>JAVJIF010001133.1:0-414125 GCA_038442645.1 Agave tequilana | reverse complement strand
CAAATGGCGAAAGAGGACGTTTGTATAGGAAGAGGCTCTAGCTTGGCGTAACGCAACTCAGAGACTTCCTTTCTCAGTTTTTATATTTTTTTTTAGTTTATTAAAGGATAGTGTATAGTGTTGAAGCTCAATATTCCCCACACACAAGATTTGCACATGATTTTTCTAAGATATTTCTCCTATATATAAGATATTTTTATAAGCATATTCTAATACTTACAAACTCTATTTTATATAGTATACCAAGTTTTGATCAAAATTAATATGAAAATTATTAAGATCTTCAAAACCATTTTCAAAGAAACTGTTTTGGCCTGTTGCGGTCGACCGGACGGTCGACCGGCTTTGTTTCAGGTCAGAACGGTCGACCGGGGCGGTCGACCGCAGTTCTGACCGTTGGGTGCGTGCATGTGTGCATATTTCCCGGTCGACCGGACGGTCGACCGGACCCCATATCGGTCGACCGGGATTCGGCCGACTGAAAGCACTTTAGTCTCTGTTTGGGACGTCGACCGGGCGGTCGACCGTGGGCTGGCAACGGTTATATTTTTTGAAAACCGGTCGACCGGCCGGTCGACCTGAGCTGATTTTCAGCCTTAACGGCTAGTTTTTTAAACACGTTTTAAAACGTGTTTTTCTTCTCCAAACAATTTTTAGGGCTGGATTTGGGTCTAACCTTTCCTAATTATTCACTATAATAGTTTATCTTTTAATCCCTACCTCTATCCTATAAATAGGGATGATTAGGGTTGAAGAGAGCACAACAATCCTTTGTAAAAGAAATCAAGTTTAAGTCTTTCAAAGAAGTTTTTTGCTCTCATTTTTTGTGCTCAAAATTCTCTCTTTTCACTGAACTTTTTGATTCAAACTCTCTTCAATTTTATTTTCTTTTTCACTTACAATACTTGAGCTTTAATCCTATACATTATTCTCTAGGGATTTTGTAAGGGAAAAAGTTTTTCAAAAGAGGGTTTTGGTCTTTTGATCACCAAGATATTCTTGTATTTGTGGCTCCACTACCTCTGGACTAGAGGAGTGTGATGAAAGAGTTGGGTGCTCCCTTGTGGTTGTAATTCTTTGTGAAAGTTATAGTGGTTCAAAAATCCTTCTGAGTGAAACGGGACGTACAGCTGGGTGCTCGAACCTCGAAACAAATCTCAGTGTTTGCGATTGGTTTATTTGTGTTATTTACTTGCTTTATATTCATTGCTATATTGTCGATCAATACTCATACAACAAGATTGCATTGCGCACCTCAAACTCTTATCTAGAGGAATCACAAGAAGGAGTTCAGAGCCCTTCCGGGGTATTCGGCTTCTAATCTTGTTTCGGGTGATCGTTGTATCATAATATTTTAAATTTGTGTATTGTTAGCATTATCACCTATTCACCCCCCCCCTCTAGGTGATTTCAATTAGTATCAGAGTTAGGACTCTAGTTTTGACTTCTCTTCCTTAGAGAGATCCTAAAATTTGCTAATCACTATTTTCATCTCTTCATTCATTCACTAGTAAAGATGGCCAATAACATTAAGACCCCTCCAAATTTGATGGACTCAACTTTCCATATGGAAAGTTAGGATGACCATTTTTCTACAATCTCTAGGTAGTCTAGTTGCTAAGTCCTTGACCAAGCCTTATAGTAGACCCGAAAGTGAGGAGGACACTTGGTCCGAACTTACCTTCAAGGAATTTGATGCTAATTCAAAGGCTCAAAATGCCATACTTTTAGCTTTGAATGAGGATGACTTACACGAGTTATCCATTGCAAATCCGCCTAGAGATTTGGCAACACTTATTGGTCACTCATGAGGGAACATCACAAGTCAAGAGAGCTAAAATATATCTCTTGCGTTCCCAATATAAAAGTTTTAGAATGCTAGAAGATGAATCTATTGATGATATGATTACCAAGTTTACTAAGATTACAAATGCTCTTTCTTCTCTAGGTGATGAAAGCAACGACCAAAAGGTGCGTAAAGTGATTCGTACTCTTCCTTCATCATGGGAAATCAAAGCTACCACCTTGAAGGAGTTGAATGACAAAGACGAGACGGAGCTCATAAGTCTTATTGGAATCTTAAGACTCATGAGATGGAGAAGAAGGTTAGAGAAGAAGCGGTACCTCAAAAGAAAAAGTGTATAGCTTTCAAGTCTTCCTCCACCAACTACGATGATGAGAAGATGAAGAAGATGATGAAGAGCTATCTCTCCTTGTAAGAAATGTAAAGAAAATGTACCGCAAGAATAAGCTCAACTATAGAAGGCGATGAGAAGGGAAGGAGGAGAAAAGGATCATATGCTATAACTGTGGAAACCCGGACACATCATGGCCGATTGTCCAAATTTCAAGAAAAAGATATCCTCCTCCTTGAAGCAAAAGAGGCCGGTTGAAAAGAAGGTGAACAAAGCCACTTGGGATTCGGAAAGTGAATCCGAAAATGAAGTTGGCACGGCAAATGTGTGTTTCATGGCAAACACACCTAAGGTAACTACCCAAGCACTTGATGATGAAAGTGAAATAAGTAGAGAAATGTTAGTACATGCTTTCGTTGAACTTTCAGAAAGTTTTGATGATAAAAAGGAAGAGTGTTCAAAATTGAAAAAGGAAATTGAAATGCTTAAAAATCAACTTGCAATTTCTTTAAAAGAAAAGGATGAACTATATTCTAATCTTATTTCAACGCAAAGAGATTTTGATGCTATAGAATTGCTTGTAAAGCTAAATATTCAAAATTGATGAAAATGAGTTTTCCATGTTAAAATCAAAATCAATGATTTGGAAAATGTTTTAAAAGAATGAGCTTTTAACAATACTAAATTAGAAGAAAATGTTTTCAAGAAGCATATGCATACTCCACATGCTAAAAATGATAAACATCTCATGCCAAAACTTCACATGTTCATCATGCAACACTTCACATATCAATCATGCTAAATCTATCCATGCTCACAATTCACATATTCGTAAACCACATGCTCATATGCTTTTAAATATGGAAGAATTTATAAATGTACTTATTGTGACCGGAATGACCATTTAGCTAAATTTTGCTATGATCATATAAATAGGACAAATAATCTTGTGTGGGTTCGAAACCTAACTCTTTAGGACCCAAAAAAATATGGGTACCAAAATCAAGTCTTAAATTATTTGATGTAGGTACACACCAAGGCTCGAAGACGTAAGGAGCGGTGGTACCTTGATAGTGGTTGTTCAAGGCATATGACATGGGACATCAACAATTTCACAACCCTATCAAGGTACGTTGAAGTGGCACCGTCACCTTCGGAGATCACTCCAAGGGCATCATCATCGGTATAGGTAACATTAAGATTGGTGCATCTCCTTTAATAGAAAATGTTGTTCTTGTTGATGGGCTTAAACATAACTTGCTTAGTATAAGTCAACTATGTGGTCGTGGTTTCAAAGTTGTGTTTGATGAATCTTCTTGCAAAATTTTTGATTGTAAAACCAATGATTGTATTCTTATTGGATTTCGTAAAAATAATGTCAATATTATTGACATGCTTAATTTGGATTGTTCTACTAAATGTTTAAATGCTTTTGATGATATTTCATGGTTATGGCATAGAAGATTAGGACATGCATCTTTTGATCACCTTGCTAGAATTAATTCTAAAGAATTGGTGAAGGATATTCCTTTTTTGAAGTTTGAAAAAGACCGCATTTGTGATGCGTGCCAACTTGAAAAACAAACCAAGTCTTCTTTCAAACCAATCAAAGATATCATGTCATCTAGGCCTTTCGAATTGATTCACATGGATCTTTTTGGACCAACTAAAACTAAAAGCTTAAATGGAAATAGATATGTTTTTGTTTTAGTCGATGATTTTTCTCGTTTCACTTGGGTTTTCTTTTTGAGCATAAAGATCAAACTTTTCCCATTTTAAGATTTTTTCGAAAGAGGGTTGAAAAAGAAAAAGGATTTTCGATTTTAAGGATAAGAAGTGATAGAGGTGGTGAGTTTGTCAACCAACTCTTCATGACTTATTGTGATGAAAAGGGAATTAAGCATGAAATGTCATGTCCTAGAACTCCACAACAAAATGGAGTAGTCAAACGAAAGAATAGAACTCTTCAAGAAATGGCTAGGACTATGATAAGTGAATATGGGTTCCCTCAATACTTATGGGCCGAGGTCGTAAACACCGCATGCTACATATCAAACCGTATTTATTTGTGCAAAATACTTTCAAAACCTCTTTTGAAATTTATCATTTAAGAAAACCAAATGTTTCATACTTTAAAGTTTTTGGATGCAAGTGTTTGTTTTGAACACCAAAGATAATTTGGGTAATTTGATGCTAAGCCTTATGAAGCAATCTTTGTTGGTTATTCTAGTACTAGCAAAGTATATAGAGTGTTCAATAAATCATCTCATACTATTGAAGGATCTATGCATGTTAAATTTGAAGAATCTAATGCTATTGTTGAGAATGTTATAGAGATTGACTCATTAGGTGAGGACATAGAGAAAATCCTTGAAGGACTCACTCATCTAAGAAGATAAGCAAGAACCCATTGGTGAAGTTCAAAAGGATGAAGTGGAACAATCACAACCACTTCCTAAAGATTGGAGATACGCCTCAAATCATCCCAAAGATCTCATCATAGGTGATGTATCAAAAGGGGTAACCACTTGCTCCAAACTCCATGATTTGTGTGGGAATTATGCTTTCATATCTCATTTCGTACCCAAAAACATCCTCGAAGCCGAGGGTGACTCATATTGGTTGCTAGCTATGCAAGAAGAGCTCAATCAATTTGAGTGCAACCAAGTTTTGCACCTTGTTCCTAGACCCCATGATAGACCAATAATTGGTACTAAGTGGATTTTAGGAACAAGTTGGATGAGTCAGGAAATGTTATTAGGAATAAGGCTAGGTTAGTGGCCTAAGGTTACACTCAAGTTGAAGGAATCGACTTTGAGGAGACCTTTGCACCCGTAGCACGGCTTGAAGCCATACGGATCACACTAGCTTTTGCATCTTTTAAAAATTTTAAACTTTTTCAAATGGATGTAAAAAATGCATTTTTAATGGTTTTATTGATGAGGAAGTTTATGTTGAACAGCCTCTCGGGTTTGTGGATCATGTACATCCAAATTTGTTTTCAAACTTGATAAAGCATTGTATGGTTTAAAACAAGCTCCAAGAGCTTGGTATTCTTTCAAATGATTTTGTTAAAAGCAAAGTAGACACCACATATTTACTAAACGTGTTGATAGTGACATTCTTATAGTTTAAATATATGTTAATGATATAATCTTTGGTTCTACTAATGAGTTACTTTGCAAGGATTTGAACAATGCATGCAACGTGAATTCGAGATGTCATTAATGGGTGAATTGAACTATTTTCTTAGACTCCAAATCAAGCAAATGCGTGATGGGATTTTCATATGTCAAGCCAAGTGCTCCAAGAAACTCATCAAGAAATTTGGGCTTGAAGACTCAAAATTTTGCAACACTCCCATGGCCACCACCACCAAGCTTGATAAAGATGACCAAGGTAAGTGTGTTGATATAAAATTGTATAGAAGCATGACTGGTAGCTTATTGTATTTAACGGTTAGTAGGCCGGATATTATATTTAGTGTATGTCTTTGTGCTAGATTCCAATCGTGTCCCAAAGAATCTCATTTAATTGCGGTAAAACGCATTATTCGTTATGTTAAGGGCACTATTGGAATGGGTCCTTTGGTATCCGAAAACTGGAGAATTCTCAATGACGAGTTTTTCGGATGCCGACTATGCGGGTTGTAGAGTAGATAGGAAGAGTACTAGTGGAACATGTCAATTTCTTGGTAATTGTCTTGTTTCATGGTCTTCCAAGAAACAAAATTCGGTAGCCCTCTCAACCGCCGAGGCGGAGTATGTTGTCGGGGCTTGTTGTGCTCAAGTCCTTTGGATGAACATACTCTCCTTGATTATGATTTGCATTATGATCATATAAAAATATTTTGTGATAATACTAGTACTATTCATATGACTAAGAATGCAAATCAACATAGTAAGACCAAGCACATTGAGATTCGATATCACTTCCTTAGAGATCATTTTGAGAAAGGTGATATTAATATTGATTATGTTTCTTCCGATTTTCACTTGCCGATATTTTCACTAAACCACTTGACTATAATAGATTTTCTTTTATATGTGGTGAACTTAATGTTTGTGTTGTAGAATAAGGAAGTTTTCTTGCTAATATATCCCTTTTTGATGTATGACAAAAAAGGGGAGAAATATGTGTTTATGGTTATGGTGGTTTGATGATGGTTTGGTGTTTTATTGGTTTGACGTTGTTTATTCAAAAAAAATTTCGAAAATTAAAAAAATTCTCTCATAACAAATTGTTTTATACTTGTTTAATATAGCATTATTTGAGGGGAGTTTTTACCTCCCTTTTTATATCTTGTGTTATAGCCTATATGTTTTGTCATCATCAAAAAGGGGGAGATTGTTGGCCCAAAAGGTTACACTCTCTATTTGTTTAAGTTTTGATGATAACAAAGCACATAGAAGCTATTTGGTACTAATAAGTTATTTAGTATGAGTTTCAGGTTTGTACTAGTCATGATGGCCTTTTAAGCATATTGCAAGGATTATGATGCTAAAAGGCAAATGGCGCAAGAGGAAGTTTGTATAGAAAGAAGGCTCTAACTTGATGTAACGCGACTCAGAAACTTCCTTTCTCAGTTTTTATATTTTTTTTTTAGTTTGTTAAAGGATAGTGTATAGTGTTGAAGCTCAATATTCCCACACACAAGATTTTGCACATGATTTTTCTAAAGATATTTCTCCTATATATAAGATATTTTTATAAGCATATTCTAATACTTACAAACTCTATTTTATATAGTATACCAAGTCTTGATCAAAATAGTATGAAAATTATTAAGATCTTCAAACCATTTTCAAAGAAACTGTTTTGGCCTGTTGCGATCGACCGGACGGTCGACCGGCTTTGTTTCAGGTCAGAATGGTCGACCGGGCGGTCGACCGCAGTTCTGACCGTTGGGTGCGCATGTGTGCATGTTTCCCGGTCGACCGACGGTCGACCGGACCCCATATCGGTCGACCGGGATTCGGCCGACTGAAAGCACTTTAGTCTCTGTTTGGACGATCGACCGGGCGGTCGACCGTGGGCTGGCAACGATTATATTTTTTTGAAAACCGGTCGACCGGCCGGTCGACCGTGAGTTGATTTTCAGCCTTAACGGCTAGTTTTCTAAACACGTTTTAAAACGTGTTTTTTCTTCTCCAAACTATTTTTAAGGCTAGATTTGGGTCTAATCTTTCCTAATTATTCACTATAACAGTTTTACCTTTTAATCTCTACCTCTATCCTATAAATAGGGATGATTAGGGTTAAAGAGAGCACAACAATCCTTGACAAAAGAAATCAAGTTTAAGTCTTTCAAAATAAGTTTTTTGCTCTCATTTTTTGTGCTCAAAATTCTCTCTTTTCACTGAAGTTTTTGACTCAAAACTCTCTTCAATTTTATTTTCTTTTCACTTACAATACTTAAGCTTCAATCCTACACATTAGTCTCTAAGGTTTTTGTAAGGGAAAAAGTTTTTCAAAAGAGGGTTTGTGGTCTTTTGATCACCAAGATATTCTTGTATTTTATGCCTCCACTACCTCTGGACTAGAGGAGTGTGATAGAGGAGTTGGGTGCTCCCTTGTGGTTGTAATTCTTTGTGAAAGTTATAGTGGTTCGAAAATCCTTCTGAGTGAAGGCGGGGACGTATAACTGGGTGCTCGAGCCTCGAAACAAATCTCAGTGTTTGCGATTGGTTTATTTATGTTATTTACTTGCTTTATATTCATTGCTATATTGTCAATCAATACTCATACAACAAGATTGCATTGCGCACATCAAACTCTTATCTAGAGGAATCACGAGGAAGGAGTTCAGAGCCCTTCACGGGGTATTCGGCTTCTAATCTTGTTTCGGGTGATCGTTGCATCATTTTAAAATTTGTGCATTGTTTAGCATTATCACCTATTCACCCCCCTCTAGGTGATTTCAAATTCTATACAACTTAATATGAAATAATGCAACCGATCACTCAAAACAAGACTTAAAGCCAGATTCCCCGTGAGGGCTCTGAACTTCTCCTCGTGATTTCTCTAGATAAGAGTTAAGGTGCTCAATTGCTATCTTATTGAGATAAGTATTGATCGACAAGAATAAATGAATGATAAACAAGTAAATAGAGACAATAAAGTAATCGCAAACAAAAAGATTTGTTCCAAGGTTCGAGCCACCGCTCTACGTCCCTGCCTTCACCACCGTGAAGGATTTCACTATGCACTATTGGATCTTCCACAAAGGGACCTTATAACAAGGAATTACAATCACTCAGAGCACACAACTCCCCACTCAATCCTCTATACCAGAAGCAGCACAAAGCCAATTGAGATAACAAGCTCTGGGTGATCAAGAGATCACAAACACTCTCTGTGCAACTCTCTTACAAAAACCCTATAGTGTAAAATATAAACCTGAAACTCAAGGATGTAAGTGAGAGTGAAAATTAGAAAAGAGAGATTTTAAGAGCAGAAAAACTCAAATAAAACTTTGAAAATACGAGCGCAAAAGAAAACTTGAAACTTTTTCTCTTTGAAAGCAAAAACTAAATTTTCAATAGAATTTGCTGTTATGAAATATTCAATCTCAATGACCCTTTATATAGGTTTTAGAAAAACACTTTTAGAATAATTTTACCAAGTCTAAAAAAGAAGAAATTGACCCTAAAAATTCAACTTTTCACGTTTTAAAAGACATGTTTAAAAACAGATTTAAAAGAACTGGTCGTTACTGCCAATCTGACAGTCTGTCGGTTGACCGGCCGGTGAACTGGCCATTCAAAAAAATTTGACCGTTGGCTCTCGGTCGACCAGTTGGTCGACCGTGTTTTAACCGAGACCAAACTAATTACAGTTTCGTCGGGGAATATGCACAACATGCACACCCTAATTGCCAGAGGTTCGGTCGACCGCCCGCGGTCAACCGTTTTGATCTGTAATAGGCACGTTTGACCGCCCGGTTGACCGATCTAGGCCAAAAACTGGGTCAAAGTAATTTTTGAAGATAAAGAAAATTTTCAAATAATTTTTCTTTGAATTTTGAAAGATAGAAGACATGTATAGCCATGAGATACAAGTTCTAAACTGAGATAGAAATTTCTAAAAAAATGTGAAAGAAGTATCAAAATCAAACATGTCAAAACCATACTTTTGAAAACGTGCACTTTTGTGTGTGTATCTTTTAGCCTCAAATCTATATTTTAATCTTTAACAAATTAGTTTCTTACAATATTCTAATCGACTACAAGAATCTTCAAGCGGGCTTCTCTGATAGTGACGTTTGAGCAACGCTGAGTGCTTTGATTTATGATCCCATTTCTTGAGTACTCTTGAGCCATCAATACCTTCCTTTAGAGGAAGAAACCTTTTAGATCTTCTTTAACCCTGTTAGATCTTTTTGAATCCTGAATATACACTCTTGAACTTAATTAGTACCAAATAACTTCATATGATTTGTTATCATCTAAACACAAAATCAGGGATTGTAACATTTAGGCCAACAATCGCCAGCTCTGGGAGGGTCATACGCCATGAGCGCATACCAACCATGGACAAGAAGCTAGAGACGGGTCGGTCAAGGAGGAGAGCGAGGCCGATCAGCAACAGAGCGAGGCCGATCAGCAGCCAGGCTGCATGTGACATGTTATACAATAACGAAAACATACAGTTTACTGTAACAATAACTATGTAATGAATAAATATCCACAAGCATTGGATGCATAATTGCAAATGTTATGTTTTCTCTCTGAGTTCGAACACACAATCACTGGAGAGTAAACTCAGGGTCTGATTAGCGGTCATGTTGATCGGAATTACATATAACTAAATATGTCCACGGCGGAGTTCGAATTGGTGACTTGTGCGTGAGTGGAGCTCTTAACGAACTCAAAGCCGACCATGTGACCATTCGCGCTTGTCGACTGGTGCCAGTGCTACTCTTGAATGTAAGTTCAATTGAGAGTAAGATTATCACTTTGTCCAGACTTAGTGGCAAAGGTGGGGGTTAAATAGTAAGGAGTATCATGTAATTAAGTTCAGGCTACAATCCTTATTTAGAAAGATTAAAAAAAAGGAAGAAGAAGGGAAATGAAATTGGACCCAATACCCATGATATCTATAATTTGGAAAGAAGCTTAGGCTGTGTTTTGATATATAACAAAATTACAAAATTGCTTGATTTATGTAAACTGTGAAAAAAATTCATGATATTTTTTAAGTAAGTGTTTGGATAAATAAAGAAACATGAAAATCTCTTAAAATCAAGATTTTAGAAACATGGTTATTTTTCCTATTTTTTCCTGATAACTTTTCTAGCCAAACATGAATACTTAGATTCTTTAAAATTCTAATCTTGTAACTTTTAAATTTATAAAACACTAAAACATCTGAATTTTTTATTAAAACATTCAAACAGTCTTAATCTATTTTTACATGATTAAAGGATACTTAATTCAATGTCTACCTATAGTTAAGCTTATGGGTTGAAAATAGGTCAATGGCCATCACAATGTGGATCTGATTACTTGTGGCCAGAGGCTTGGATCTAACAAATCCACGTCGAGATCTGGCTCAGTGGTTGAAGAGTTGGGCTGGAAATTGAGAGGTTCAAGTTCAAAGATCAAGATACGGTCTTAATTCAAAAAAAATAAATAAAATAAAATTCAAGTTGCACAATATAGAAACAATAAGGAGTAATACTTCATCGATTCACCTCGCTAGGTCCGTTCCTTGAATCAGAAAAAACTAGATTTTTAGAATACATATTAGCCGAGCCTAATGACCTCCATACTGTGTAAAACAAGTCGAGGCATAATATGTTTTTCTTAATGTGCTACATATCTAAGTTAGATATCGCTCCATCTGCCTTAGATAGACGGATATTCTAAGTAGCTAAATGAAAACAAATAAATGTCTTATCGCTTGAGCTATGCTCAGTTGGCGCACACCGTTTTTTTTCACTTTTAATTGCGATTAAATACATTGACTCGCTTAGTTTGACCTTCTCGAAGAAGACATCACTGTGGGCGGTGCACAGTGAGAAAGATACGAACACATAAATGTTTATCAATTAGCTAACCGGACACATGCAATCATTAAAGGCAGCTTGAAGAAGCAAGTGAAGTGTACAATTGGGAAGAGGAGAGAAATTTAGATCACGTCTCTCCTTTGTCCCTCTTCAAGATTTGGCTCTCTTTTATGTGTGCTTCCAACTCAAAAGTTTGGTTGTGGTTTAGTTTGACATTAAGCCGTTGGAAGAACATGTTTTTATTTCATAGCCGTACAGTAACTTTAAAACACGGTCTCGTAAATTAGAAGAGAGAGAACTCAAGTGGAAGAAAATTTGCGTTATAATAATTTGTTTGAGGGAAAATGGTTGGATATAATCCCCTCACGTTACATTTAAAACAAAATATTAGTGAAACAAGCCAAATTAGTTAAGAGAGACCAAAATGCAACTTAATAACCCCCCCCCCCCCCCCCCCCCCCCCCCCCCCCCCCCCCAAACCAAAAAAAAGAAAAAAAAAAGGAAAAGGACATTAAGACCTAAAAGGTTCATCATCAGTGACGAAATATTACGAGCTGAAGCCGTCGACAATTGGATGATGCCTCCGGCACTAGTCATGGCGTTGTTCAAATAAATCTTAAAGAGTCTATTGTGAGAAGAGAGTGTAAAATCTTGATGCTAGAGTTTTTTAACTCATCGGATAAGATAGAGAGATCGAAGTTCAACGGTGTATGATAGAAGACCAGACAGCCAAAAACAGTATGCCAGTCGACCGACTATGCACAAAATATGCACATGAAGAAACAGGCATAGTGATCGATCGTCCAGTCGACTGCCCAGAGGAGCAGCTCAGAAACAGGTTTGAACAGTTGACCTCCCGTTGACCGTCTAGAAGGCCAAAACTGGCTTTTCATAACTTTCGGTTGACTGGAGGTCGACCGCACAGAGCGCAGTTTGTCTCCGCATAGAGAGGTCAACCGCCCGGTCGACCACCGACAGTTCTGAGCAGTTTTCTATTTAGATTCTGGATTCGTTTCTGATCCGAATTCAGATCCATTGGTTTTTTTTTATCTTCGTAAATTCTCTGGCCATATAAAGAAGGGTATTGTCCTAGCTATTGTATTCTGTAATTGTTGTTTAAATAAGATCTCTCTCTTTTTCTGCCCGAGGACGAAGGCAATTGTCGAACGTCGTTAAATGTTTGTGTTTTCACTTTCTTCTTCTTTGTTTGTTCTGCTAATTGGTGACTATACTTTGGTGTGTGGTAATCCTCTAGAGAGTTCCTCTTAACAAGTGGTATCAGAATCATACCTCGAACTTAGTTGTGTGTGGATGTGATGTTCGACCCTCCAAATGGGCGCAAAAAGGCACATTGGTAAGGCTCCTGTGAAACTAATTGGGCTCTCGAAAAATTTTGTAGCGGTACTCCAACTTCGCGTAAGGCGTAGCGCCAACTATACATGGTGAAAAGAAGTGACAAGTTGCAGTGTTGCTTCACGTAAGACGTAGCAGTGAAGAAGTTGTGATTGATTGAGTTTAAACCTGCACACAGAAAATACAGAATTTCAGAATTCAGGAATAGAAGTACAAGATACTCAATTCTATCGCGATAGCAAGTGGCTATGCGAGTCGTGATCCACAAGAAAGGACTTGTGATGGAAGCGTGTTGTAAGTTCTCTTTAGTTTACTTGAAACAGTTAAAAGTCTTCTTTGTTCTTTAGAAAGAAAAAAAGAGTAATTGTTAAATTAAGAAGAAAGTGGTAGATTGAGAAGGTGGAGAAAATAGAAAATGGGTTTATACAAAAAAGTAAAAATAGTAAAGAGTTGATGGTTGGTGATGGAGGTGATCTAAACTAAAAATAAAAAAGAAAGAAGAAAACCCAAAAGAACTTACTTATCTTTTCCGGTTGATGACTTACCTTGAAACCTTGGCAAAAACTTACCTCGTCTTGAAGGCGAGAAAAGCATGAAAAATAGGATCTTTCGCATTCTCAGACTTAAACTATGAACTTAAATGAAAGCATAAAATAAATAAAGACGACTATCCATCACTATAAGCCATCAAAGGCACCTACAATGGCAAGGCATGTTCGATGCTATAGATTTCATTTGGATTATCATAAAAAATTGGTAGAAGAAGAGTAAAAGAAGAAAAAGAGAAAGAAGTACATGAAAACGTAATTTTGATTTGATTTAAATACCAATGAAAGAAAAGAAGAATTTACACCGGTGCACCCTCAGTGCAAGCTTCAATTTAAATTTTAGAATTCAAAAATAAAAGTGCAAGATACTCAATTCTATCGCGATAGCAAGTGGTTATGCGGGTCGTGATCCACAAGGAAGGACTTGCGATGGAAGCGTGTCTTAAGTTCTCTTTAGTTTACTTGAAATAGTTAAAAGTCTTCTTTGCTCTTTAAAAAGAAAAGAAAAAAGAGTTATTGTTAAATTAAGAAGAAAGTAGTAGATTGAGAAGGTGGAGAAAATAGAAAATTGGTTTATACAAAAAAGTAAAAGTAGTAAAGAGTTGATGGTTGGTCATGGAGGTGATCTAAACTAAAAATAAAAAGAAAAGAAGAAAACCTAAACGAACTTACTTATCTCTTCCGGTTGATGACTTACCTTGAAACCTTGGCAAAAACTTACCTCGTCTTGAAGGCGAGAAAAGCATGAAAATTAGGATCTTTCGCATTCTCAGACTTAAATTATGAACTTAAATGAAAGCATAAAATAAATAGAGATGACTATCCATCACCATAAGCCATCAAGGGCACCTACAATGGCAAGACATGTTCGATGCTATAGATTTCATTTAGATTATCATCAAAAACTGGTAGAAGAAGAGTAAAAGAAGAAAAAGAGAAAGAAGTACATGAAAACGTAATTTTGATTTAATTTAAATAACAATGAAAGAAAAAAAGAACTTACACCGGTGCACCCTCAGTACAAGCTTCACTTTCATTCCTCTATTCTAGTCTCAGTTACATAAATAAAATAAAAATTACATAAAAAATTAAAAAATTTAAGTTACAAACTACAGAATAGTTTAACCTATTCTCTCTGCTGAATCATTCCCTCTGGCCTCAGAATTTGCAGGTATTTATAGTAAAATATAAAAGAGGAAAAGCGTCTAAAGATAGGGGGAGCAAATGCTCCCCCATGTCTTAACAGAGTGCGGTAAGGATGTGGCCAAATGGCCACATCCTGGGAGCAAATCCTTCCCATGGTTTGTTTCATCCATTTATATAACTGGTTTCTCGATTTGAGCTCTGGATTTGATGATATCAGTGTTGATCTTCAGCTAACCAAAATGGATTTATAAAAGTTCAAATTTAACTGGTTTTCATTTAGTGTTATCTCCTGATCTGCTCTGATCTTCAGCTGAACATTTGCCCTCATCCTGGATTTTGATTTAATCTAAATTTCAATGGGCTTTTGGGTTGGTTTCTCTCCTCTTTCATTTAGTAAGAGCCCTGCAAATAATTAGACAAAAAGATAATTAGATAGCAGAGTTTAAATAAATAATATGGGAATGTGACTATAAATATGCAATATCAGTGACCGTTCACACCCCACCACTTATCTTTTGCTCGTCCTCGAGCAAGCAAATAAAAAATAAAATAGAGCTAACCTAGTCTAACTTATTTTCGTAGGAATTAGGATTGCACTTAGCATGTGCAACAACCCGCTAAACCTCTAAGTTATCCCTAGAGGACGAGTTTTGTCTCGTGAAGATTTTTAGTAGATTACACCCAAAAATCCATACAGAAAGAGAAATAAAGTATTAGTATTTTTGAAAAGCATTTTGAAAAAAAAGAAAATATTTGAAGTATTATTGTAAGAGTTCAAGTAATCCATAAGTTATAGGAAAATTGAAGTTTTTATTCATAAATTTAGTCTCTATTCAAAAACATGTCATCAATCAAGATAAAGAGTCAGATTGTATTTCTTATCTAGTTTATTATTTTACCCTAAGTCATATGCACCTTTGTGACAGTAAAATTTTGACTTGGGGTTCTTTAACTCTAACTCTTATGCCTTATTTTTTTATATTTTTTTGGTGATATTATTTCATAGTTTTATTAGGCTTTCTAATCCGCCCATGTAACGAGCCTTTAGTTGGTGACTCTCAAATCAAACAGTCTTAGGGCACCGGGTAAGAAAACACCCCAAGGACTTAAGGACTCGAGCAAACAAGGCCACAAAACTAAGAATTTTATTTATTATATGAACCACTTTTAGGGTTGAATACTTATGCTTTATGAGGCACAAATACCCATCTTAGTTAAAGAATTTTTTTTGATATATATTTTTTCTTTTTCTTTTTTCTTTTTTATAAGGCATAAGAATCTTTATTTTTGAACCCTAAGTGTGTAAGTGTATAAATCATGCATATTTCATTAAGATAAAATCAAGATTAAATTACTTTTTTAATTTTTCTTTCTAACCCTAGAAATCAAACAAATAATCTTATTTTGATCAAGTGTAAGAAATTCTAGTTATGATTCTCCTATTCCTTAAAATTAACTTAATTTCTTACAAAAAATAGGTCAAAAAATTGTTTCTCTTTTCAAAAAACTTTTAAAGGAAAGAAAATGTTAAATTTATATATATATATATTTTAAATAAAAAGAAAAACTTATGTTATGTTAGAACCCTCCCCCATACCTATCTCATGCTTTGTTCTCAATGTATGAATGAATGAATAAATGCATGAAAAAGAAAAAAGAGAAGAAAGACGTTACCTTAAGGTGGTGACTTCGGTGGAGGTCAGATTGGGCCAAGCATCACTATCCAATTAAGATAATGTGGTGGTTCACGGAACTCATCTTTATTGACCTCTTTTCTATTTACATATTTACAATCCCCAATATGAATAGGATCATGAAAGATCCTATCATGAAAATTATTTTCTTTACATGACCAGTCTTGAAAAATAATCACGGAGTTATCATGGTCTATATCTATGTCCAACAAAAGAATGTGACTTGGTGGAATGGATAACTTGGGTTCAAGAGTGATAGGTTTGGGAACTATTACTAACTCTGGAAAATCAACTATGTATTCGAGAGTCAGTCTTGCTTCAAGAGTTGAGTCCAAATCAAAAAAATTTAATTTCACATTCTTTTCTCATCAATGAAATGTGACTATCCAAAAGAGGTGGTTCAATTTCAAAATTTATAGGTACAAGAATCAATGTTAGCTCGGAAATGGGTCCAACTTGGGTACAGATACTAGAGTCAACATAGATTCAAAAATTGGAATTGAATCATAAAGTTGTGGGTCGGGATCACATTCATGTTCAAGCTCAATTTCATTGAAATGAAAATCTGTCAATTTGTTACTGGGTTGATATTGGTCAAGTTCAAGGTTTTGTGATGAAACTGAATCTTAATCAAAGTCTTCAAGATACCATAATTCTTGATTTTCATAAATATGGCTAGAAGTATTAGGAATAGTCAAAGATTGGGTAGAGAGAGTTTTCTCATTCCTATGCATATTTTCTATTTGACTGAGTTTTGCTTCTATCATACTGAAAGGATCGCTTTGGAATTGAATTATGAATTCCGTACTCTTTTCCAAGTTGGTATGTTCTTCTTGTTGTGGGATTTGAAAAATAAAGTAAGGATCTTGGATTTGAAAATTTTGATGAGATTTTGAGTCTTATAGATTTTGAATTCGCCGCTCGAGCTCTTCTAAGGCTTCCATCCTCTTTTTCTAATCAATTGGTTCTTCTATTGGTTGTTTAGGAAAAAAAGTATTTGAAGCATGATGTTGGTAAGGTGATTGACCATGTGACTCGGGGGAGTTGTATCCCCACTGACTCTATGATCAGTGGTGATGATTATTCTAGTCATGTTCATAATATTGAGACTGGGACATATATTGATTCGGATAAGACCAATATAGAATACTTGGTTGGTTAAAGTTATGATATGTCGGGTTGGTAATATCCGAGTCAAAAGAGGTCGGGGTAAAGCATGGATATCTATTTGCATATAAATAATTGTGATTATAAACCATATCACCAAGATGTTAAAAAGAAAAATAAAATAAAAACAAGCAAGCAAGTAAATAAATAAACAAAGAAAAATCTAGCCTAAGTTAGGGTAAACCTTAGACCTGATGACTCCTAACTGGTTAGACTGTCCACGGGGGTATATTATAAAATTTGACCATAAGTTAATCGACCACGTAGGGGCAAGACCAGTGGGAGGTATCCATGACTAAGCAACATGCCTAATTATGTCAAACCACAGTTCTTCGAGGTTTCGCCTCTCAATTCCCAACCTTTGACATCAATTTGGCAAGAGTCAAATTCTAATCAATTTCCCTCTTAGGTTAGTCTCCTATTGAGTCCAAGATGTCCCTAGGGCTAACGTCTACTCAGTTTTAAGTTAGACTTGGGTTAGTGAGTGAGGAAAATATTTGTGAGCTAAGAGAGGGTAATGACTTCCCTACCTTATATTGTTTAAGAATGTCCTTAATTCAGTTTAGTAAAGTGTACAAGTATATAGAAAAAAAGTAACACTCAAGCAATATTTCATTCAAGAATGAACCTTATACTAATTGCTATGCACATGTACCTTGGCTCCAATACTCTTCAACAGTAAATAGAAAATGTAACGAAATAGGTACGTGCCTAAATGCAAGTCTAAATATTTTTTAGCATTTACAAGAAACAATTTACTTTTGAAGTTAGAAAGTATGCACAGTGAGCTAAACAAAAAAAATAGCTGCAAAAACTTTAAACTTTGCAATTCAACCAATCTGCAAAAAATACAGGTTAGTAGTTCACTTAGATTGCCGTGGAAATGCAGCAAATTTGAGGGCTTCTGGGCTCTGCTTTCTTGAGCAAAGTCAGGGCCACTTATATATCCACTGCAGCAAAATTTTTCTTGATTTCTCTCCTGTACACAAGAACAGAGAAGAAAATTAACCAATAAAGTAAACAAAAAAAGGGTTACTTAGCGTCCCTCCCCGGCAACGATAAAAAAATTTGATTGAGTTTAGACCTGCATACAGAGAATATAGAATTTTAGAATTTAAGAATTGAAGTGCAATGTACTTAATTCTACCACGATAGCAAGTGGCTATGTGGGTCGTGATCTACAAGGAGGGACTTGCAATGGAAGCATGCTGTAAGTTCTCTTTAGTTTACTTGAAATGGTTAAAAGTTTTCTTTATTCTTTAGAAAGAAATGGAAAAGTGTTATTGTTTAGTTAAGAAGAAAGTGGTAGATTGAGAAGGTGGAAAAAATAGAAAATGAGTTTATAGAAAGAAAATGAAACTAGTAAAAAGTTGATAGTTGGTGATGGAGGTGATCTAAATTAAAAATTAAAAGAAAGAAAGGAAACCTAAAAGAACTTACTTACCTCTTCCGGTTGATGACTTACCTTGAATCCTTGGCAAAGATTTACCTCTTGAAGCGAGCAAAGCATGACAAATAGGATCTTCCCCATTTGAGACTTAAATTATGAATGTAAATGAAAGCGAAAAATAAATAGAAATGGTTATCCATCACCATAAGCCATTAAGGGCACTAGCAATGTCAAGGCATGTTCGCTGTTATAGGTTTCATTTGGATTACAGCAAAAACTGGTAGAAGAAAAGTAAGAGAAGAAGAAGAGAAGGAAGAACATGAAAACATAACTTTAATTCGATTTAAATAACAATGGAAGAAAAGAAGAACTTACACCGGTGTCACTCTCAGTACAAGTATCTCGCCCCGCTAATCAAAATACCTTATTGCGGGTACGCAATGAGAGCTGATGACGTATTATTATTAATACGCTAAGCTTCAATACAAGAAAGTTCAATACACTAAAGTTATAATATATTCCAGCTTTACTACATAAGTACAAAATGTCACAAAAGTCTACATTATTACATTAAGAAAAACAAAGCACATAAAACATAAGATCCTCACAGCTAAAAGTGGATATAATACTAGCCCTGAAGTTTTGTCATGTGCTCGAAGTATTCCTAGTCCTGAGGTGCTTCTGAACCTGAATCTGAACAAGCAAACTCAGGGTCATCAATAAGCGACCTAGTGAGTGGTAAAAAGAAAGGAAAGATGTAATAACATATACATATATAGAACTCAAGACATCACTATCATCATGGCATGCATTACATTATAAGATATAAGATAAATATGCATGAGTGTGACATATGTTAACAATTTAACATTTACGTGCCTGCTATATTTTATATATTGTAGTTTATCATCAGAAGTATATTATTGAATGTTTTATTTGAAATTGATATATAGAGATAGGTTCTGTGCTTTAGGTGGGTCCCGTACATACTAGGGTCCACGGCCCCAGTTTCCTGCACTGAATCAGGCCCGTACCGCTAGGTACTCAGTAACAGTAACAGTAATAGTAGTAATATCAGATGGATGCCAGTTATCCCCGGGAATCCTACAATGGAACCCTCATTTCGGTTGCGTAACCTATATCCTAGGTCCACCTAAAATACTCATACCGTCTCCTCTATCAATTTCTCCACCCAGTGAAAGTATTTAAATATTAGTGTTAGCTAAATAACTAGACTTAATCAATATCAGTGTGTATATCAAGGTATACATGGCAACAATATTTTCCAGTAATTTCGGTAATACAAATTCTTTTATTTAATATAATATACATGCAAAATCATTCAAATATCATAAGTTAATCTAATATAATATTCAAGATGATTTATCTAATTTTTCAGATATTTTGTATTAATAATTATTTTTAATCTATTTTCTCTAAAAAGCAACCATTTAATAATTTCACAATATTATTTTCAAAATTTATAGCTATTCATCTACAACATATAAAATGGTTACATGCAGGAAATAAATCAATATTACAGAGCAAAAACATAAATATTGCAATTTTCTAACTATTTTACATGCTTGAAATTTTAAATTAACAATTAAACAATTGCCTTTTAAATAAATAAATGCATAAATTATAAAAGTTTGCAGTATTAAAATATACTAATGTAGAAATAGTTAAAAACACTCACCTGAGATCTTTATGAATCCAAATATAGAATTTGCAAATTAACTCGGTAATCTACATTCAATTTAAATAATAATTATAAGAAATATTTAATTTTGAGCTATTCTAAGTGATATGACTATAAAAATAATTTTACAGAGTCATATTTTAGTTTTTGATTTTACAGGAATTTTTTTGAATTTTTTCTGATTTTTTTGGATTTTTCTGAATTTAATTAGGCATAAAATCAATTAAAAATTCATAAAGGGTCTCTTAGCTACAGCAACGGGTCTGCTACAGTATTGGGGCTGAATCTAGGTTTGGGTATGCTATAGTATTATTGCTAGAATAATTATGCTACAGTATTATTTCATGTATTTTATTTTATTTGTTTTCTTTTCCCTTACCCTTTTTCTTTTCCTTTTTTTAATATAGGTTGGGTCGGGTTTGTAAAACAGATTGAACCCGGATTTGTTAATCTAGCTAGGTGCTGGCCTAGCCAAACCAGTCTCGGCCTGGCCGAGAGCAGTAAGCTGCTCTCGGCCAGAGGCTGAGTGCCTGAACTGTGTTGTGTTTATTTCCTACTAAATAAAAATTGTAAAAATTCACTAAAAATAGTGATAATTAGGGAAGATATCTAGGGTGACCTACCAATTTTTTTTTGTTGATTTTAGAACTTGTTTATCATGCTGAAATTTGTAGAAGAACAGAATATTTGCAGGTGTTCAACGAAATGCCTAAATGAAAAAAAAAATCTCATAATTTGAGATTTACTTATCGAAAACGCTTCCCTTCAGTCTGAGTAAGTCCCCTCCACGTTGATTAGTGTTCAATTTTGTATCATTTTGCATCACATTTTCATGCATATTATTAATAAAAATGAGCTTTTTAATGATTGTTTCTCTTAAATTTCAGGTCCACTTTTTAATGAAGAAAAAGGCCCAAACCTAAGCTAATTAAAGGATTTAAAGGAGATTAAAAGAGCCCAATCTAAAGAAGCCCACTTCTACAATGAACCAGGGAATATCCTCACGGTTCTAGGAGCTCTCACAGTACACCTCGGCAGAGACAGCCTGTCAGCGCGATTGCTGGCATAACGACCAAGATTTTGCCACGGAAACGCGTCTTTGGCTGCGGATCCGCGGCAAAACTTAGAATATTGATGTAGCTTTTCATTCTGTGGCTACAATTGAAAAGGATGACCACCTGGTGCCTATATAAAGACTTCTAGAGCCTCTGTTGTAAAGGGAGTAGATAGCCATAAAATTTAGGAGAAGAATTAAGATTTCTTTATGTTCTTCTTTAGCATTCTCTTGTAATTTCTTTTGTCCTTTTTAGATTCCAGAGAGAGAGAGAGAGAGAGAGAGAGAGAGTGAAATCTCTGTAATTGAGAGTGACAATCAAATGCAAAGCTCATGATTTTCCTCCTCTAATTCTTTTGATCTTTAATTCTTGCTTTTTTTACTTTCAAGCTTTTAATTTCTTGCACTTTAATCTACCATGCTTTCTTCTTTGCTTTACTTCTCCATGGGTAACTAACCTTCTGACATGACTAACTAACCTCTAATACTACTAACTACTAACTCTTGAATGATGCTAACTTATATGATTCATTGGATATTTATAATTTCTAGTCCTGTCCTTAACAAGTCTCTTTAATTCCCAATAAAGATGAGTGTTGTTTTTGATCATAATGAAGGTTTTGTGATTCTGTAACACCCCGTTTTTGATATACATATTTAGATACGTATTCTGATTTTTTTATCATATTTCTTTGATTAAGTTTTTGTAATTGTTTTTGTTTTATGATTATTTGTGTGATTGTTTTTGTATTGGATCCGGATTCATGGGCTCGGAGTCAACCCTAATCTGAACCGGGGACCCGATCCTAGTGTATCGCTCGATTTGACCTTTCTGGTAGTTCAATTTGACTGATTTTAGTTTCAAACATTATTTTTCAATATTTTAAATTTTTCATGATTTTCTAGAATTTTTCAGAATTATTCTGTAAAATCTTCAAAACCGGTGCAATCGGTATCGCTGACTGATTCTCAGATTTTTTTTAGTTTTCAAATAGAGTTGAATTTTTAGAAATGGCCATATTTTTTCTTAAAATCTTATTTTTTATCTAAATATATTTTTTATTTTTTTGAATTTATCAAAATTTGGCTGATTTTGGTGTCGACTAGTATCGCCAGAAGATTCCAAGTTTTTTAATTTAAAAATCAAATTGAATTTCTTGAATCCAATTTCATCAGGCATCTTAAAATAATATTTTCTATTTTTGAGAATTTTTCAGAGCGATTCTGAAACAGTCAATTTTTACCCACATTAAATATTATTAATTTATTCTCTTCTTTTTCTTTTTCTCTTCCATTTCTTTCTTCTCCACCTACTCTCGTACTTCCCCATCCCTTGCCGATAGCAGCACCATCCCCCCACACCTCTCCTCACATACTCTACCTCTCCCTCTCTCTTTTCTTCTTTTTCTTTCTTTTTTCCTATTCTCTCCATCTCCATTTCTCTCACCAACTCCACTCCTCTCCCACCAACTCCACTCCTCTCCCATCCTCATGACTGTCGCCTCCACCAACGCCACCAGCGCCGCCAGCCCTCTAGATCCGGCCCCCTAGGTCCGGCCATCCCCTCCCCCAAACTCTCTCCTTCCCTCCTTCTTCCACAATACACCACCATCCTCCTTCAATTTCAACACAAACCTATTTCACCCCATCTTCATCCTCAAAATTCACCACCAACACTCCACCACCTCCTCCACTTCCACCACCCTACCACCATATCCACCTCCTCTTCCAATTCCCATCACCACCACCACCTCCTCTCTACACCACCACGACAATAACCACCATCTCCAACAAGTACCAACAACCACAACAACAACATCAACTCCCTAAAATCCACTCCACCACCTCCACCCAGGGGCGCCGCCGGCCGCCCCCCTCGCCGGTCGCTCTTCCAGCGGCGGCGGTGTCGCCCAGGCCGGCGGCGGCGGCCAAAACCGCCGACAACCACCCTCCTTCTCCCCCTTCTCTTCTTTCTTCTTTCTTTCTTTCCTTCCTTGCTTTCTTTCTTTTCTTCTCTTCTTTCTATCTTTTCCCTTCTTTCCTCTTTTACTCCCTTCTTTCCCTCAAACTCTCTCCCTTACCCCTCTACATTTTCAGCCACGCCCTCTCTCTCTTCTCTTTTCTTCAACATACACTCTCTCTCTCAGCCTCCTCTCTCTATCTAATTTTTCTCGCTCTCCTCTCTCATCTCTCGCTAATATATATGTATATATATAAAAATATATTTTTTATATGGATTAGTAGCGTGTACATGTTTATGGTGTTTCAGAATTTTACGGCATTTTCTGGTGATTTTAGGCGAGTACTTTTTTTGTCTTACTTCATGCTTTGCTATCATCGTTTCATACCTAGTGATTGCTATTTTAACGTCTATTGCATGATATATTGATATGCAAATCTCTTGTTACAATTATTACATGTCTAATAATTGTTACCCTGCTTTTTAATACATGATGTGTCATTGTGCGAGTTGATATATGATATGCGAGTGATTTTTTAAAATTTACATGTTATATGAATACCTGTTGGCCGCTATTATAATTCATTGAGCTAGTATTATATTGAATTAGATATGCCTAGATACGCCCCCGCTTTGCTCGGCTTCCCATAGCTAATTAATAGATTAATCTTTTATTGTTATAAATATGGTTGTGAAGAGTTTGAAATGTTTAACTATACTGTTTTCCTGTACTATGTTATATGACCGGATGATTACCTGACAAATGATGCTGTAACTCTGTATTCAACTCACATGATATTGACATGTTATTACTTGACACCTGTTATAAATATGGTTGTGAAGAGTTTGAAATGTTTAACTATACTGTTCTCCTGTATCATGTTATATGACCGGATGATTACCTGAAAAATGATGCTGTAACTCTGTATTCAACTCACATGATATTGACATGTTATTACTTGACACCTGATACCTGACACTTGATATCTGACACCGGTACTTGACATGTTATTACTTGACATTTGATACCTGATATTTGATATCTGACACCAATACTTGACATGTTATCATTTGACACCTAATACCTGACACCTGATATATGACACTTGATAATTGACATGCTATCACTTAATACTTGACATATGGTATCACCTGGTACTGACACATTTGACCTGATATTGTGGCACCTGACTGGATACTATTACACCTGACACCTGTATTACATTGCATAATCATGATTATCACTTTTATGGGGACCTTGACATGATTATTATACTGCTACCAGACATCTGGTACTCCTGTATTCATGAACTCCTATATCCCCTGTACTCATGTCCCCTTCACTGTTTCTCTTGTTAATAGCACGGTCATACCGGTGTCCGACAGATCATGCCTGGTGTCAGGATGATGAGGATGTATCATACGATCGTGTTAGCGTCTAGCGGATCCTGAATGGAACTAAGTGCTACCGGAGCAAAGTGCCATGCCACACGGAGCAAAGTGCCACGCCACACACGTGGTGGGGGCCACCTCTTGAATCTGTGGGGGCCACCCCTAGATCCATTCCCCATACAGAACAAAGTGCCACATGGAGTAAAGTGTCACACCACATCGTGGTGGGGGCCACCTCTTGAATCTGTGGAGCCACCTCTAGAATCTATTCCCCACACGTAACAAAGTGCCACATGGAGCAAAGTGCCACACCACACAGATGGTGGGGGCCACCTCTTGAATCTGTGGGGGCCACCTCTTGAATCTGTGAGGCTACCTCCTGAATCTATCCTCCAAAGAAAATATTCCTCCCTCCTGCCTGTGCCGCCTGGTGTTAGTTTGATAAGTATTCTCAGTGCATATTAACACACACACATACCTGTACAATAATAACGCCAGGAGCTTATATTATTTGGTCTCTCCCCGATTTGAATAATGGTACCCGCATATCGGAGTTCAGATGAGTTCTACTGGAAGTGCAGGCTCCAGCGTGAACTGTCAGTGTTGTGGGACGCCGGTGGGAAAGGGACAAGAATAACAAATGATACTGATGATTATTATTGGATAACTTAAATGCAGCATACTAATTTACCCATGCATGTGACTTGCCCAGTTATTATGATTTAACAATTCATGTTGTATGACTTGAGCTGGACATTTTATTTTACTATATATGATTCTAGATTATTACGAGATTTCCTGATCTCTTGTTTACTGACTTGTTCCGGCATTACATGTTTGTGTGTACCTATGCTCTCCATACCGTTTTCTATGCATATTCTCCGATTCAGATTTATTAATATACATGTATTTACTTAATTTTGGATTTACTATCGTTCCTTTAATTTCCTTTATGTTACTTGTCATTGCCTGCATTCCTGAACCACATTACTTGATCATGAATACGTGTGTGACAAAATTCAACTCATATTTTAAACAATTTGAACTATTTTTGTGATATAGAAATTTTTCTTTAAACCGGAAACCATATTTTTCATAAACCAAACTTTGAAATAAAAAACAGATTTCTCTCAAACTTGTATAGATACAAAAATATGATATTTAAATACTTTTGAAGCATAATGTGTATGGATAGAATCCAATACACATATAAAAGATATATCTATGTTTTTGACAATAAATTCAAAACTAACTTTTGTTAAAAACAAAACTTGAAACCATGAAGAATATATACATTAAAAAAAGTTTTTAGACATTATGAACTATCAATGTATATGGATGAAATCCAGTATACATACAAACCATGTAAAACTTCTTTTGATTCTATCTATTCATGAAAATGAAAGATATATTCTTGAATATCCAAAAGCGGTTAAAATGAAACCAATAAACTTTTGATTTGTGTGTGTACTTGAGCATATCAAAACTACTCTATCTTTACAAAAGATCTAAACTCAAAACTAAACAAAAACAAATCAAGGTTTTCTTGTAGAACTCCTTCTCTAAGCCGACTTGATCCAAACACGATCCAAAGAGCTTGACTCCAATCGAGTGCTGGATGCGATCTTGACGTGCAAGCTCTTGAATCATCACGTGTTAGCTCCAAAACTTGGTTTGAATACTTTGTTGAAGCTAATTAGCTACTAAGATCTTGATCAATATCTGAAACTTACTAAACACAAGATCATTAGTAAACTAACCTTCATAAGTTAGTTATCATTAAAACTAAGGTGAAAGGCCTGTAGGCCAATAATTTTCCCCTTTTTGATGATGACAAAATTTATAAGGTTATATATGCATTGATTAAGGTTAAGCTTCATAGAAGCTCCCCCTTAACTTATGCATAATCGATAAACACATAAAGATATTCAATGTGGCTCAATATACCAATAAAAATAAGATATGTGTGTGTGTGTGTGTGTGTGTGTGTGTGTGTGTGTGTGTGTATATGTATAGGGGTTACTGTACCTCAGCCGGCAGGCTGAGAGAGTTTCTCAGCCGGCGGGACGTGGCTGAATATATGCCACATATCGGCCGCAGAGTGTAGGCGCCAAAAAAATCAAAAAAGATCCCGCCTAAACAATCGTGAAACAAATTGACAAAAATACCCCTTTTTTAATTCTAAACTGGAATAAAGTCATCAACAAACAAAATTTCAGTTGAATATATCTACAGTTATAAAATTCGTAATTTTACTACATCGAAAAATATAATTAAAAAAAATTTGGATCAACATAATGTAAAATAAGCAGAAGCATTGAAAATTTAAAAAACATGCCATGGTCGCAGACTTAATACAATATAACTTTCAATTTTATATGACAACTGCGACACAGTCGCAGTCATAGTATAACAAAACTTTTTTATATAACGTCTGCGACCCTAGTCGCATTCTATCGTACATCAATGCGACCTCCTTCAGTACTGCGACCAAAGTCGCAATCTTCTTTCGCATGCCTTATGTAAAAGATTTTTTATATTTTTAAAAAGTAGATTAGCCATGCGACCCTGAGATCAGTTCGCGTACATCACATCTTATAAAAAATACTATATTAATTACACTGAATTAAACGAAAGTAATTAATATTCTTTCTACCGTGATACAACAACAGTCTAGAAAAAAGAGATGCAATAATGTTAATATCGATAAAGGAAAGATGTGCACGATACGTAATCTAAAGATATAGGTAAACAATTCTATAAAAAGTTAATTTGTACTTCAAGTATTAAACCTCTGGCAAAAAGAAACTCTTCGGATTCTCCCGCAATCAACCTTCAATTAAATATTTAATTTTTTTTACCACTTCCTACCATACTCAACCCTCACCTGTAACAATTATTATTACTATTCATGTTCTTCCACAATATTGACCTTTATATAATGCTTGTAACTAATATATTATCTCATACCTAAAAACTATATTTTTGCTCTTCCTTTTCAATTTGATTTCAAAAACTTTCAAAAAATAATTCATTCTTGAGTCATGTCTTCCCCATCTTCTTCCTCTGAACACTTAGATTTCAACTTCAATCGTTCCCCCACCGGTCCTTTTTCTTCAGGATATTCTAGTGAATCTGATACCAGTCTGGACTTCACTCATTTTGACTATCTCACTACATTAAATAATGTATTAACTGATCCTCCTATTCATGAGGATAATGAAGATTTCATGTGGGTTAGTGAGGAAGATATTATTCCTCTGCCACTTGACGGAGACATGCTTGATGAAAGCATGTCCTCTGATGCTGTAGGCTCGCTTTCTCGCAACGGGTCAGACGAAGAGCTTGATATAGACGATCCATTCTGGGAGTTTATCGGTGAAACAAAAAAACCTCAAAAACAGGAAGATGATGAGGAAATAAGTGATGAACAGGAAGAGCAGAAGAATGAAGACGACGAATCTGCTTATGATGGTGATAATGACGAGGATTAGGATTTCCTGATCTTCTGATATTCAACCTTATTTTGTCTTCTTTTAAAAGATTTTAATTCTCTTTTTTTGTAAGGTCTATTTCTCACTATATTAACTTATAAGCTCTTTTAATTACATATCAAACTGCGACTGCTGTTCTTAAACACTGCGACCATAGTCGCAGTGCTACTACGCATGCAATAAGTAAAAATAATTCATACTTTATAAGCAAAACATATAAAAACATACGTAAACTGCGACTATAGAATCAGTACTTATTCACCGTTATTACATTTAACTTAGCAAAAAAAAAAATCATCAAGAAAAATGCAGTCAAGGGTACTGTGACCATAGTCGCAGTTCATGATCGCATACTATATGTAAAAACCAATTTAATAGTTCATAGGAGGATCAGACAACAGTCAGAAATGAAGAACAAAAAATATAAAATAATACGTAAACTGCGATTATACTATCGCTCTCGTTAAGTACTGCGACCATAGTCGCGGTAGTGCGACCATAGTCGCAGTCCATGATCGCATACTATATGTAAAAACCAATTTAATAGTTCATAGGAGGATCAGACAACAGTCAGAAATGAAGAACAAAAAATATAAAATAATACGTAAACTGCGATTATACTATCGCTCTCGTTAAGTACTGCGACCATAGTCGCGGTAGTGCGACCATAGTCGCGGTCCATGATCGCATACTATATGTAAAAATCAATTTAATAGTTCATAGGAGAATCAGACAACAGTCAGAAATGAAGAACAAAAAATATAAAATAATACGTAAACTGCGATTATACTATCGCTCTCGTTAAGTACTATGACCATAGTCGCGGTAGTGCGACCATAGTCGCAGTCCATGATCGCATACTATATGTAAAAACCAATTTAATAGTTCATAGGAGGATCAGACAACAGTCAGAAATGAAGAACAAAAAGTATAAAATAATACGTAAACTGCGATTATACTATCGCTCTCGTTAAGTACTGCGACCATAGTCGGGTCCTTGATCGCATTATACATTACATGCGAAAAAAGTAAACTGCGACTATATTAAAAATCATTAAATATCAAATCAGATAAAAAAAATTAAAGAAGCATTCAAATTAGTTTCATGATTTAATAAAAAAATGTTGGCAGTTTGGCCGCAGTTATAAAAGATAATTGTCACAAAAATTGAATAACGTCATAAAATATAAAAATATAATAAACTATACATATCCACTGTCTTTTACCGACAGAGTAGCTTTTCATAAGGGGTATCTAGTAATTTAACTTCTTCCTATAAGCGGGCCGCAAGTTAGTGGAGTGACAAATCTTGAGCCACGTCACCGCAGGCTGACAGAGTTCTCTCAGCTGCAGGCTGATATACATTTTTCTCATATATGTATGTGTGTGTGTGTGTGTGTGTGTGTGTGTGTATATATATATATATATATATATATATATATATATATATATATATATATATATATATATATATATATATATATATATATATGCATAAATGCTTAATAAAATTTGCATATATAATCCTAAATCCTTCTCCGCCTTTTTGTCACTGATCAACAAAGGGGTAAAGACAAATAAACAATACCAATAAACATATTTTAAAACAAAAATTTTGATACCAATAAAAACAATCAATTGAAAGAACCAACTGAAAGAAACAATCTTTTTTTTATCAATTGAAAATTTAAACATTCTTTTTACCAATTGAAAGGAAACAATCTTTTATAAATTGATACCAATAGAAGGACATGATATCAATTGAAAGTAAAAACTATTTTTTTATGTAAACACTAAAACCATTTTGCAATAATGATATCAAATTGAGAATAATATCAATTTAAAATTATTGATACCAATATTAAAAATGTTAGCATATACTAAAAAAAAATTCATCATAAAGAGTGAGGGTAAGATACCAATTGAAAATAAACCAATTGAAAGGTAAAATAAGAAGTTTTCTCTCCCTTTATGAAATATCAATAAAAACAATGCATAAGCTTATATATGATACCAATTGAAAAACAATTGACATTAAAGACTAAATCAAGCTAAGTAAGAAATAATTTGTACTAAAAATATATGGCATATATATTAAAGTACAAGAAAACATCTATATGTATGTATCAGAGCAATATAATATTAATTTAGATATGATCCATACATATATAGTAAATATGTGCATACAAAATGAATTTTCATTGAAAATTATGTATATCTCAAAACTACCTTCCTTTCATGCACATGTTTAAATAGATTTTCATATAAGAGTATACAAGGTATGGTCACCCATCTAATCGCCCTTTGATGGTAGGGGTTTTCAAAAAATAAGATTTGAAAATACTTTTAATATATTTGAAAACTCTACCAAATTGTAAAATAACGAGACTAATTTTATGATAATTTTGAAAACTAGTAGAAATCCTTCAAGTAAAGAATAAAACAAAAATGTATCCATGAAATATGAAAATTACACAAGAGTCGACACTTAAAAAAAGCAATAAAGCATATATATTCTTATGAAACAATAATCATGAGTAAACAAAATTATGTTGAGTGCAAGAATCATGTAAGAAACATATATAGGGAAATAAGACAATTAAGCTCAATAGAAATTCCTTAAAAAAATGAAATCATCAAAACTTCAAAAACTAAACAAGCTTCAAGATATATGTATATTTTATCGAAATTAAAAGTATACACACATATCCCAAATATAAATGAGTCCATATTAGAATTTGCAAGAAGATAAATGACTTTAGGATATACATGCAAATCTATTAGTTTTAGACAAAATTAACATATATCAGAAGTTAAACACATTTTTATGAAACAATGTACAAAAATAGGGAATACAAGTGAAGATGCAAGATCATCAAAACACGGTTATACAAGTATATCTAATGGGTACAAATGAGCACTAAAGAACAAACACATAATACTCAAATGTGGCTCACTAGTTGTGCAAATATAAACACAAGTTTTAATAAAAGTTAAATCTAAACATGTAATCCAAATATGAAGCATAAAACAAACATGATCATAGGTTAAATGCACGTGTTTTAGAACTAGTATATACATAGTAGTTAAACTAAAGTGAGAACACAAAAATTTAAGTCCATATGAATATGTGTGTATCTCAAAGACTATCTATGTATATCACATGTCTGATAACATTGCATTGAACATAATGAACATGAAAAAAATGACACGCTAAAAATATTAATACAAAAGCATGTAAATATAAATAGGAGTATGAGAGAGTTACCAAACTGAGTGAACTAATCTCTATGTCTTCAAAGCATGGTGGTCTTTCCACCAAAACATCCCTTGATAGTGATGCATCTAAAAGTGTCACCATTGAGTTCGGAACGCATCCACCATCAAGGCACCACTACTCTCACGTCAAGTGAGAGCCTACACCTACATCAAATAAAGTAGGGGTGGATTTTGGTACCCATATCTCTTGGGTCCATGGGGGTTAGCACCTTTCCTAACCCAAACAAGTTTACTTGCAAAATTTGAAGTATTTATTCTATCATACCAAAACTTTGCAAGGTGGCCCTTATGTTCACAATGTGTACAAGTGTACACATGAGCATACATAAAATCATGTGTGTGAGCATGATGAGCATGTGTATGACGTGATGAGTGTGCATAAATATGTGGAGTATGTTTCTTCTAAAACATGAATTCCAAACGTGTGCGGTTTATGACACATTGGCTCAAATTGGAGCCCAAACAATCTACACTTTTCTTAAACATGCAAATATCATTTTCAATTATTGAAGAAGAAGTGGAGCATGCATTCTCATCAATAGAAGGAATAAGAGGATCATGATAAGAATGGGAAGCCAAATTATTTTTCAAGAAAATATTTTCTTTTGAAACACATTCTAATTATTTTGAATCAAAACAATCTTATTTTTCAAGGATTCGTTTTCTTTTACAACAAAATCAAATTTTAAAGACAAAACCTCATTTTTCTTCAAAACATCATTAAAATCATTTTTATTCTTTAAAATTTCATTTTCTTTTAAAACAAGGTCAAGCTGGTTTTTCAAGGAATCTCTTTTATTTGAAATCTCAACCTTTTTTTTGCAAAACTAAATCAAGTTTAAAAAACAAATTCTTATTTTCCCTTTTTAATTCAAATCTCTTACTTTTTAAAGTTTTGTACTTTGAAAGCAAGTTTTCACAAAACATAGATAGTTCTTCATCTATTGCATGTGCATCCAAATTATTGTCACGTGAAGAACTAGCTCTATCATCTGGTTGAGTGTCCGAAAATACCTCAAGAGAGTCATTCCTTTGGACTATGAAGCAAGCTTGGTGGACTCATTTCCACTAGATTCCTTCTCCAAAACATGTGTTGTTTGTACCTTGGGAGAAGTCAATGTGTTCCACAGCGCAAAAGTGAAATCACAATGAGAAATCAAAAAAGATCATCTTTACTAAGTGTGTGACTGAGTGCCTCTAAGGCTTGTGCATTAGCCTCTATATGCTTGTCATTACCAAGAAAAAATTTCTTGATAGTGGCAAGGTAAACTGCAATCCTAGGGCTTTAAGATATGCACTCATCTTAAACTTTCACATATCGATGTTAGAGATATCATACATGAGAGGGGTAAGAAAGCCCATGAGTGTAAAACTATATATGTGCAAATGCAAATCTAGATTGGCTATCCAAGGATCACAGTATCGAATATCAGGAGTAGAGGCTCTGATACTAATTTAAAGCGCACCTAAAGGGGGGAGTGAATAGGTGTACTTGCTAATTTAGGACAAATGATGCGGAATTAAAAACTTAATTGCAAACAAACTATGTGCAACAAAGAGTGAGTCTGAATTCCCTGTGAAGGGCGCTGGAGCTACTCCTCGAGATTCCTCTAAATTAAGAGTTGAGGTGCTATTAGAAGCTCTCTTTGTTAAACACAAGTGTGGCCATACAAATAATATCTACCATGTATATGAATATGCAATGTAAGATATAAGAGAGAGAAAGAGAAAGAGGGGGAGAGAGAGAGAGGGAGTTAGAGAGAAAGATCTAAATGCAAACACAGGGATATGCTTCGAGGTTCGAGCCACTACTTTACGTCCCTGCCTTCATACAGAAGGATTTCCACTACGTCCACATAGGACCTTCTACGAAGGTGTAAATCACCTAGAGGGGGGGGGTGAATAGGTGATAATGCTAATCTAGAAACTAAATACGGAAGCTAAAATAAATTTTGCAACACACTTAATACAACCAACAAGTGTAGCCGAATTCCCCGTGAAGGGCTCTGGACTAACTCCTCTTGATTCCCCTAGATATAGGTTGAGGTGCTATATGAAGCTCTCGTGGTTAAGTACAAGTGAGGCACACACACAAGCAAGCCAAGCATATAAGGATGAAATAGCAATGTGAATAAATGCAAGGCACAAATGCAAGCAATAAGATATGAATGAATGAATGATGCTTTGCACAATATAAAGAGAGAGTTAGAGAGACAATGAATCAAACGCAAACACAAAGATATGTTTCGAGGTTTGAGCCCCTAGCTCTACGTCCCCGCCTTCACCGAGAAGGATTTCTAATCCACTATCTTGTCCACCGAGGACTCCCACCGAGGGAACCTCCACCGAGGAGGATTTTTACAACAAGGGAGTACCGAACTCCTCTCTCAAACACCACCTCACAACCGAGGGGTAGGCCCATAGCCAAACAACAACTAACACCTCTACCGAAGAGGGTTACAAACCAAACTCCACCTCTCACTAGAGGGAGCAAACCACAAGCCTCAACCTCTACCAAAGAGGGAGCGAACCAATCACCCGATCAACCTCTACCAAAGAGGGATACAACAAAAGTAAGGGTGTTTACAACTTGGAGGCTCAATCAACCTCAAACACTTCTCTTTCCACAAAACAAAAGATCCTAATAGATTAGGATAGAGGATATAGCTCAAGTGGATATCAAGGTGTTTTTGGAAAGCAAATAACAAAGAAAAACTACTTGGGAAATCTCTTGTAGATGATAGAAATGAAAATCCAAACAATATCCCAAAAACCTAGTTTTCTTTGATTTTTCAAAACTCTTGAAAAACAATAAAGATGAAATCTTTGAAGCTCTAAAACACTTTTTAAAACTTTAAAAACACTTCAGAAAAGTAAGAATTTTTGCTCTTGAAAATCTTGTCAAAAACCCTAAAGAGATGGGGTATTTATAGGCCCAAAAGAAAACTAGCCGTTAGGCTGATCTGTCAGCCTGACAGGCTGGCGGTCGACCGGCCGGTCGACCGCCAACGGTCAAAAATATGACCGTTGGAGCAATCCGGTCGACCGCCCGGTCGACCGCCCAGATACAGAGAGCAGAGCTCTCTGGTCCGGTCGACCGCCCGGTCGATCGGCCCACTGTACTGCCAGACGTGCACAGCTCTGTGCACGTCGGTCGACCGTACGGTCGACCGGCCCTTGGTGCGGTCGACCGTGCGGTCGGCCGACCTGGCCTGTCAGCTACTGTTCTGGGTCAGAAAAACATGTTAAAAATATTTTTAAAAAAATCTTTTATCTCTTCTAAAAATCCCCAAAAATAGTTTTAACATTTTACATTGATATATAAACTTGTGATAAACATTTCAACTCAAATATCAAGCATATGAAACCATTTTTGTGTTTTAATATTTTTACCAAAAATCAAAACATGTATTTTGTCAAACTTGGATTTTTCAATACATGATAGGATAGTCAAAATAAGTTTGTCTAAGAAGTTTAAACATGCATGTATGGAAAGAATACATCTACTATACATATAAACCATTTAAACTTGTTTTGATCAATCTATTCATGAAAACAAATATCGGTTAAACTAAAAACCGAAAAACCATAAAATGTGTGTGTTGTGCACTTGAGCATATCAACTATACTAAGCTTTACAAATGAATCTAAACACACTAAACTATGGATACCTAAGTCTTCTTGACGATCTTCATCTTCAAGCCGACTCGATCCCAAAAGTGATCCACGAGCTAGGCTATGTATGATCTTGATGCTCGGGCCCTGGAATCACCATGTGAAAGCTTTCAAACTCCTCTTTTTGAAGCAATCACCAACTAATATCTTGTTACATGATCTGAAACTAAAATCACAAGATTATTTGTAAACATAACTACATGAGTTAATCATCATCAAAACTAGAGAGGAAGGCCTCCGGGCCAACAATCTCCCCCTTTTTGATGATGATAAAACTCATGGAGTTATATATGCATGGATTAAAGTTAAGCTTCAAAGAAGCTCCCCCTTAACTCATGCATAAACAAATAAACAATAAATATGCAATGAATGACAATGCATAATCATGCATAAACAATAAAAGACTCTAGATACCAATGAAATGTTCAAAAACAAAACATGCTCTAAATACCAATTAAAATTAAACTAAATTAAACTTAATATATGCAAAACATAAATATGCATATATAAAACTTGATCAAACTCAAAATCTTTCTCCCCCTTTTTGTCAATCATCAACAAAGGGATAAAAAAACCAAAACAAAATCTTCTCCCCTTTTTTTTTAATACAAAGAAACAATCATCAATAAGGGGTAAAAGCAAAACCAAATCAATAAATTTTTCTCCCCCTTTTTGTTCGAAACAATGAATCAACAAAAGGGTTAATTAAGACAATGTTCTCCCCCTTTTTATCTAAAACAAAAACAAAACCAAATAGGGGTGACAATCAATTAAGATATCAATTGAAAATATGTCAAAGTAGTATTTTGATACCAATTGAAAGTAAACATAGATCAATAAATAAATGGTATATGCTATATACATTCATGAAGAGGAAGATGTGAAGCTTCCCTACATAGATACATTACATGAAGGAGGGATGACAAGCCCTAATTCATATAACGTACACTATGCAATGCATAAGAGGAGATGTGAAGCTCCCCCTACACACGTGTACCACATAAAGAAGAGATGTCAAGCTCCTCAATACAAGATACACTCATCATGAATCTATATGTAGAAGAGATGTTAAGCTCTCCTTGCATATAGGCAAAACAAATCAAAACTTTTGTATTTATTTTTTTAAACAAAATTTTGATATACCAATTTTAAAACATTCAAATAAACATCTTGATATCAAAAGAGAGTATTTTTCTTTTTAAGAATATGATATCAATTTAAAATTTTTATTTTCTATCATAAAGCAAGGGAGTGGAAATACAAATACCAATTGAAATATGAAAAACGAATTTTCTCCCCCTTTATGAAATACCAACAAAAACAATGCGTAAGCTCGAAATAAGATACCAATTGAAAATTGAATCAATTGAAACAAAATTGAAACTCAAGCTTAGCATAAACAAGATTTTGTGCTTAAAGATATATGGATATAATAAGCACAAATAAAACATATATATGTATGAAAAGTTTAATACCAATCGAAATTGATACTATTGGAATTGAAAGCATACATACATACAAACATATATGAGTATACAAGAAAGGTCAAAATTGATACCAATTGAAAGAATCCAATGATACCAATTGAAACAACAATAATATCAAGTGTATATCTCATATTTCTAAACTCCCAACACATGCTTATGTTTAAAAGATTTTCAATGTAAAGCATACACAAGGCATGGTCTCCCAACCAACCGCCCTTGGATGGTAGGGGTTTTCAAAAAATTGATTTGAAAAATAAAGTGTGTTTGAAAACTCTACCAAAAAGAAGAATATCCAACTAGTTAAATGGAAAAACTTGTAAACTAGTACGAAATCCTTCAAGTAAGGAATAAAACAAAATTATTTTTCATGAAACATGAAATCCACATGATAATCAACACTCTAAGCCAATTAAGCATAAATATGACTCATGAAAACAAACACATGAGTAAACAATAAATGTGAGTGTACAATAAGATGTTAAGATCATAATCATGAAAGATGGACAATAAGCTCAATATTCCTTGAATAAGAAAACATGAAAATCATCAAAACTATTTAATCTTCAAGGTACATGTATGTCCTATACAAACTAAAGTATACACACATATTCAAACACAACGAGTCCACAAAGATATATGCATGAAGGCACGTGGCTCAAAAGGATGTATATGTATAAACAATAATTTGGATAAAATGGACATATACATGAAGTTAAATATAAACACATGGAAACATGAAAAACTAAATTTTCATTAAAACAAATTTCATTTCAAGGTATATGTATGATTTATCAACACAAAAAGTATACATACATATCCCTAAACACAATTGAGTCCATATGTATAGATTTGCATGAAAGGCAAATGACTCAAGAGGTATACATGTATATCTTAAAGTTTGGCAAAATAGACATATACATGAAATGAAAACTCATACAAATAAAACAAATCCAAAAATAGGAATACAAGTTTAAAATGTATGAATCATCAAAACTAGACTATACTAGCACATCTAATGGGTTCAAATAAGCATTCAAGCTCAAACATATTTAGATTTATTTGTGGCCCACTATATGCACAAGTATAAATCCTAGTCTTAATAAAAACTAACATTTAAACATATATTCAAATCATGAAGCATCAAAACAAGATATGAATCATCATGATAAACATAAACATGATTATTAAGAAAATCCACATGTTATTAAACCTATGATAAACATGATAGCTAAACAAATGGTGAGAACACAAAAATAATGGTCCATATTAAACATGGGTGTCTCAAAAGGGCTATACATGCATGTCAAGAGTCTAATAATCATGGCATTTTCATAATGATCATATAAACATCAAAACATGCTATATATAATAACATGAAAAGCATGCAAACATAAATAAGGAGTAAGAGACCGTTACCAAAATATATGAGGCAACTCTCCATGTCTCCAAAACAAGGTGGTCCTCCCACCAAACTTCCCTTGAAAGTGATGCATCCAATTGATTTCCATGAAGCTCGGAACGTATCCACTCCAAGGTACTGCTACTCTCACGTCATGTGAGAGCCCACACCTACATCATAAACACGAGGGATGGTCTTTGGTACCCACAACTTTTTGGGTCCATGGGGGTTAGTACCTTCTCTAACCCAAACAAAATTATTTGCTAAATTAGAAACATGTATACAATCATAGCAAAATTTAGCAAGGTGGCCCTTACGTCTACAATGTGTACAAGTGTACACATGAGCATACAAGTGATGATGGTGTCCGTGTGGAGCATGTGTATGCTGTGATGGGTGTGCATGCATAATAGATGGAACTTGTTTCTTTCGAAACAAAGTTTCCAAACGTGTATGGCCCACTACACATTGGCTCAAAGTGGAGCCCAAACAATCAATATTCTTCTTTAAAACATTTATATCATTTTTAATCAAAGAAGAAGTGAAGCATGCAAGGGGTGAAGTGTGAGATACTACCCTAGCATGGCAAACATGAGAATCAATATCATTTTTCAAAGATTTATTTTTATTTAAACAAATTTCTAATTCTTTTGAAATAAAATCAATTTCTCTTTTCAAAGAATCATTTTTTTTTAAAACAAATTCAACTTTTGAAGATAAAAACTCATTTTTCTTCAACACATTATCACAATCATTTTTATTTTTCAAAAACTCATTTTCTTTTAGTGCAATGTTTAGTTGAGATCTCAATGAATCCCTTTCATTATAGACCTCAACCTTCTCTTGCAAAATCTTATCAAGTCTAGAATGCAAACTTTTATTTTCTTTTTCAATTACTAGACTTTTCTTTTTCAAAACCTTATATATTTCAATTAATTTTTCACATATAATAGATAGTTCTTCATTCAAAGCATGGGCATCAACAAATTCATCACATGAAGAACTAGAATCAAGACTATCTAGTTGAGTTTCCGATTGTACCTCAAGGGAGTCATTCCCTTGGATCATATAGCATTATTGTGGCTCGGATTCTCCACTAGATTCCTCCTCTTGTTGGATTGGCATTTGAAGCTCGGAGGTGGTGGTTGTAGTCAACTTGTTCCACACTGCAAAGGCGGAATCAAGATTAGAAACATGCATAAGATAATCTTTAGGTAGCGTGCTTCTAATGGCCTCAAGGGCTTGTGCATTGGCCCCTATATGCTTGCTATCACAAAGGAAGGATTTCTTGGTAATGGCAAGGTGAACCTTATATCCTAGGGTTAGTAAATAAACGGACATCCTAGTCTTCCAAACAATGATGTTGGAAGGGTCAAACATAGGTGGGGTCATGAAGTCCATGGGTCCAAGCTATATGTGTGCAAACAAGCAAATGCAAATGAAAGATTAGCAAACAAGGATCTCACTCCTAGGATGTTAAGCCTAAGTATCAGGAGCGTAGGTTCTGATACCAATTGTAAATCACCTAGAGGGAGGGTGAATAGGTGATAATGCTAATCTAGAAACTAAATGCGGAAGCTAAAACAAATTTTGCAACACAATTAATACAACCACAAGTGTAGCCGAATTCCCCGTGAAGGGCTCTGGACTAACTCCTCTTGATTCCCCTAGATATGGGTTGAGGTGCTATATGAAGCTCTCGTGGTTAAGTACAAGTGAGGCACACACACAAGCAAGCCAAGCATATAAGGATGAAATAGCAATGTGAATAAATGCAAGGCACAAATGCAAGCAATAAGATATGAATGAATGAATGATTCTTTGCACAATATAAAGAGAGAGAGAGTTAGAGAGACAATGGATCAAACACAAATACAAAGATATGTTTCGAGGTTCGAGCCCCTAGCTCTACGTCCCCGCCTTCACCGAGAAGGATTTCTAATCCACTATCTTGTCCACCGAGGACTTCCACCGAGGGAACCTCCACCGAGGAGGATTTTTACAACAAGGGAGTACCGAACTCCTCTCTCAAACACCGCCTCACAACCGAGGGGTAGGCCCATAGCCAAACAACAACCAACACCTCTACCGAAGAGGGTTACAAACCAAACTCCACCTCTCACTAGAGGGAGCAAACCACAAGCCTCAACCTCTACCAAAGAGGGAGCAAACCAATCACCCGATCAACCTCTACCAAAGAGGGATACAACAAAAGCAAGGGTGTTTACAACTTGGAGGCTCAATCAACCTCAAACACTTCTCTTTCCACAAAACAAAAGATCCTAATAGATTAGGATAGAGGATATAGCTCAAGTGGATATCAAGGTGTTTTTAGAAAGCAAATAACAAAGAAAAATTACTTGGGAAATCTCTTGTAGATGATAGAAATGAAAATCCAAACAATATCCCAAAAACCTAGTTTTCTTTGATTTTCCAAAACCCTTGAAAAACAATAAAGATGAAATCTTTGAAGCTCTAAAACACTTTTTAAAACTTTAAAAACACTTCAGAAAAGTAGGAATTTTTGCTCTTGAAAATCTTGTCAAAAACCCTAAAGAGATGGGGCATTTATAGGCCCAAAAGAAAACTAACCGTTAGGCTGATCTGTCAGCCTGACAGGCTGGCGGTCGACCGGCCGGTCGACCGCCAACGGTCAAAAATACGACCGTTGGAGCAATCCGGTCGACCGCGCGGTCGACCGCCCAGATACAGAGAGCAGAGCTCTCTGGTCCGGTCGACCGCCCGGTCGATCGGCCCACTGTGCTGCCAGACGTGCACAGCTCTGTGCACGTCGGTCGACCGTACGGTCGACCGGCCCTTGGTGCGGTCGACCGTGCGGTCGGTCGACCTGGCCTGTCAGCCACTGTTCTGGGTCAGAAAAACATGTTAAAAATATTTTTAAAAAATCTTTTATCTCTTCTAAAAATCCCCAAAAATAGTTTTAACATTTTGCATTGATATATAAACTTGTGATAAACATTTCAACTCAAATATCAAGCATATGAAACCATTTTTGTGTTTTAATATTTTTACCAAAAACCAAAACATGTATTTTGTCAAACTTGATTTTTCAATACATGAATAGGATAGTCAAAATAAGTTTGTCTAAGAAGTTTAAACATGCATGTATAGAAAGAATACATCTACTATATATATAAACCATTTAAACTTGTTTTGATCAATCTATTCATGAAAACAAATATCGGTTAAACTAAAAACCGAAAAACCATAAAACGTGTGTGTTGTGCACTTGAGCATATCTACTATACTAAGCTTTACAAATGGATCTAAACACACTAAACTATGGATACCTAAGTCTTCTTGACGATCTTCATCTTCAAGCCGACTCGATCCCAAAAGTGATCCACGAGCTAGGCTATGTATCATCTTGATGCTCGGGCCCTAGAATCACCATGTGAAAGCTTCCAAACTCCTCTTTTTGAAGCAATCACCAACTAATATCTTGTTACATGATCTGAAACTAAAATCACAAGATTATTAGTAAACATAACTACATGAGTTAATCATCATCAAAACTAGAGAGGAAGGCCTCCGGGCCAACAGAAGGGACTTCCACTGAGGATTACAACTCAACACCGAAGTACACAACTCCTTTCACAAAAATAAAACCTCTACATAAGAGGTGGGTACTTAGTCAAGCACAAAGCAAAGGAAAATATACTTGGTTATCACAATGATCACAATCTCTCTTGGTGATCTTGAAGGATCACAGACAATTTTCTCACAAAATAAGATCCTAAAGATAGGATTGAATTGATTGGCTCAAGAATGTGAGAAATCAAAGTGTTTGAAAATAAACAACAAAAAAATACTTGGGAAAAACTTCTTGATGGATACATAAAATAAAGAACAAAATAGAATTCCCAAATACTTGATTTTCTTTGATTTTTCCAAAATTTTAAAAACAAATAAAGATAGAAAATTTTTGGCATAAAAACTTCTTTTTAAAACTTGCTGAAAATACTTAAGAAGATGGAAAAATTGCTCTTGAAAATCTTAGGAGAAACAGCTCCCAAAGACCTATTTTTATAGGGTTCTGGAAATATAGCCGTTGGTGTCCAGAACAGGTCAGAAATGACCTATCAGTCGACCGCCCGGTCGACCGCCAACGGTCATATTTCTGATCATTGGGGTTATCGGTCGATCGATCAGTCGACCGCCCCAAGGCAAACTCCCTATCGGTCGACTGCCTAGTCGACCGAGGTCAGAACCAGAGAGTGAACTTTCTGGTCGATCGACCAGCCGGTCGACCGGGGCCAGATCCAGAGAGCAAGCTCTTTAGATTGGTCGACCGCATGGTCGACCGATCTAAGGCCAAGGCTATGTGCACATCGATCGGCGGCTCGGTCGACCGAGATCTGGTCCGGTCGACTGGTCGGTCGACCGCCAGTGGTCTTAGGCTGAGTTTTAGGGTTTAAAACTTTAAGTTCTTATTAATATTTGAAGAACAAATATGTGTGATTAAAACTCAACACATATTTTAAACAATTTGAATTATTTTTGTGATATAGAAATTTAGCTTTAAACTGGAAACTGTATGTTTCATAAACCAAACTTTGAAATGAAAAATTGATTTCTCTCAAACTTGTATAGATACAAAAACATGATATTTAAACACTTTTGAAGCATAGTGTGTATAGATAGAATCCAATACATATATAAAAGATATATCTATATTTTTGATAATAAATTCAAAACTAAGTTTTGTTAAAAACAAAACTTAAAACCATGAACTAGAAATACATCAAAATAAGATTTTAGACATTATGAATTATCAATGTATATGGATGAAATCCAATATACATATAAACCATGTAAAACTTTTTTTGATTCTATCTATTCATGAAAACCAAAGATATGTTCTTGAAAATCTAAAAACAGTTAAATCGAAACCAATAAACTTTTGACTTGTGTGTGTACTTGAGCATATCAAAACTAGTCTATCTTTACACAAGATCTATACTCAAAACTAAATAAAAACAATCTGAGGCCTTCTTGTAGAACTCCTTCTTCAAGCCGACTCATCCAAACATGATTCAAAGAGCTTAACTCCAATCGAGTGCTAGATACGATCTTGACGCGTGAGCTCTTGAATCATCACGTGTTAGCTTCAAAATTTTCTTCGAATTCTTTGTTGAAGCTAATCACCTACTAAGATCTTAATCAATATCTAAAACTTACTAAGCACAAGATCATTAGTAAACTAACCTTCATAAGTTAGTCATCATCAAAACTAAGGTGAAAGGCTTCTGAGCCAACATTATTGTCACATTTGCATATTTATCCTTGATTATTCTTTATTTAATATTTCTATTTAACTCTCTTTTTGATTATGTTTTGTAGTTACTTAAATAAGAAGATAAGGATACAAGAAACTTCTATTTTATCCTAAATTCTATCTAAATTTGGGTTTCAATTTAAATCAATTTGAAATCACGAGAAAGAAAGGATAAATCATCATCTTTACAATTCAAATTCAAAATCAGATGATATAATTCAAGAACATGGATGGCATAAAGCTAATGCTAATTGGAGATAAAGAGGATAATTCAAATTAAATGGAGTTCAAAATCAATTTAGACTCGAATTTAGACTGAACACCTCTTAGTATTCAGATCATAACTTTCACTAAAAATATTCAAATTTGATGATTCAAAATGCTAAAGAAAGAAGATCTGAAGGGTTACAATTATAATGTTGATAACTATTTCCAATTCAGCCATCAAATGAGTCATATTCAGCAATCAACGCGCTAACTTGCTGCAAATTAATTAAGAATTGAATTCCCATATTGAATTAGGATTGAGCTAAACCTCCTAATTTGTATCTGATTGTGATTGGCTCTGAAGCCTATTTAAAGAGACGAAATCTCTCATAAAAAAAGCATCTCCACATCAGAGATCATAACTTTGAATTTTTCTTTAGTTTCTCTTTCAAATTTTTGTTGTAATTTTTAGAGTTTAGTTCTAATTCAAGCATTGTAAGGAAGGAGGAGGCTCTTGTACTTTGATGGTGACAACTTAATAAACAAGGTTCTATTGTTCTTCTTTTCAACTTCTTTTCATTATTTAATTGCTTTCTTTACTTGCTTTATTTATTTTGCTTTCTTTTACAGGCTTTCTCACTTAGATCATGAGTAGTTAGATCCTTTTTCTCATTGCTTGCTAATATATCACCGCCATCACATCTTTAGTAATTAAACCCGATTGAATCATATGCATGCTTAACCCTAAAATACTCTTGAAGGCATATGAGGATGGGAACTAAGTCAATTATTTGTTAGCACTTCTTAAATTATTTTTTTCTTAACGTATGCTTGATGAACATCTTGATATTTTAATGTTAAATTTTAATTAGTGTTATTTCAAATAGGGTTAACATTTGCTAGTACTTTCTAATGATTTTTCTTATCTTATGCTTGATGAACAATCTTGATATTTTAATGTTAAATCTTAGTTAATGTTAATTCAATTATAACCTTGTTTCTATCTTATGTATCTTACTTGATGTTTGTGGTAGATTACCATGTTAAATTTTAAGTGAAGATTTTATTTATTAAATATTAGCGTGTTATAATGATTGATTATAAGTAAGCTGTGAACTTTTCTTTTAGATCAAAATAATTCTCTATATTCAAATACAATTCTTTCTTTCTATTTTCTTCTTTTCTAAGTTATTAAACAGAGAAGAAATCGATGAAGATAATAGTACCGAAAAGTTTTCATCGCATCTCTCCCTGAGGTTCGACCAGCATAGCACTTACTACCGCAGATATATTGTGAAAGACAGAGACACGCCTTCATCCAGATAATGTCCTTCTAACTCTTAACTTTTTCTCTTTTTTCCCGCAACCAAATAAAAAAGACGTCAGGCTCCACTTTATTCAGGAGATTCTGGAGGAGGATAACATCGAGTAACAAAAGATTCACACGAAGGAGAATCCCACTGATATGCTTATCAAGATGGTTCCAGGAGTGAAGTTTGCTCATTACAAAAAGTTACTTCATATCCTTCAAGTTGCTTGAACTCGGTGGAGCTCATTTGAATGAACTACAAATGGCTTAATCCCTCGGGCAGGGGGTACTTTGGCAACCACACTAGTGCAGCCTAATTGAGTCGACACGGTGCTATATTGTGTTTGGCTCAGATTTGAAAAATCATCACCAAAATGGAGAATTGTGGGGAGAGAGTGTAAAATCTTGATGACAAAGTTTTTTAACTCATCGGAAAAGATAGCACAGAAATTGGAGTTTAATGTGCATGGTAGAAGACTAGATGCAGCCAAAGATAATAGGCTAGTCGACCGGCCATGCACAGAATGTGACATGGAGAAACAGAAGTAGGGGTCGACCGCCCAGAGGAGCAGCTCAGGAACGGTTGGAGCGATCGACCTGAAATCACCTAGAGGGGGGTGAATAGGTGATAAGGCTAATCTAAGAACTAAATGCGGAATTACAAAACTAATTTGCAACAACACTTAGTGCAACCAACGAGTATAGCCGAATTCCCCGTGAAGGGCTCTGAACTAACTCCCCTTGATTCCTCTGAATAAGAGTTGAGGCACTATATGAAGCTCTCGTGGTTAAGCACAAGTGAGGCACACACAAACAAGCCAAGCATATAATATGAATGAGTAATATGAATAGATGCAAGGCACAACACAAGCATATAAGATATGACAATATGAATGATGCAATACACAAATAAAAAAGAGAGAGTTTAGACTCAATAGATCAAACGCAAACAACAAGATGTGTTTCGAGGTTCGAGCACCAAGCTCTACGTCCCCGCCTTCACCGAGAAGGATTTCCAATCCACTAGAGTACCGAACTCCTCTCTCAACCAATACAACCTCCACCGAGGCAATACAAATGGTCTACCGAAGACCAGAGTACCGAACTCCATAAATCTAACTCCACGTCACACAAGAGGGAGTAACCACAATCCACCTCTACCGAAGAGGGATACAAATCCAACACCAACTCCACTTCATCAAGAGAGAGTAAACCACAACCTCAACCTCTACCAAAGAGGGAGCAACCACAAAGAAAGGTTTACAACAAGGTGGTATATCTCAACCACAAACAAATTTTTTTTCCCACAAATAAATGATCCTATAGAATAGGATAGAGTGATATAGCTTAAGTGGAAAACAAGTGTTTGGAAATTAAAACTCAAAGAAAACTATTGGGAAAATAACTAGAATAAGAATACAATGAAGATTAAAAACCCAATCCCAAAGCTTTTCTTTTTCTTGAATTTTCCAAACCCTTTTTGAAACAAATAGAGATGATCTCTTTAAGCACCAAAAACCTTTTGAAAACTTGCTGAAATAAACACTAGAGAGTAGAAATTTTTGGCTCTAAAAATCTTAGAGAAAAACCCATACAAATGGGGTATTTAAAGCCCCATTGGAAAACTGGCCGTTGGAGCTGAACTGGCAGCTCTGGCGGCTGGCGGTCGACCGGCCGGTCGACCGCCAACGGTCATATTTTTGACCGTTGGAAGAAGCCAGTCGATCGCCCGGTCGACCGCCCAAAACTAGAGAGCAAAGCTCTCTGGCCGGTCGACCGTGCCTTGAACCTGGCCAACGTGCACAAGCTTGTGCACGTCGGTCGACCGTCCCGGTCGACCGCCAGAGCCTGGCAGGCTGGGTTCTGGGTCAGAAAACTGAGTTAAAAATTATTCTAAAAAATCCCGTAAATCTTCTAAAAATCCACAAAAATAGTTTCTAACATTTTATATGATATACAAACATGTGTTAAAAATTTCAACACAAATATCAAACATTTTGAACCATTTTTGTGTAATAGAAAAATTACCGAAAACCAAAAACAGTATTTTTCCAAACTTTGATTTTTCAAATAAACTTTGTCCAAAACATATCCAAATATAAAAACATGATACTTAAACATTTTAAAACATGTTGCATATGGACATAGGTCCAATATACATGAAACATATACATATCATTATTTTTGTCTTTTATTTCCAAAATATGTTTTGTTAAAAACACAAAACACCAAACCTCATAAATAGGCATCTCAACATAAGTTTGTCTAGGAAATTAAGCTTATATGTATATAGAATATATCTAATATACACTTAAATAAAGTAAACTTGTATTGATACTATCTATTCATGAAAATCAATATCGGTTAAACTAAAAACCGAAAAACCAATATCCAAAACATGAAACGTGTGTGTATTGTGAACTTGAGCATATAACACTATCTAATCTTTATACATGGATCTAAAACATAAACTAAACTAGGATACCGAAGTCTTCTTGTAGAGCGCCGTCTCCAAGCCGACTCGATCCAAAACTCCGTGATCCACCGAGCTAGACTCTAACGAGTGCTATGTATGATCTTTATGCTCGGGCTCTTGAATCACCATGTGAAAGGCTTCAAAACTCCTTTGTTGAAGCTAATCACCAACTAACATCTTGGTTAATGATCTGAAACTAAACATCACAAGATTATTAGTAAACATAACTATATGAGTTAATCATCATCAAAACTAGAGTGGAAGGCCTCTGGGCCAACACGACCGCCCGCTTGACTGTCCAGAAGGCCAAAACTAGCTCGTATAATAAGCGATCGACTGGACAGTCTGCCGCACAGAGCGCAGTTTGTCTCTGCAGAGAGAGCGGTCGACCGCCCGATCGACTGCACAATGGTTCTGAACAGTTTCCTATTTGAATTTTGGATTCTTTTCTGATCCGAATCCAGATCCATTGGTTTTCCTTTTCTTCGTTCATTCTCTGGCTATATAAAAATGGTATTGTTCTCAACTATTGTATCATGTAATTGTTGTTTAAACAAGATCTCTCTCATCTTCTACCCGAGGATGTAGGCAATTGCCGAACCTCGTTAAATTTGTTTGTTCTTGCTTTCTTTCTCTTTGTTTGTTCTGCCAATTGGTGACTAATTTTTGATATGCAGTAATCCTCTTGTGGCTTCCTCCCAACATCTATCACCGTCTACTTTCCTCTTCTTTGAGGCCAAGTACAACTCTGCCGTTGGAGAGTTACACGTGCATCCACGGGGGGACACGATGGGCCTTAAACAAAAGCTAAGAATCAATATAACTAATCACAAGCTTAAACTGATAGGTAAAGACCCCATTTTCTTTTTAAATTCATCACTTTTCTATTCACTTTCCGATATTGAACTATATTCGCACATGAATATTCTTCCCCTTCATGTGTGCATGTACCTTCATCCACGAGAATCCTAGGCCATCTACAGATCTCAACCTTTCGTGAGGATCTCATCATGGGTACATTGACGTTGGGCTCAATAACCGACAGCAGTAACCGACTAAGCATCCACGAATCTTCACCCATTCATGGGAAACCAGACTTTAATCAACACTCAGCTCACTTGTTGGGATTCACATTAAACTCTACTCTCCCGTGGCTTACAGCCTGGGCTCTGAAACCACTCTGATAGTATTTGACACTATTAATCGATTACAGACTTCTTGCGAAATTATTGACTAAATCCACAACACAAATCTAGGTAAAATATAGAGAATAATCAACTATAAAGAATCACCCAAAAGGACAAAAAATTTACAAGGAAACCCTTATGGGAAATAGCACGGGACAAGCAGCAGTAAAATCCATTATGAGAATAAAGACTATAATACCAAGTACTCTCACCACCTCTCGAATCTCCTGTCCAAAGATTAAAAATATAATAAGAGACAAAGGATACTATACCGAATTCTTGTTAGTCTAAATTCTCTGCTACAATGGACCCTACCCCACCGTTACAATGATGTACTGATCCTCACCAGCAAGATCAAATGCCCGAACTCAATCCTTCACATGTTCTCAAAACCCCTTATTTTTGTTGCTGAGAAGAAACTTGCACGAAGCTCTCTCTTTTTCCCTTTTTTTCCCCCTCAGATTTTTCTCTCTGAGTTTTTTTTTGTCTGCCTCAATGAGATCTAATTTATAAGCAATTAAGTCTCTAAATCTTTTTCGGAATCCACTCTCCAAAATGCAATTGTACTCGTACTCCTGAGAACTCCCACTCCTGTCCGGGGCCCCTAACAAGGTCTACTATCTTACGTATTAATTAGAAATACATGAATTTTTTGGTAAACGAATTTTCCTTGTAATTGTCAAGATATAACCCATAAATCATTGCTCAACTATCAAAAATACATCCTGAATCATCATCTATCTAATTTGTTACCCAACCTCCAAAAACAAGTGGAGAGTTATAATGCATTTTCACTTCATTTTGAATATTGATGTCTTTAAAATTTTTTTAGGCAATTAATAATTTCATCATTTGTACCTTTTGTTTTTGACTTGTATTAAGAGTATTTAGTAGTTGTACGACTACAAAAATTAGTAAAAAGAATAAAACCTTTTTCCTTCGGAATAAAGGTCACTCATCGGTCGGCCCTTTTCCTATTCTATTGCCGTCTATTAAGAGAATAGATCCCGGTTCAAGCAGCTTGCCTTTCATCATCTATATCAGCCGCCACGCATGACCTCATAGGTACGATTTTGCGCCCTAAGAAGTATAATGCTTTGCCTTCTTTCACGCGAAATCCGTCTTCGTGAGTAAAAAAAAAAAAAAATTCACCGCTAAGCATAAGCCCTTAACAAGGAAATCTCAGATCTACACTACACTTGACGTATTTAAACGCTCTCTGTGGTTAGTAAGAAAACAAACTATACGTGTCTAAATTTTTTTTTTTTTTGGGAGAAAACACTATTGTTTACCTTTTGTTAATATAATTAAGATATATAAAGATAGATATAGATCTGAAACCAAATTTGGATCTGAATCGGAAAGAATGAAATAGCCTATATATCATCAACTCATCTGCTACCAAACAATTACCAAACCACATGCTAACATTTGTCATTGCAGTAGAAGAATGAGATGCGATGAGAGAGGATGAGGATAATGAGCTGACTGTGTCCTGCCCCCTTCAATTGTGTATTTACATTTGCTGGAATGAGACACAGTCTCTTTCTGCAGTTCATTGTTTCCAAACGATCAACTGTATTCGGTATGCACCTCGGTTGGTGGTGTGGTATAGGTCAGTGACGGACGCATGATGTTTTTTTAGTATGAACGTAAATCCTATATAATAAGGGAGAGAAAAAAAATAAAAATAATGTTGCACTCACCGAGAGTTGAACTTGTGAATTTCGATAATTTAGATTAATAAGTTACCACTAGAGATAGAGCTCAAAAGCATTTTTATGCTAATAAAGATAATTAAAAAAAGAAATTATTTAATTATCATAGCTCTTATGAGGCGCTAAGGAAAGTTTTTTTTTTTTAAAAAAAAAAAAATCTAGAATAAATTTCTGTAAACTTATAGTGTAAATAGGTAAAACAAGTAAAAATAAAAAAAATAAAAATGAATATTAATTAATTTAAAGAAAACAACCCGTTTTAAACTTGTGCTAAAATTCACGCAAACTTAAGTAAACTCCATGCTCGAGCCCCTCATTTTTGATAATCCCAGTTGGCAATGAGAAGAAATGGAAAATAAAAGGTATGCGCATTCTTACTTATTTTAAGTGGGAGGGAAACAAAAAAATTTCTTAATCTTTTCGTATGTTAACATGTAAATTACTGGTGCCGTTTGGTTTGATGAAGTGGGAGGAAAAGGGGTAAGTGAGAACTGAGGATGGAAAATGAGAAGTATAGTAGTACTCTGAAATTGAAAATTTGTGCAATTCTTACTTCCGGTGTTTGATTGCAATGTGAAAGTGTAAGTGTAAAAAAATATTGTATCTTTCTGGTGTTTGATTAGTAACGTGAAAGTGAAAGTATAAAAGTTGATCATAAAGTGATCTGAAAATAATATTAAATTAAAAATTAATTCTGAAGCGACATTTTAGGGCAGTAATTGGACTTTACCTGAGATTTTCATGACATCAAAATTAACTGTTTTGAGCTACAACCTATTACAAGTGAGATTTACATGACTACAAAATTAACTGTAGTACCCTGAAAGTGCGAAAATAGTAGTATAAAAAGAAAGCATAAAAAAGAAAAGAAAAAGAAAAAAGAACTTTATATTTTTCATTTTTCGTCGGTCCAAAACAAACAAGGAAAGTGAAGAATGAGCTTTCTCACTCTCTCACTTCCCCGTAACCAAACACGCCCTAAACTCTACCATTCATATAAAAAGGCAAGAATCTTTTATTATTATACTACAATAATAAGATAACCATCAGGATAAATGGCTTCAACTCTTATCCATCCTCTCATCTCTATTGTTTATAAATGTTACAGTCTAGTACTCAACATTCTCATCTGACTCTTTTTCAGTTGAATCTTGTAGTACCAGAAAGAAATCTGATTTAAGCATCGGAGGGGTTTTTGTGGTGCAGGCTTGGACTCTTGACTCTTGTGTGCCACCTACTTATTGTCTACATCAATTACCAAACTCAAGGACAAACAAGCAATGCAAGTGAGTCGAATTTTAAAGATTTCAATGCAAAGCCCATAGAATTAGGTTTCTCACAAGCTGTGGAGTCATTGATCGTGTGAGAAACAAACTGAGGCACCGAAAATATGGATATGAAACAAAAAAAATACTCTACTGCTAAATTCATTCTTTCATTCATCGTCATAAAGAGCAAATAAATTGTGATAGTAATTAATAAATTCATTGGTCAAAAAACCAATGTTCCCCCCTCTGTTCTCCATCCCTTCACCTTTAAATCCCACCACCGACTCCTTCGTCCTCATAAAGACTACACCCCTCACCTGCACATTGCAGCTAGCTTGCAGAAATTTCAAGCTCATTTAATGGGATGGTGCCCTTCAATTGCCTATAAGAAGAATTCACTCACTTTCCCTCCTTGCATCACAAGAAGTTTTCAAAGTAATGGGAACTGCTGGTTATTTTTTAGCATTCTTGTGCTTGAATGCTCTCCTTGGGGTGAGCAATGTTGCAGTGGGGAGAGAGCTAGCGAGTGTTACTAGTAATGGGGATGATGAAAAGTGTCTTTGGGCGGGAAAAGGTTGGGGGTTTGGGGTTGGTGGCATGTTTGGTAAGGATGGTGGAATTAGTGGTGGGTTTGGTGGTGGTGGTGGGCTCGGTGGCGGTGTAGGGGGTGGGTTTGGTAAGGGTGGTGGGCTAGGTGGCATTGGCGGAATTGGCGGCGGCGGCGGCGGCGGTGGCGGTGGCGGTGGCGGTGGTGGGATAGGTAAGGGTGGTGGAATAGGTGTTGGTGTCGGTGGTGGCTTCGGAAAGGGTGGCGGGCTAGGCGGCGGCGGCGGCGGCGGTGGCGGTGGCGGAATTGGTGGAGGGATAGGTAAGGGTGGTGGGATAGGTGCTGGTGTCGGTGGTGGCTTCGGAAAGGGTGGTGGGCTAGGTGGCAGTGGCGGAATTGCGGCGGTGGCGGTGGCGGTGGCGGTGGCGGTGGCGGAATTGGTGGAGGGATAGGTAAGGGTGCTGGGATAGGTGCTGGTGTCGGTGGTGGCTTCGGAAAGGGTGGTGGGCTAGGCGGCAGTGGCGGAATTGGCGGCGGTGGCGGTGGCGGAATTGGCGGTGGGATAGGCAAGGGTGGTGGAATAGGTGGCGGCGCTGGTGGTGGATTCGGAAAAGGTGGCGGAATTGGCGGTGGTGGAGGAATTGGCGGCGGCAGTGGTGATAGCGGTGCAATTGGTGGTTGGATAGGTAAAGAAGGTGGAATAGGTGGCGGTGGCGGTGCTAGCGGTGGCTTTGGAAAGGGTGGTAGGCTAGGTGGTGGCGGCCGAATTAGTGGCGGTGGCGGTGGTGGAATTGGTGGTGGGATTGGTAAGGGTGGTGGAATAGGTGGCGGTGTCGGTGCCGGTGGTGGCTTCGAAAAGAGTGACAGGCTAGGTGGCGGTGGCGGAATTGGCGGTGGTGGCGGTGGTGGAATTGGTGGTGGAAAAGGTGGCAGTGCCGGTTCCAGTGGTGGCTTCAAAAAAGGTGGCGGGCTTGGTGGTGGTGGCGGAATTGGTGGCGGCGGCGGTGGAATTGGTGGTGGGAAAGGTAAGGGTGGTGGAAAAGGTAATGGTGGCGGTGCCGGTGGTGGCTTCGGAAAGGGTGGTGGGCTAGGTGGTGGTGGTGGAATTGGCGGCGGTGGCGGTGGCGGCTTCGGAAAAGGTGGTGGCTAGGTGTTGGTAGCAGAATTGGCGACGGTGGCAGTGGCGGTGGCAGAATTGGTGGTGGGATAGGTAAGAGTGGTGGAATAGGTGGCGTTGGCGATGCTGGTGGTGGCTTTGGAAAGGGTGGTGGGCTAGGCGGGGGTGGCGGAATTGGCAGCGGTGGCGGCGGCGGAATTGGTGGTGGGATAGGTAAGGGTGGTGGAATAGGTGGTGGTGCTGGTGGCGGCTTCGGAAAGGGTGGTGGAATTGGTGGTGGAATAGGCAAGGGTGGTGGGATTGGCTGGGGTGCTGGTGGTGGCTTTGGTGGTGGAATTGGCAAGGGTGGTGGGATTGGCGGGGGTGCTGGTGGTGGCTTTGGTGGTGGAATTGGCAAGGGTGGTGGGATTGGCGGCGGTGCTGGCGGTGGCTTTGGAAAAGGTGGTGGAATCGGTGGTGGGACAGGTAAGGGCAAAGGCATTGGTGGTGGAGGAGGAATTGGTGGTGGTGCAGGAGGCGGATTGGGGAAAGGTAAGGGAATTGGTGGTGGTTTTGGAGGTGGAGGTGGCGGCGGAGGTGGTGGAGGGATTAATGGAGGGTTCGGCAAGGGTGGTGGATTTGGAGGAGGGTTTGGCGGAGGGAGCGGCGGGGGCAGAGGGAGCGGCGGGGGCGGAGGATTTGGTGGTGGTGGAGGAATTGGAGGAGGTCATTGAAGAAACAAGTGGCACTAGTAACAGTACTAGTACGTTTGCATGGCAAATTGTGGCCACCTTGTTCATTTGATAATGCATGAAGAGTTATGTACCTAGATATATCAATGCGTTTGCTATTATTTGTATCCCGACTCTGTTTGTACTTTTTTTGTAATTTTTTTTCAGAAAGATTTGCTATAATTTCAGTTGTTAATAATGTTGGACTACTTGGTAAGATTTCAGTAGTGCTCAATTCGAGACCCCAAAGCGGGATAGTGATACGTGGCAAGCCCGGGGTTACAACAAGGGAACGATCACCATTCGACTATGGACCAAGTGCCCCCGCCATCCAACCTCGAGTCAGTGCCCGAGAGCTCAGGTCCATGCCTCGTCAAGCCCAACATTGTCTTAGATGAAGCACCCAAGAGCTCGGGTCTAGCCTCATCGGGCCCGACATCAACTCTTGAACCATCGACAAGCCAGATTTTCTCTCGACATTGTAAGCTTCTGGAAGAATCCTCCAACATAGCTCAGCGGCGGGATTCTCGAGAACTACTAGATAGATCTCACTTAACGTAGATTCAACAGATATATCTGACCAACAAATCTTATCTCCAGTCAATAGAACTTATCTCCTGCCAATAGATACTGTCTCCAGCCAACAGAACAGTCAGTTACAACCAACAAATCGGGAAGTTGTGATCGTGGTCAACCATCTAGACTAAACAGTTATCCCAATTATCCAAAGCATTTTCTTATTTACAAATACTTCACCCTCTCCAACAAGAGAGGGATGGGATCAACAAAACCCTAGTGCACCAGTAGTTGTTGGCCCGAAGGCCTTTCACCCTACTTTTGATGATGACTAACTTATGAAGTTATAATACCAATGATCTTGTGGTTACTAAGTTTCAGATATAGGTCAAGATCATTATTGGTGTTTAACTTCAACAAAAGACGTGAAGTCAAGTTTCGAAGATGCACAAGTTGATTCAAGAACTCATGCTTAAAGATCACATCAAGTACTCAAGATGGAGTCTCGCTCTTTGGATCATGTTTGGATCAAGTCATCTGGGAGAAGAAGATCGACAAGAAGACTAGTATATAGGGCTTGTTTGTTTAGATGTTTGTTTAGACCTTGTGTAAGAATAGTCTAGTTTTGAATTACTCAAGTACACACACACACACACACATAGACGAAGTTTATAGTTTTGGTTTTTAGTTTAACCGTTTTAATTTCAAAAGTTATGTTTACTTGGTTTATTCAAAACTCATAGAAACAAATTACAAGTTTTGTGTTTTGGCTTATCATGTGTACATCCTTTGTTTCATGAATATATTTCATCAAAAAAAGTTTACATGATTTATATATATATTGGATTTCATCCGTATACATTGATGTTCATATATGTTTAAAAAAACTTATTTTGATGTATCTACTTCATGTGTTTAAGTTTATTTTTATCAAAACTTATTTTGGTATTTATTGTAAAAAAATAAGTACATATCATTTACTATGTGTATTGGATTCTATCCATACACATCATGCTTCAAATGTATTTCAATATATTGTTTTTTTATTTATTCAAGTTTATAAATAAATCAGATTTCCAATTGAAAGTTTGGATATTAGAAAATACCGTTTTTGTTTTAAGCCTAAATTTCTATGCCTCAAAAATAGCTCACATGTTTGTAATATGTGTTGATTTTTAATCACACATACTTTTATTTCAAAGTATTTATATGAACTTATTTTTTTTGAAATTTATTGGAATTTATTGAGATTTAATCGGATTTATCAAGTTGGTTTTTAATCCCTATTTATTCTGTTTTTGAGCTGTTGTCAGCCGGCCGACCGACCGATCGACCGAAGCATGGCTCGGTCAACCGACGTGCACATAAACGTGCACATCATCAGAGCCTTGGCTCTATCGACCGACCGGTCGACCGTAGCAAGGAGGGATCGACCGACCGATCGACTGACTAACTCAACCCAAGTCTCGAATTTGGCCGGTCGACCGACAGAGAGTTTATCTCTCTATGTCTTGGAGGCAGTCGACCGGGCGGTCGACCGGCATGCCCAACGGTCAAAATCTGACAGTTGGCTGATCGACCGACTGGTCGACCGACTGGTCGACCGGCAAGCCATTGTGGCCTGGGTTCTGCCTCTAACAGCCATATTTCTGAACCCCTATATGTATGGGCCTTTGAGGCCATATTTTGACAAGATTTTTGAAGAGCAAAATTTCTATTCTCTCAAAAGTTTTTCAATAAGTTTTTAAAACAAGTTTTTAGTGCTTCAAATCAAAATATTTATTTTGTTTCAAAGTTTTGAAAAATCAAAAGAAAACAAGTTTTGAGAATCTAGTTTTGTTCTTCAACTTCTTCATTTATCAAGAAGCTTTTCCCAAGAGTTTTCTTTATGTTTTCTTTTCACTCGTATATTTAAGCTTTTCATTGCAAATCTATTCTCTAGGATCTTGTATTGTGAAAGATTTTATTTGTGATCTTTGAGATCATCAAGTGTTGTTGTGATTTTTGTGATTGCTAAGTTGTATTTTCTCTTTACTTTGTACTTGGCTTTGTGCCCCCTTCTTGTGTGGAGGTGTGAGAGAGTTGGTGTTGTGTCCTCCCGCTTTATAAGTTGTAATTCCTCGGTGGAGGTCCCTTTGTGGAAAGTCCTTAGTGGACATAGTGGAAATCCTTCTGTGTGAAGGCGGGGACGTAGAGCGGTGGCTCGAACATCGAAACATATCCTTGTGTTTATGTTTGGATCTCTCTATCTCTCAACTCTCTCTTTATATCTTGCATTATTATTATTGCTCATATCTATACTTGCTTGTTATTGTTTGTGTGCTCATACTTGTGCTCAACCAAGAGAGCTATTAAAGCACCTCAACTTGTAATTTAGAGGAATCGTGAGGAGAAGTTTCAGAGCCCTTCGCAGAAAATTTAGACTCACTCTTGGTTACACGTTGTGTGTTAGCTTTTAATTTTTAATTTCACATTATTTGTCCTAGATTTGCACTGCACCTATTCACCCTCCTCTAGGTGTACATTCAATTGGTATCAAAGCCCGACAATCTTGATAATCGACCTAGAAGTGTGATCCTCATTTGCTATTCTAGTTATTAGTTTTGCACACATATTATTTACACTCATAGATTATCTTGCACCACCCATGTATGATTCTTCCAATATTGACATGTGAAAATTTAAAATGAGTGTTTACCTAAAGGCCCTAGGATTGCATGTTTATCTTGTCACTACCAAGAAATCATATATTGATAATGGCAAGTATGTAGAGGCTAATACACAAGCATTGATTACACTTAGGTAATCACTAAGTAAAGATTATTTATCTATGAATTCTCATTGTGATTTTGCTTTTGTACTATGGAACACGTTGAGCTCTCTTAAGGAACAAGCTTTAAAGAATGTGGAAAGAGAACCTACAGTAGATGAGTCCTAAAAAGCATACTACATGGTCCAAGGGAATGACTCCCTTGAGGTAACTTCAGATTCATGATTGTGCGAGCTTTTCTAATGATCATGATAGTATGGATGCCCATGCTTTGAATGAAGAGCTTTCAATATTTTGTGAAAAATTGCTTTCAAAATACAAGGTTTTGAAAGTAAGAGTTTTGATTTAAGAAAAGAAAATGAAACATTGTTTTCAAAACTCAATTTGAATCTGAAAGAGAAGGTTGAGATTTCAAGTGAAAGGGATTTCTTGAAAACCCAACTTGATCTTGTTTTAAATGAAAATGAGATTTTAAAGAATAAAATTGATTTTGATATTGTTTTGAAGAATAATAGTGTTTTATTTTCAAAACTTGACTTAGTTTTAAAATAAAATGATTCTTTGAAAAATAAAATTGTTTTGATTTCTAAAGAACTAGAGTGCATTTCTTTAGAAAATGTTTCGTTGAAAAATGATTTTATCTCTCATTCTTGTCATGTTTTTATTAATTCATCTTCTTGTGATAAGAATTTAGTTTCTATTGATTGCTCCACTTCTTTTTCTATTGATAATGATATTTGTATGTTGAAGAAGAGTGTTGATTGTTTGGGGTTCCACTTTGAACTAATGTGCCATGAACCACAAGTGATTGGAATCCATGTTTCGCAAGAAACATGCTCCATATATGCATGCACACCCATCACCGCATATACATGCTCATCATACTCACACACATGATTCTATGTATACTGGTACCATTGTGGCCGCAAAGGCCATCTTGCAAAGCTTTGTTATGATAGAATAAATGTTTCTAATTTTTAAAGTCAAAATATTTAGATTAGGAGAGGTACTAATCCACATGGACCTAATAAAGTTTGGGTACCAAAACTCAGCCCTATTGTTTTTGATGTAGGTGTGGACTCTCTCAAGATGTGAGAGTATTGGTGCCTTTGTGGTGGATGCGTTTGAGCTAATTGAATACTACGTTGGATGCATCGCTGTCAAGTATATTTTGGTGAGAGGACCACCAAATTTTTAGGGACATAGAGACTAGTTCATCGGTTTTATAACTAACTCTATTTTTCATATTATGTTTATATTTATATGCTTTTGATATTGATGATTTTTAGTATATTATGATTTACATGCTCATTGGAATTAAATGCAATGATTATTAGACATGTGGTATACATAGATAGTTTTTGAGATACACCTATCTTTATGGATTCATATCTTTTGTGTTCTCACTATACTTTAGCTATTGTGTATATCCTAGTTCTAATAAAATTTGTATTTGCATTAATGATTTCATAACCATGTTTTGATGTTTTGTGCGTATCATACTTTGATTATATGCTTAGATGTAATTTTTATTAAAACTTATATTTATGCTTATACAATTAGTGAGTTACACTTGATTCTTATGTATAGATGCTATATTGCTCTGTGTACTCATTACATGTACTTGTATGACCTAATTTTAATGATTCTTGTATTTACACTTGTATTTCGTATTTGTTTTTATGTCACACCCTTAACATGTTTTGTTTTCATAAAAATATGTTTAGCTTCATGTATATGTAAAATTTGGCCAAAACTACTTGTTATACATGTTTTACTTTGAGTCACTTGCATTATATGTCTTGTACTCTTTTGTGGACTCTTTTCATATTTGGATAAGTATGTATCCTTTAGTTTTGACAAAGCATACATATGCCTTGAAGTGTTTAGTTTTTGATGAAAATAGAACTTTCATATTTTATGGTTTCATGTTTATGAGAAAAGTATTTCATATTTGTTTTTGATGAATTGAGCTTCATTGCCTTATCTCCATGATTATATTTATTACATGATTCTTGTGCACTCTATATTTTGTATTTACTCATGATTTTTGATTCATAAGCATATATGTGCCTCATAGATTTTTGAGTGTCGATTCTTGTGTAATTTTTATGTTTTCATGGATATTTTTATGTTTTGTTCCTTACTTGAAAGATTTCGCACTAGTCCTTAAAATTATCTTAAAACTAGTTCCTTATTCTTCAATTGGTAGAGTTTTTAACCTATATTATGTTATTTTCAAAATATTATTTTTAAAACTCTTGCCTTAAAAGGGCAGTTGGTTGGGCGATCATACCTTGTATGCTCTGATTGAATATCATTTTAAATATGTGCATGATAGGGTGAAAGTTATGAGTTATACACTACATTATCATGAAAATTGATTTTTGTATACTCATGTTTTCTTATATATGGATGTACTCAATTGATATTTAAATTGATCATACATACATATATATGATATCTTGTCCTAGATTAAAAATATTTATACATATATGTTTATACATAGATTAAAAATATTTATACATACATGTATAGCACAAATTGTTTTATGATAAGCTTGATTTAGTTCTAAAATTTTAAATTGGTATCTTTTGCAAGCTTATGCATTCGTTTCATTGGTATTTCAAAAAGAGGGAGAAAAATTCTTGGTTTTATTTTCAATCGGTATTTTACTCTCACTCTTTTTGAGAAAAATATTTTATTTTAGAAAATAATTATATTTTCATATTGTATCAATTATTTAAAATTGTTATCTATATTGCAAAGTTTTTACAATTGATATCATGGATTATTCATTTTAAATTGGTATAGTTTTTATATGAGATCCATATTGTTTTTAATTGGTATTTTTTTGGTATCAAAATGTTTTTCATCGACATATGTTTTCATTTTCTATTGGTATCAAAATTTGTATTAATTGGTTTTCAAAATTAGTTTTGATATGTATTGCTTATACGCAAGGGGAGCTTAACATCTCCTCTATATATACATTCATGATGAGTGTAGTATATAAGGAAGAGCTTAACATCTTTTCTTTATATAGTACATAAGTGTAGGGGGAGTTTAACATCTCCATCTGCACATTGTATACTATGCTTATATGAGTTAGGGTTTAATTATCTCTTTCTTCATTTAATGCATGCATACAAGGGGAGTTCTTTACGGTCTCTTCTCTTCATAGATGTATATCGCATATACATATATAAATTCTCAAATCATTATTTAAATTGGTCTTTTACCCCTTTGTTGATGATTGATAAAAAGGGGGAGAAAGATTTAGTTTATATATGCATGTTTTAGTTTTTTTGCATATATTTTGTTTTGATATCATGTTTTGATTTTGATATCTAGAGGTTTATTGCATATCCACTCCATTGGTCTATTGGTATCAAGAGGTTTGCATATTCAGTTGATATCATATTTTGAGTTGGTATTGCAAGAGCATTGGTATCAAGAACTTACATTGCATACTCATTTAAAAATTGATATCAAGAGCTTATGTTGCATACTCATTTGGTATCAAGATTTTGCATACATTTGGTACCTAGAGCTAACATTGCATATCTATATGATTATTATGTTTGGTATCATACTTTTTTACTGAATATCTATATGTTTTATTGCTATGCATGAGTTAAGAGGGAGCTTCAATGAAGTTTATCATTAATCCATGCGTATATAACCTCATAAGTTTTGCCATCATTAAAAAAGGGGAGATTGTTAGCCCTAAGGCCTTTCACCCTAGTTTTGATGATGACTAACTTATGAAGTTATAGAACTAATGAACTTGTGGTTACTAAGTTTCAGATATACGTCAAGATTATTATTGGTGTTTAGCTTCAACAAAAGACGTGAAGTCAAGTTTCGAAGCTATCACAAGTTGATTCAAGAGCTCATGCTTAAAGATCGCGTCAAGTACTCAAGATGAAGTCTCGCTCTTTGGATCGTGTTTGGATCAAGTCGTCTTGGAGAAGATCGACAAGAAGGCTTATATCTAGGTTTGTTGTTTAGATGTTTGTTTAGATCTTGTGTAACGATAGTCTAGTATTGAATTGCTCAAGTATACACACGCACACAAAGTTTATAGTTTTAGTTTTCGGTTTAACCGTTTTAGTTTCAAATTTTATGTTTACATCATTTACACAAAACTCATAGAAACAAGTTTCAAGTTTTGTGTTTTGGCTTATCATGTGTATATCCTTTGTTTTCATCAATATATTTCATCAAAAGAAGTTACATGATTTATATATATATTGAATTTCATCCATATACACTGATGTTCATATATGTTTAGAAAAACTTACTTTGATGTATCTATTTCATGTATTTAACTTTTGTTTTTATCAAAACTTATTTTGGTATTTATTGTAAAAAATAAATATATATCATTTATTATATGTATTGGATTTTATCCATACACATCATGCTTCAAATGTGTTTCAATATCTTATTTTTGTATTTATACAAGTTTATAGATAAATCATATTTTCATTCAAAAGTTTGGATTTTGAAAAATACCGTTTTTGTTTTAAGCCTAAATTCTATGCCTCAAAAATAGTTCACATGTTTGTAATATGTGTTAATTTTTGATCACACATATTTGTATTTCAAAGTATTTATATGACTTATTTTAATGGAATTTAATGGCATTTATTGAGATTTAATCGGATTTATCAAGTAGGTTTTTAATCCTTAATTATTCTGTTTTTGGGCTGTTGTCGGCCGATCGATCGGTGAACCGAAGCATTGCTGGTTGACCGAACGGTCGACCAACGTGCACAAAAATGTGGACAGGACCAGAGCCTTGGCTCGGTCGACCATCCAGTCGACCGTAGTAAGGAGCGGTCGAGCAACTGGTCGACCGACTAGCTCAGCCCAAGTCTTGGGTTTGGTCGGTCGAGCGGTCAATCGATAAAGAGTTTATCACTCTATGGCTTGGGGGCGGTCGATTGGTAAGCCCAACGGCTAAAAATCTGACCGTTAGCCGGTCGACCGACAGGCCATTCGGGCCTGGGTTCTGCCTCCAACAATTATATTTCTAAACCCCTATATAAATGGGTCTTTGAGGCCAGATTTTGACAAGATTTTTGAAGAGAAAACTTCCTATCATCTCAAGAGTTTTTCAACAAGTTTTTAAAACAAGTTTTTAGTGCTACAAATCAAAATCTTTATTTTGTTTCAAAGTTTTGGAGAATCAAAAGAAAACAAGTTTTGGGAATTTAGTTGTGTTCTTCAATTTCTTCATCTATCAAGAAGTTTTTTCCAAGAGTTTTCTTTGTGTTTTCTTTTCCAAAAATTTTATGCACTCACATACTTGAGTTTTTCATTGTAAATCTATCCTCTAGGATCATGTATTGTGAGAGATTTTGTTTGTGGTCTATTGAGATCACCAAGTGTTGTTTGTGATCTTTTTTATCACTAAGTTGTATTTTCTCTTTACTTTGTGCTTGGCTTTGTGCCTCCTCTTGTGTAGAGGTGTGAGAGAGTTGGAGTTGTATACTCTTATTTTGTAAGTTGTAATTCCTCGATGGATGTCCCTTTGTGGAAGGTCCTTGGTGGATATAGTGGAAATCCTTCTGTGTGAAGGCGGGGACGTAGAGCGGTGGCTTAAACTTCAAAATATATTCTTGTGTTTGTGTTTCGATCTCTCTATCTTCAACTCTCTTTTTATATTTTGCATTGTTATTATTACTCATTCTATACATGCTTGATATTATTGTATGCTCACACTTGTGCTCAACCAAGAGAGCTATTGAAGTACCTCAACTCGTAATTTAGACGAATCGTGAGGGAAAGTTCCAGAGCCCTTCATGGAGAATTCAGACTCACTCTTGGTTACACGTTGTGTGTTAGTTTTTAGTTTTTAGTTCTGTATTATTTGTTTTAGATTAACACTACACCTATTCACCCCCTCTAGGTGTACATTCAGTAGTCACAGAGCCCTTGATTTCTGCTTGTAATTCTGTCAAATTGGAGTAGAAGATCTCTCTTTCTCATGGTTTTTCTCTTTCAGGTTTTCACATTAAATCTCTCTGTGTCTGCTATGATTGCTAGTATGTGCATTTTTTACATTTTAGTGAATGTTGGAAAGTCCTCTAAGAATTTCCCACATCATTTGATGCTTTCATTGAGAGTTTTTTTGAGTCACACTCAAGTTCTCTCCTCTTTTAACCCCTTCTCCAAAAAGTCTCGTTCGATAGAGATTGCCTCATAAAGAAAAAGCTCCTCACAAGCTGTTGTCGCCACCTCCTTAGAGGGTAAATCAGTCCCCACCGGAGGAATGGAGGATGCCAACCCCCTCCTTCCCATCACGACGTCCTCGTTGAGGATGTCGGGGAAGCATCCCCTACTGCTTCTTCAGAGACGGGAGCTAACGGACTCCGAGCTCAGCTTCCCCCCTGAGGTCCAACTCCTCCAAATACTCGTCAACCTCAGGAACAAAGCTGGCAGAAGCGGCCCGTGAATGCAAGCGGGCAACCTTTGAGCGAGGAGGCCGCATTGGAGAGGGACACATCCAACTGTCTCCAGAATCTTCTCCTTGCCCAAGTCGAGGTTGTGCGAAGGTCCCAGTCTTCTCACGATTATGGGATTGGAGAATCTTGGGATTACTAGTCATCATCTCATCCCAACAACTCCACTCGCGCCGAAACTAGTCAAAGGCGCGAGTAACCATACAGTCCAAATGACAGTGAACACTTCGAGCCTCCTGAACAATGCAAGGCCTCAAAGATTCCTTGCATCGAGGACATCATCGAGTTGGTTTAGAAGCACATCGAAGGAGCAAACCTGCAGCCCCTCCATGAGATGGATCCGTTCGACTTGAGGATTTCCAGCTCTCCACTTTCAGAGGAAATCATGCCCCATCATTTTTCGAGGAAGTTCGTGATGCTGAGCTTTGACTTCTACTCCAGAACGACCGATCCTCTCCAGTATCTTTGACATTTTCAGGATAATATGACAGTCTATTCGCATGATGACCTCCTCATGAGCCACGTGATCCCCTCCCGCCTCAAGAGGGTCGCCTCTGACTGGTTCTACTCTCTTCCGAGCCACTTGTTTTGATACTTCAAGGAGGTGAGGCAAGCCTTCTGTAATCAATTCCCTTCCCAACATGAATTCAAGAAGAATAGCAATCATAACTTCACCATCAAGATGAAGTTCGGGGAGAATCTCAAGTACTACGTCAGTTATTTTCAGAGCCAGATGGCTCAGGTATATAACTGTAATGAAAACATTGCGGCGACAGCTTTCATCACTGGGTTGCAGGTCATTCACTCCTTCCACAAGTATTTGGTGAAGCACTAATTCATAAAGATGAAGGACATCCTCTTTAGGATCCAAAAATACATTCAGATTGAGGATGCGACACGGAGCATAGCCTACCGCTTACCTAAAAGGGATGATGAGGGAAAAAATTGAAGATACAACCTACTGCATCCAAAAGAGCCAAAATCGGGATTTCGATGCCATCAATAAAAAGTCCCTCGGAACCAAGAAAAAGCCAACGGAGAAGAAGAGGATTTCATGTAATTAAACTATCTGTCAACCATGTTTTCAGCGCTATCAAGGACCGACCATGGGTGAGACGCTCAAAGCTGCTCCCTCCTAACCCTAAAGGTCCAAGGGCTGAAGAGTAATGCGCCTTTCATGATCGGATGGGCCACCAAACTGTTGTGGTACCTCCAAAAACATCTCTATGAACTAATAATCGGGGATGCCTCAAATAGTTCATCTTTGAACCCGGGCAGCCCTTGGAGACCAGGGTGCAAAGAGATGTCTCCGAGACTTCACTATCAGAGGGTCAAGCGACTCGAGCCCTTATTTACTATTGAAAAGTAAATGCCATCTTTGGCGCCTCTCTGACAGAGGGCACCACTGTGAAGGAGAGGGCCATTTATGTCAATAATGCCCGTTAAATGATCCTGACGGGTCCACCCTCGACCCCGAGTAGGCTGATCACCTTCTCTGACGCAGACGCTCACACCGTCTTCTTCCCGTACAAGGACACCTTGTTCGTCACCATGCACATCTAGAATTGTCGAATGTCCAAGATCCTCATCAACGCTGAGAGCATCATCAACATCTTGTATGGGGGCGCTATAGATAGGGTGGAGGATACCCTGAAGATGGACCGGGCTATGATCAATTCGTAAGCCTAGTCCCATTTATACGAGTTTGTCGACAACGAGATTCACTCATTTGGCACAGTCTTGTTTCAATTTCGGCCGGACCCATACATCATCGTCATGGGGTCCTACGTGATCCATGTGGAGTCCTTACACAACGCCATCCTCAGGAGGCCCTAGATTTAAAGTACACCTAGAGGGAGGGGGGGTGAATAGGTGTAAGGCTAATCTAGTGACAAATAATGCGGAATTAAAAATTAAATGCAACACACTTAGTGTAACCAAAGAGTGTAGCAGAATTTTCGGTGAAGGGCTCTGGACTATCTCCTCTAAATTCCTCTAAATAAGAGTTGAGGTGCTATATGAAGCTCTCTTGGTTGAACATAAGTATGGCACACAATCAAACCCGAGCATACATATATGATATGACAATAAGATGCAATGCACAATATAAGAGAGAGAGAGTTAGAGAAAGTGGATCAAACGCAAACACCGAGATATGTTTCGAGGTTCGAGCACACAGCTCTACGTCCCTGCCTTCACACAGAAGGATTTCCACTAACTCGTCCACACATGACTTCCCACACAGGGAACCTCCACAAAGGGTTTAGGTAATACAAACTGGGAGTACACAACTCCTCTCTCTAACAAATACAAACTTTCACTAGAGGCAAGGCACAACACGAAAATACCTCTACACTTAGAGGGATAGGCACTTAACCAAACAACAATCAACCTCTCACTAGAGGGATTAGGCTCAAAGCCAACACCAATAACAATCACCTCACACTTGAGGGATTCCAACTCAATCTCCACCTCTCACTAGAGGGATACAAGCACTACTTCCACAATCACCTCTCATAAGAGGGATATCAACACAATCACCTCTCAATAGAGGGATACACAAAGTATGGAAGGTTTACAACTTGGTGGTCTCTCTCAACCACAAACCAAATTTCCCCACAAAAAATAGATCCTAATAGATAGGATAGATATGATAGTCTCAAGTGTGAGAAAAACAAAGAGTTTGGATATCAAAAACACAAGAAAAAACTCTTGGGAAAACTTCTAGAAAAGCTATAGAAATGAAGATCAAAAACCAATCCCAAAGACTTCTCCTTTTCTTAATTTTTCCAACCCATTAAAATAAATAAAGATCAAATCTTTTGGCTCTAAACTCTTTTAAAAACTTGCTGAAAGATGGAAAATTTTGCTCTTAGAAAACTTGTTAAAAACTAACTCAAATAGGGGGTATTTATAGCCCCAAAGAAATTTACCCGTTGGCAGCTGGAAAGGGCAGATTTGCCCTTCCGGTCGACCGTTCGGTCGACTGGCCCAACGGTCAGATTTCTGACCGTTGTGCCTCCGGTCGACCGCCCGGTCGACCGGGACAGGATACAGAGAGCAACAGCTCTCTATCGGTCGACCGTCCGGTCGACCGGGGTCATTTCCAGAGAGCAGAGCTCTCTGGCGGTCGACCGGGTCGGTCGACCGGCCTACCTGCCTGGGCTATGTGCACGTTTGTGCACGTCGGTCGACCGGTCCGGTCGACCGGCAGACAGCCTGGTCCATTATTTTGGGGATTAAAAACTTGGCTTTTTATTATCAAATAAATCCCAAACAATCACATAAATTCTAAAAAAATCAGTTCTTATTATATCTTTGAAATACAAATATGTGTCATAAAAATTCAACACATATTTCAATCTATTTGAACCATTTTTGTGTTATTGAAAATTTGCCTTAAACCAAAAACTGTATTTTTCAAAAATAGGATTTTTGAAATGGAAAATCGTTTTCTCCAAAACTCATGCAAATACAAAAATATGATATTGAAACAACTTTGAAGCATATTGTATATGGATAGAATCCAATATACATGTAAAAAATTTATATATATGTTTTTGACTTGAAAATCAAGATCAGTTAAACCGAAAAACCAAAACATGAAACTTGTGTGTGTATTGTGAACTTGAGCATATCAACACTATCTAATCTTTACAATAGATCTAAACACAATCTTAAACTAAACACAAACCGAGGTCTTCTTGTAGAACGCCATCTCCAAGTTGACTCGATCCAAACACGATCCACCGAGCTTGACTCCAACTGAGTGCTAGATGTGAACTTGACGCTCGAGCTCTTGAATCATCATGTGAAAGCTCCAAAAACACCTTTGTTGAAGCTAATCACCTACTAATATCTTGATCAAATATCTGAAACTAAATATCACAAGATTATTAGTAAACTATAACTACATGAGTTAATCATCATCAAAACTAGAGTGAAGGGCCTCTGGGCCAACAATCTCCCCCTTTTTGATGATGACAAAACTCATGGAGTTATATATGCATGGATTAAAGTTAAGCTTCATAGAAGCTCCCCCTTAACTCATGCATAGCAATAAACATAAAGATATTCAATGAATGCTCAACATAAATATGCATAAACATGATATTTTATACCAATAAAATAAACATGTTCTTGATACCAACAAAAGATGCTCTTGTTACCAATCTTGATACCAATGGTAAAAGGTAACAAATAAAACAAAAATGCATATAAAAACTCTAAATTTCTCTCCCCTTTTTGTCAATTCATCGGGTACAAATACTAAAGACATAAATAATATTTTTCTTTCTTTTTGCATGAATCAAAACAATAAGGTGTATATGCTATATACATTCATGAAGAGGAGAGACGTGAAGTTAACTCCCCCTGTATACATGCATTTATATGAAAAGAGATCACTAAACCCTAACCACATAAAGCATAATATACAATGTATAAAAGGAGATGTGAAGCTTCTCCTACACACGTGTAAAACATAGAGAAGAGCGGTCAAACTCCTCAATATGAGATACACTCAATATGAATCTATATATAGAGAAGATGTTAAGCTCCCCTTGCATATAAATAATACATATCAAAACTTTTGATACCAAATTATGATACCAATGAAAATAAACAAAAATTTTAAGATACCAAAAGATATTAGATGAAAATATCTTGTAAACTTTTGATACCAATGGAAAATGAAACATTATATGTTTTGATACCAATGGAAATATATATGTAAATTGTAAATCATGATACCAATTGTAAACATTTTGTAATTTTGATACCAAATGAGAATATTTTATAAATTTGATATCAATTGAAAGTGAAAACCAAATATTTTTATTTAAACACAACTTATTTCAATATGGATACCAATTTAAAAATGAAATATGATACCAATTGAAAAACAAACCAACTATTTGGTTAAACAATTCATTTTGCAATAAAGATACCAAATTTTAGAATAAAACCAATTTAAAGATTTTTGATACCAATATTAAAAATGTTAGCATATTCCAAATTAAAATATTTTTCACTAAGAGCATAGGAAACCAATTGAAAAATGTACCAATTAAAATCCTTTTTCATCATAAAGAGTGGGAGTAAGATACCAATTGAAAATACGATTGATTGAAAACTAAAATATGAAGTTTTCTCCCCCTTTATGAAATACCAATAAAAGTGATACATAAGCTTGTATAAATTATCAATTTGAAAAACTAATAGTCATTGATGTGTAAATCAAGCTTAGCATAAAAATAATTTGTACTTTAAGATGTAAAGATATAGTAAGCACAATCAAATAATGTATATATGTATGAAAATGTAAATACCAATTGAAATTGATACTTTTTGAAGTTTAGAAGCATACATATATAGAAAACCAAAGATGAGTATACAAACATAAAAATATCAATTGGGATACAAATTGAAAAATATGATGAGAATCAAGTGTATAACTCATACCTCCCTCCCATTCATGCACATGTTTAAATAGATTTTCAATTAAAGAGCATACAAGGCATGGTCGCCCAACCAACCGCCCTTAAATGGGTAGGAGTTTTCAAAAATAAGTTTGAAAATAATTATAACACATTTGAAAACTCTACCGCATGAAGAATACGCAATTAGTTTAATGATAAACTTGAAAACTAGTACGAAATCCTTCAAGTAAGGAATAAAACAATAGAATATCCATGAAACATGAAAATCACATGATCATCAAACACTCAAAGGTCTATAAAGCACATATAGTCTCATGAAAACAAATCATGAGTAAACAAGAATGATGTGAGTGTACAAGTATAAGGTGAAAGACATAGTCATGGAAATAGGCAATAAGATTAAATATGAAATTTCTTACCAAAAATATGAAAATCTAATTTTCATTAAAACAATACTAACTCCAAGGCATATGTATGTTTAGTCAAAACTAAAAATATACATACATATCCAAACATGAACGAGTCCACAAAAGTATATGCATGAAGGCAAGTGGCTCAAGGAAGTATATGTATAACTATTAGTTTTGGCAAAATTAACATATACATGAAGCTAAAACATATATAAAAACATGCACAAAAATAGGGAATACAAGTCAAAATACATGAATCATTAAAACTAGGCTATACTAGTATATCTAATGAGTACAAATGAGCAATCAAGGACAAACATATAATAATCTATTTGTGACTCACTAGTTGTATAAGTATATACTCAAGTTTTAATGAAAACTAATATCTAAACATGTAATCAAATCATGAAGCATAAAATGAAACATAAACCAATATGATCATTAGGTAAATGCAAATGTTATTAGAGCTATGATATACACAATTGCTAAATTATAATGAGAACACAAAATATAGGTCCATATAAACATAGGTGTATCTCAAATACTATGCATGTATATCACAAGCCTAATTATCATGGCATTTAACATAGTAATCAAAAAACATGACATGCTAAAAATTAATAATCTAAAAGCATGTAAACATAAATAAGGAGTAAGAGATCGTTACCAAAACCATGAGGGCACATCTCTATGTCTCCAAACCATGGTGGTTCTCCCACCAAACTCCCCTTGAAAGTGATGCATCCAAAATTGTCACCTTTAAGCTCGGAACGTATCCAGCTCAAGGCACCAATATTCTCACGTCGAATGAGAGCCCATACCTACATCAAATAAAATAGGAGTGGCTTTTGCTACCCATACTCTTTTGGGTCCATGGGGGTTAGCTCCTTTCCTAACCCAAACAAATCTATTTGCAAAATTAGAATCATTAATTCTATCAAAGCAAAATTTTGCAAGGTGGCCCTTACGTCCACAATGCGTACAAGTGTACATATGAGCATACAAAGTGTTACGAGTGTGAACGTGAGGAGCATGTGTATGCCGTGGTTTGTGTGCATGCATATTTAGAACTTGTTTCTTTTGAAACATGGATTCTAACTGTGTGTGTTTCATGGCACATTGGCTCAAAGTGGAGCCCAAACAATCAGCACTCTTCTTTAACATAGATATATCATTTTCAATCATGGAAGAAGAGATGCATGCAATAGTAACACTAGATGGTGAAGTTATACTAGCATGGCAAACATGAGTATCTAAATCATTTTTCAAAGAAATATTTTTATTAGAAATCAAATCCAATTCCTTTGAAATAGAAGCAATTTTATTTTTTAAAGTTTAATTTTCTTTTACAACAAAATCAAGTTTTGAAGATAAAGCCTTATTTTTCTTCAAAACAATTTCACAATCATTTCTATTTTTTAAAATTTTGTTTTCATTAAGTGCAAGTTCAAGTTGGGATTTCAATGAGTCACGTTCATTTGAGATCTCAACCTTCTCTTGCAAAGCCATGCCAAGTTTTGAAAGTAAATCCTTATTTTCTTTATTAAGTTCAAAGCTTTTCTTTTTCAAAACTTTATATTTTTCAAGCAATTTTTCACATACAATAGAAAGTTCTTCATTTAAAGCATCGGCATCAACTAAATCATCGCTGGAAGAACTAGCACAATCATCTAGGTGAGTTTCAGAATTTACCTCAAGGGAGTCATTCCCTTGGACCATATAACAATGTTGTTCGGATTCTCCTCCACTGGATTCCATCTCCACATGATTCGTCTTTTGGAGCGCGGGAGAGGTCAAAGTGTTCCACACTGCAAAAGCGGAATCATAATGAGAAATCATACACAAATATTCTTTATTAAGCGTGCTTCTAAGTGCCGTTAGGGCTTGTGCATTGGCCTCTATATGCTTGCTTAGCGGCAAGGAAAACATGCAAACCTATGGTCTTGAGATACATACTCATCTTAATCTTCCATACGTTGATGTTAGAAACATCAAACATAGGAGGGGTCATGAAATCCATGAGTATAAACAATATATGTGCAAATGCAACTATAGATTAGCAACAAAGATCTCACTCCTAGGTGGTTAAACCTAATATCAGGAGCGTAGGCTCTGATACCAATTGAAAGTACACTTAGAGGGGGAGTGAATAGGTGTAAGGCTAATCTAGTGACAAATAATATAGAATTAAAAATTAAATACAACACACTTAGTGTAATCAAAGAGTGTAGCTGAATTCCCGATGAAGGGCTCTGGACTATCTCCTCTAAATTCCTCTAAATAAGAGTTGAGGTGCTATATGAACCTCTCTTGGTTGAACACAAGTATGGCACACAATCAAGCCCAAGCATATATATATGATATGATAATAAGATGCAATGCACAATGTAAGAGAGAGAGTTAGAGAAAGTGGATCAAACGCAAAAACTGGGATATGTTTTGAGGTTCGAGCACTGTTTCGAGGTTCGAGCACTCAGCTCTACGTCCCCGCCTTCACGCAGAATGATTTCCCCTAACTCGTCCACACAGGACTTCCCACACAGGGAACCTCCACCGAGGATTTGGGTAATACAAACGGGAGTACTCAATTACTCTCTCCAATAAATACAACCTCTCACTAGAGGCAAGGCACAACACAAAAACATCTCTACACTTAGAGGGATAGGCACTTAGCCAAACAACAATCAATCTACACTTAGAGGGATAGGCACTTAGCCAAACAACAATCAACCTCTCACTAGAGGGATTAGGCTTAAAGCAACACCAACAACAATCACCTCACATTTGAGGGATTCCAACTCAATCACCACCTCTCACAAGAGGGATACAAACACTACTTTCACAATCACCTCCCACAAGAGGGATATCAACACAATCACCTCTCATTAGAGAGATACACAAAGTATGGAAAGTTTACAACTTGGTGGTCTCTCTCAACCACAAACCAAATTTTCCCACAAAAATAGATCCTAATAGATAGGATATATATGATAAGCTCAAGTGTGAGAAAAATAAAGAGTTTGAAAATAAAAAACACAAGAAAAAACTCTTGGGGAAACTTCTAGAAAAGCTATAGAAATGAAGATCAAAAATCAATCCCAAAGACTTCTCCTTTTCTTGATTTTTCCAACCCTTTAAAACAAATAAAGATCAAATCTTTTGGCTCTAAAACTCTCTTAAAAACTTGTTGAAAGATGAAAAATTTTGCTCTTGAAAAACTTCTTAAAAACCAACTCAAATGGGGGGTATTTATAGCCCAAAAGAAATTTGCCCGTTGGCAGCTAGAAAGGGCAGATTTACCCTTCTGGTGGTCGACCGCCCAACGGTCAGATTTCTGACCGTTGTGCCTCCGGTCGACCACCCGGCCGACCGGGATAGGATACAGAGAGCAACAGCTCTCTGCCGGTTGACCGCTCGGTCGACCGAGGCCATTTCCAGAGAGCAAAGCTCTCTGGCGGTCGATCGGGTCGGTCGACTGACTTCTGCCTCGGTCGACCGGTTCGGTCGACCGGCAGACAGCCTGGTCCATTATTTTGGGGATTAAAAACTTGGCTTTTTATTATCAAATAAATCCCATAAAATCATATAAATTCCACAAAAATTAGTTCTTATTATATCTTTGAAATACAAATATGTGATAAAAATTCAACACATATTTCAAACTATTTGAACCATTTTTGTGTTATTGAAAATTTGCCTTAAACCAAAAACTGTATTTTCCAAAAATAGGATTTTTGAAATGAAAAATCGTTTTCTCTAAAACTCATGCAAATACAAAAACATGATATTGAAACAACTTTGAAGCATATTGTATATGGATAGAATCCAATATACATGTAAATAATTTATATCTATGTTTTTGACTTGAAAACCAAGATCGGTTAAACCGAAAAACCAAAACATGAAACTTGTGTGCGTATTGTGAACTTGAGCATATCAACACTATCTAATTTTTACAATAGATCTAAATATAATCTTAAACTAAACACAAACCGAGTTCTTCTTGTAGAACGCCGTCTCCAAGTTGACTCAATCCAAACACGATCCACCGAGCTTGACTCTAACCGAGTGCTAGATGTGAACTTGACGCTCGAGCTCTTGAATCATGTGAAAGCTCCAAAAACACCTTTGTTGAAGCTAATCACCTACTAATATCTTGATCAAATATCTGAAACTAAATATCACAAGATTATTAGTAAACTATAACTACATGAGTTAATCATCATCAAAACTAGAGTGAAGGGCCTCTGGGCTAATAGGATTCACATGATGAAGGTCATCCCATCGAGCTACCACTAGCTTTTATGGTATCCCACTTTGACAGGTTCCGTAGACATACGGGTGAAAGGATACCTAAAGGAGGGGTGACAGGTGTAAAGCTAATATAATGTAAATAAATACAAGAATGCAACAATTATAAAATGAATGATGCAAACAGTCAGCTCAAATCAAGAAGTGAAGCCAGATTTTCTCTGAAGGGCTCTAGAACTTCTCCTATATATTCCTCTAGATGATGAGTTGAGGTGCTCAATTGACTTCCTGATTGAGAGAGTGAAAATTGACAAGTATAGATGATGATAACAATGTAAAGCAAGTGCAACTGAAAGTAAAACACAAGTTTAAGCAATAGCAAGAAGAGTAGACCAAGAAAGAGAGCAATAACAAATACAATAAATTTATTTCAAGTTTCAAGCACAAAGCTCTATGTCCCCGCCTTCACCATTGAAGGATTTTCACTATCCACTAAGGATCTTTCCATAAAGAAGCCACCATAAAGAAACTACAATGGTCTACACAAGACCAGAGTACACAATTCCAACTCTCAATCCTCTACATAAAACGTAACACAAAGCCAATGAGGTTTACAAGTTATTGGTGACCACAAAGATCATAAACACTCACTTTTACAACTTTCTATAGTATATGACGAGAAGTGAGGCTCAAGAAGTATGTGAGAGTGAAAATTAAGTTGAAATCAATGAATATAAGAAATGAAAACTTGCAGAAATTGGTTTAAAAATGAGAGCACTTGAAGCAAGAAAACTTGAAAACTTTCTCTTTTGAATATCTTGATTTTTCAAATATTTTTCAAAATCAAAAGATTTTTCTATTTTCAATCCTCTCCAATATATATATATATATATATATATATATATATATATATATATATATATGCAAGTGATAAGCATTGTTATAATAGCTAATCAAGACATATGTGTTTTCCATTGATTTGCAAAGGGGGAAACTTACAAAAAAAAAGGGGTCGAGGAGCTAAATTACAAATAACACAAAAGATTACAAGTAGATCTCCTCTGAGATTCTGGAGAAGTGTGCCGGTAGGAGTCTGGTCAGCGCGCAATCACTTTGTCCCTTTGACGATGCGAGCGATGAGATTCCCTTCTCGCCTGGTTCGGGGAATTGGAGAATGGAAGGTTGGTAGAACCCCCTTATTACTTCTCAAAACCACCTTCGCTTAGGAATTCCTTCTCATCTGGTTCTGGAGATTCCTTGAGAGGAAGGAAGGTATTAGGGTATCAGCACCCTGATTAGAGAAGCAGTTCTAAAGTCTCTGAATTCTTGGAAGCAAGAGAATAGCTCTCTGTTTAGCCTCTCTCTCTCTCTGCGCGCCTCGTGCGTCTCTTCTTCTGGAGGTCCGTACGTGGTCTCTTCCCGTGAAGTAGTCCTTTTTCCTTGTGCCCTTGGTGGGCTATTTATAGGGAGAGCAAGGGTATAATTGTCCCTTGAAAATATAGAAACAGATTGAATCAAATCTGTTTAAATCTGGAAAGTAGCCTTGCTGTGAGGCTAAGATCAGCTTCTGCGAAGCTAGAAATAGCAGGTCGGTTGATCCTCTTGATCTGTTTTGATCCTTTCCATATTGTTGGAAGATCTCCCTTGATCCTCTTACTCGTTTTAGGAGAGTCAAGAGATTATGGCAATCAACTGCCAAATTTGATCTCTGATTTGATCTTGATTGGATTTGATCTCAATCCTGATTAGATTTGATCTCATCTGGAGATTCAATTGGTCAAAGGTTGACCATCGCGTCGAACTCACAGCGGAACTGGAAGGCGCATGTGGCGAAGTCAGAAGACAACTCTTCAGCGGAGCTAGATAACGTCTGTGGCGAATCTACCGAACATCCTTCTGCGCGGTTGCGTGTGGCTTCAAGAGAAGCTAACTCTCTGCGGAGTTAACTGGGTACTTCAGGCGAAGCTGTAATTTAGCTTCCTGACGGAGCTGCGAATGGCTTCAAGGCGAAGTTGGATGATCTTAGCCTCTCAGGTGAGGCTATCCCTTTGGGCTCATGTGATGCTAAGTGCTAGCATCTTAGACCTGCTGAGGCCTGTTTAGAGACAATCTGGGCTTACTGTCTGCTTCACTGGATCAGTAGAGTCCAAGTTGCTTCCTTGTCCCTCGGAGATGGGTGAAAACTGGTCATCAGCTTATCTGTCACTTGTCTTTTGTAAATGTCAACAAGTATAGAACCGGTCGTCAGCTTGTCTATCACTTGTCTTTTGTAAACGTCAACAAGTTTAGACATTGTTCAGACCAATCAGCATATCTTTCACTTGTCTTTTGTAAATGTCAACAAGTTTAGACATTGTTCAGGCCAGTCAGAATCTTGTCTTTTTAAAAGTGTCAACAAGACCCCCTTCAAAGTTTTCGAAGGTCTGCAATGGCTCAGACTTCGAAATACTTTGAATTGCTTTGATCGGTGGTATGTGAAGTACGAACGTCGCCATGGTGGTTGAGTTCAGCTTCGCTTTCAATCCTGCTTTGGGATAGATGTAGATTCGCGACTCTGATTAGCTTCGCGTCTGGGTAGCTCCGCGTACGAGCTTCCCAGAATAAGTTCGCTTTGGAATGCTGTTCCTTTCCCGAGGCCAACTGCTTTCGGCCAATTACAAGAAGGATTGCTCCTTTTTCGAGGTTATAACAACTTCTTGCATTTAATCGAGGGAGATCATTCCTCCTTTGTGTGCTTTCGAGGGAGAATATTCCCATTCTCAAGGCTTAATAAATGTCTTAAATTCGCGCTTCCATGCTTGAAGCGGCAGCGCTCAGGCCATGAGGCCTATAAATAGGACACCTGAGGTCCTCTGAAGAGAAGTGGTCTGCTCTTCTCTTCTCTTGGTTATTAGAGAGAGATACTCAGATCTCTGAACTAGTGGGGATGCCCACTCTAGTCATTACCCGGCCAAGGACCGGTAAGTCTCGGTCATCCAGAGACTTTACCAATGGACAAATGACTTTAGGGAGTTTATCTCCCTTAATTTAACTTTAACAGCTGCCTCAGGGATTGATTTCTCTTGTTCTTCATTTTGTATCTGACTGATCTGCAGAGGAGGGTTTCAGCCCAGCTTCCCAGCGAAGCTATCATTTTGACTTGATCAAAGAAAGATCATTGCATGTGTGTTAAGTTCGCCATTTAGGCAAAAATTTGGGACTTAGTCTCTTCAAGGTCGAGCCAGTCTTTTCATATAGGTGGGGCTAAGACTGCGTCCCTCAGGATCAGTCTGGTTTAGCCATATAGGCGAGGCTAGGACTTGGCTTATGCTGAGCTAGCCCATCATCACTGCGCAAGCGAGGCTATCCTCTGCTTAACTGAAACTAAAATCCATTGTTAAACTGTAACTGAATCGGATATAAATTGCTTCGCCCCAAAGAATTTGACTTAGCATTTCACTTTTGCAGCTTTTCTTTTGACTTACTGCTAACTTGTTTCCAGTTTTGGTTGCAGTGAGCTATGTTCGCCAGTCTTGTGACTTGATGAAAGAGACCAAGAAGTTGCCTCTTACTCTTCAAATTGAAACTTTGATCCTAAGCATGAGGAACAAACTGGGGCAGCTGATGTGTGTTCCCAGAAGAGGCTGACAGTCGCTTATCCGAGATGATCCACTTCGAGGCAAGGCTGGTAGTCGCTTATCCGAGATGATCCACTTCGGGAAAGCGGACGTCACCCGTAAGGTCTCGGATCCTTCATTGCCAATTTTCATTAAAGACGATCCAGCCTTCTGGTGGCAACCGGTCCTTTGCCAATTTTAATCAAAGACGATCCAGCTCCTTGATGGCAAAATCTGCCATTATGCGAAGAATTACAGCCTTGTGCAGGAGGAAGGCCTTTCCTGTCCAGTTGGTTAGGCTTGGAAGTAGATAGGACCACTTGTATGCCTTTTGAGCAAATGATTCTATTGTACGAAACACAACCTTGATGTAGTAGTATCAATGTACCTTCCCTTTTAAATCAATAAAAGTTCAGTTTCTGCTTATCTGATTTGCTTCTCTTTCACTTTGAATTAGGCTGGCGGAGCTAGACTTTACGCGAAATTAAAGACAATCCTTTCTGAATCAGGAACGAGCTTCCAGCGAAGCTAGCATGATTATCTGTGAAGCTCGGATTGTGCTTTTAGCGGAGCTAAGGCATGCTTTTCGGCGAAGTTATCAATACGTCGCCCTAAGTCAGCACTTGACTTGTTGCGGAGTTAGCCCTAATAGCTTCTCGGGAAGGCGCTTCAGGCGCCGTTTCAAATTAATTTGAAACGACAGCCTGTGCTCTTTTCGAGGCGTCATTTCAGGCGATCATCAGCCTATAAAAGCCCCATCGGGCTGAGAGAGAAGGCATTACTTCTCTTTGAATTTTCCAGAGTACTTGACTCTTCTTCTTTTTTCTTCTTTACTTGAGAATCCAAGAACCTCCACTGTTCTTCAATGGCTCCCAAGAGACGAGCGAGAAAAGAGGTCGCAACCTCTGCAATGGAGGGTCCTTCTCCTCCGGTCATTGAACGACCGATCGCCGGTAGGGATCTTTCCCTTTTGATTAGAGATTGCCGTCTCTCCTTTAAAGCTGATTTCTGGCTATCTTTAGATGAGCCCAGAATGATCAATTATGATCTGTTAATCTTAGGGAATTCGACTCCCTGAATTTCCCTAGATTTCTTGATCGGGAATCCAAGAACTGAAGAGTCCTTCTTTAAGCTTCCAAGTGAAACTATCCCTTAGGCGGTTCACATCCTGTTGAATGACAGGATGCGAAGCTGTCCTTTGTAATATGACTGAAAAGGACCTTAATGCCCTTAAAATAGTCTTTTGACCATAATATCCTTCTGACGAAGTTAGCCCTTGGGGCTTTGTCGCATTCTATTGTTTGAGGCTAAGCTTCTAGAGCAAAGCTAACACTTGGATATTTTCCTGCATCCTGCCTTCGTGTGGAATGCGGAGTTACGCTGCAGCTGCGAAGCTAAGCTTCGGGGCGAAGCTATCATTAGGCCAGCTTCGCTCGGAGAGCGAGGCTATGCCTTAACAGATTTTGTTTTCTTGTTTTAGCCTTTGTTTGGCTGATGAACTAATCATAGTTTTTCTTTGTTCTTGCAGTGCACTCCTGGTCCTTTGAACAGTCTCTTCGGCACAGCCAGGGGACTAGATGGCAATGTCAGCTTGCAATTCCAAGGGCAGGCTTCGCTGTTCAGCGAGCGAAGCTCTCCTGCTCGAGATATACTTATTTATGGTGGGGATCAACGCACCATGAGGAGCATCTTAACTACTGCTCCCCTTGAAGATTCTGACCGACGAATCTATCGGAAGCCCGACTTCATGTTCGGAGATGCGGCACCAGACCATGATCGCCAGCTGCTAGCCGGAGAGGGCAGTGGATTTTCCAATTAGATGGCGAGAAGTTCTATCTTCCATCTAACAAGCAGCATTTTCCCTTGTCCTTTTTTCAATGCGTGACGAAGGCTCGGAAGATGCAGTGGCAAGTGAGTTGGACTACTGAACCGTTCACATAAGGAAGTTGATAATTCCCTCACCCGGTTACACAAGAGCGGGGCCTCCTCGTTGCATAATGGGCCTCCACCCCGGGAATGTACTCCAAGACATCCCAGTGGGAGAAAATCCTGCGGTGGCGCAGACCTTTGGGAATCAATTCTTCAAGGTTCGTGGCAACTATCCAGCTACTGATTTCAGGACTCCAGGGTGGATTCACCCTCCGAAGGCATGGTGGAGGGATTTGACTCTATATGTCCTTGCTCATTTTGAGGAGGATCTAGAGAGGCTGAATCTTTATGAGGCCGTCAGGGTGACCTACTATGGCATTCATATGAGCGTAGCGAACTTCTACGCCATCTTTGAGTTATACTGCCCGGCTACAGGGACCTTCTTCACCCCTGTTGGCGAATTGGGTATGGCTCTGCACGAGATGTGGGAAGTCTCTGCCCTGCCTTTGGGATCTCTCCCCTACGAAGAATATTTCCGTGCGAGGCGGAATTGGCACTTCTGGAGAAGTAGGAGCCCGCCTTGTTTGAGACCTATCGGGAGTTGATGTGCCACTTGTACATTTGCTCCAGTATGCATGGAAGCAGTAAGGGAGCTTCATGCAGCTTAAAGAGCTGGGGAGATTATTTGTTCCCCGATATGGAAAATACTCCTGAGACGGCTCATTGTGGAGTTGCTGATGAAGACATCTTTAGCCGGATGCAAAAGCATTCTCAAGGGGATCTAGTTTTGGAAGAAGATGATAACCCCTATGAGAAAGGCGATATTCTTCGGAGTTTCCACCATCAGGCTCGTCGGCTGACATCCCGGAAGGCACTTCTGGCTGGTTTCTTGACGGTCTGGTTGAAGCGATGCGTGGTGCCGTCTTCATCGGGCGATGTCATTCATCCGACTGTCTTGTTGCCTGCCATTCGTCTAGTCCATGGTCATTCTCTGGGACTTCTTCCGGCCATGGTGTGCTGTATTCAGAGAGGCCTTCACGCATTGACGGAGGCTTTCTGTAGGCCACCAACGACGAAGCGGGGGAAAGGGGACTGTTTTGCCCTGCGACGGACCAAATCCCAAAATAGGTCTATCGTATACTTATTTGATGGCGTGGTTTGCCCTTCACTGTCCTTCCATGATCGAAGCCGGAGAGGACCCCCCAGAAGGTGTTCGAATGGCGCTTCTCCGTTGATTCGAGGGGTGTTCATGGCTGAAGACTTACGTGGCTGCGGTCCGTAAGTTGCTGTGTCGCTATGACGTCTATAGCCTTTTCCGCTGCTTCCCCTATATTCGGGATGCGGGCTACGGTGAAGAGTTCAAGGACGTGGGGGAAGGGCAGACGTCATTGAGCTGGGGAATTTTTAAGTGGCTGGTCAGCATTCGGCCCTCACATTTATTGTACAGAAGCGGGGACACCTGCTACCTGGAGCCCTATGTTCCAAGTCGGTTTGCCCCTCAGTTTGGGTATGACCAACTGTATGTGGGCAATCCAAACAGCAATCTGGCTTTCATGGGGAGCCTCATCGATGGAGCCCGTGCCTGGCGGTTCTTCATTGCAGGCTGTACCGAGGCGCGGCTGTGCATGCCGCTAAGGACTCCGAACCTTCTGATGACCCTGGGATTCTGCCAGTGGTATAGGACCTCAAACTCCACACCCATTGGATTCTCTATTAATTCTTCTAGTGTGAAGTTAATTTCTCAGCGGCTGAAGCAGAAGGTCAGTGAGAAAGGCGAGGGTAAAAGGGTTCGCGTCCCAGGCCTCGGGGAATTCATTGCTGTCGATGATAGCGAGGCCTCGGATGCAGGAAGTCCTCGCTTCGAAGCGGATACAGGTGCTGAGACTCCAACAGCTGCTTCTGGCGTGGTGGGTATGGCCCCTATAAAATATGTTGATGTGGAAGAAGTGGAGAAAGAAGGTCCTGACGTCCACTTCAAACGAAAACGGGAGGGTGGATCTCGTAGGAAGCGGGTAGTGAAGAAGCCCCGTCCCCACGCTCCTACAGTTGTTGCAGAGGTCGAACCATCTGCAGCGCTTCCTCCTCCTGCCCCTTTAGCAACTGAATTGTCGGCTCCTAAACCGACTACTAGCGAAGCCGCTCCGAACCCGGGTAAGATCAGCTTCGTCTTTGTAATATACTTTTTATGTGTTCCAGACAGCTTATTATTTGCTTTGTGATTCAGGCACCGAAGCGGTGAGAAGCCCGAGAGCTGAAGCTGTCGGGGAACAAGGGGAGCATTATGATCCCTTGTTTACTTATAAAGAGGGCGATGAGGCCGGCTATTTCGCCGTCTTAGAAGAGTCCGGAGATGATGCGACTGATGTAGGTCCTTCGGGCGCTAGGACTTCGGAAGGAAGTTTTGAAGCTTCTAGCTCCTTTGGGTGGACCACGGAGGGTTCGGCAAGCGAAGGCGGGCCGGCTATTCGTATTGACTCCGCCAAAGATTTTTCAATGGAGCCCGTAGAGACTGATGTAGCTGCCAAGACGATTGAGGCGACATTATCTGTTGGTACGGTTTTGTCCTTCTGACTCTTTCCATTTGTTATGTCCTGCCTAAACAAAGTCTTATTGCAGGTGTTCCGCCTCTAGGTGCATCGACTTCAAGAGAGCCCACCCGTCTTCCTAAGGGATCCAAGGGTGAAGTAAGCACTTCGACCGCGGCGGATGCTGCTGAGTTGAATGCTTTGTATGGTGACCTGCCCTCTTATCAGCCTGAACCAGCCTGAGGAACAGAGATTGAGGGGACGGTAGTCATGGAGGCAACCTCGCTTCTAACTATATCAATGAGTGAGGTGCCTTCAGTTTCGCCAGCGCCATCTATCTTGCCAGATGCGGAGCTGAGGGTGATTACAAGTCCTACTTCCCCAACACTGGTGGTTGAGCCCGCTCTCCCGAAAATGGTCACTAGTCCTACCTCGGTTGTGGCTAGTGTACTAGTTTCAATGAAAACTCCTCCGAGATCACCGACGACCTCTCATGTTGCTGCAGCCAGTGCTTCTACTATTCCTTCCACAGTGGTGTCAATAAAGCCGGTGGAATCTTCAGAGGCTGCCCATCTGCCAGGAGTGATTGAGGCTGAGAATGAATTTGTAGCTGAGCTAGTCGATAGCTTTTATAAGGGCTGGAAGCGATCCATCGCTTTGATTTTGAAAGGCTCGACTACTTCATTTTCTGCTTTAAAGGTGGTCCTCTCCCGAAGCATTGAGAGTATCCGAGACTTTGGAGGGGATGACCAGGCCGCTGGATTGGAACTTCTGGTGGACCAACTTGAGAGGGATGTAGACGAATGGCGCCGTCTTAGCCATTCGGACCTGGAGTCTTCAGTTAATTAGCAGCTTGCGCACCTTGTCGCTCAGATGCATGAAGCCCATCTTACCGCTCAGGAAGCCGCTAAGGCCATTTCTTCTGACTTGAAATCCTTGGAGACAAGGAAGGTAGAGCTCGGGGATGCCATAAACGCTTCTAGCAGTGCTCTTCTTGACGCTGAGGACAAAATTGAAAAGGCCAAGGAGATGATCAGGAAGGCTAATCTTTTTTTATCCAAGGCTGAACCAGTGCGTCTTGAAGATACTTCCCGGCTTGAGGAACTTAAGGCTCAAAGTGACAAACTCTTACGGCAAGAGGTAGCTCAGAGGGCAACCTTGGTTGAAATTGAAGCTCGCTTGGCCCAGACGGCGAGCTTTAATGAGGCTGAGCTGAGGTCGCAGGCGCTTGTCAGGGCTGCTGATGATAGGAAGACAAGGCTGGCTATTCTTGAAGGACGGATCAAATCTAATGAAGCACCATCATAGCTTGTAATATGTGCCTTCATGTATCCCCCTTTCGGAATCAATAAAAAGTGATTTTATTCTGACTCCCCTGTTGTATTTTCGACTTGTTTTAGCTCTTAAATTGCCGCTTTCAAGTTGTATTGCCGCCATTCGAGAAAATAGCCCTTACTGGACTGAATAATGAGATTTGGCTATCTGCCGGTTCAGAGGTCGCAATGACGTAACCGATTGAGAAGCCACCAAGTTCGAAGTAGTCCTTGTCGGACTGAAAGGTGATGAAAAGTCACCTAGAGGGGGGGTGAATAGGTGACAATGCTAATTAAAGGGCAAATAAAAATTTAAAGCTACAACAATCACAATCAAGAATCACAAGATGAATGCAAGCAAGTAAGTATGACAATGAATATGATGAGCAAGTAATAAGTGCAAGCAAAGTAGAGTAAGAATTGCAAGAATGTAAGCCAATCGCAAACACAAGGATATGTTATCGAGGTTCGAGCACCCAGCTCTACTCCCCGCCTTCCCCAGAAGGATTCCGACCACTTCCACTATCACAAAGATCTCAAATACAATGGAGTACCCAACTCCTACAATCTCAAGAACAAGTAATTTCCTTGGTAGTCAAAAGACCACAAACTCTCTCTTTCAAATATCTCTTCCCTTACAAAGGTCCTTAGAGAATATTGAGTAGGAATGAAGCTCTTGTTGTAAGTGAAGAAAGAAAATTAAATCAGAGAGTATTTGAAAACCCTTCAGAAAATCAGTGAGAAATTCAGCACAAAAACCAAGAAACAAGTCTCTTTTGAAAGCCTTAAACTTTTGAATTTTCTAGCAAAAATTGTTGTAACCAATCTCTCCCCAAACACCCCTATTTATAGGAGAGGGCTAGGGTTTAGGGATAAAACATAATTACTGATGTTTAGGAGGTAATTAGATCAAAATATATCCTTAAATGAATTTTTAAACACAAAAGACAAAAATAAACAGCTCACTTAAAATCTGCCTGTTACTGTTCAACGGACACATCGGTCGACTGGGCCGGTCGACCGGTAGATCAAAAATTTGACCGTTATAGGCCAGCGGTCGACCGACCCGGTCGACTGAGAAAACCTGTGAGCAAAAACAATATCTCGGTCGACCGCCCCGGTCGACTGGCAGACATGCACACTGATACGTGCCTCTGCCAGAACTGCGGTCGACTGGTCCGGTCGACCGGACCAGACTGACACAGACTCGGTCGACTATCCCGGTCGACCGGATCAGGTCAAAAAACATTTTTGGAAAAGAAAATAAAGAGGATTTTGATTTTAACAAAAATACTTTTGAACAGGGAATAGAATTAAACATAAAGATGTATTTGTAGGCAAAAACTTGTATGCAAAATATTTTTGTATAATTTATAAGAAATTATTTTGGAATGAGCATGTGCGCAAAAACGTGTGTGATAGAGCTTCAAACCTATCCACTATTCTTTAACATACTATAAACTGAAAAACAAATTACATGAAGACTTCTTGAGCTATCTTCAAGTCTTTGAGCCATCTAATGCCTTGCTAGTGCCTTCTCTTCTATGATCCTTCCTTGATGTGCAATTTGCCTTCCTTGCTTTGTAGAACTTAGAAGTTCTTGCAATAGCTAAGCGAATGGTCTCTAAACATGGTACAAACCTGAAACTTATCTTAACAAACTTATTAGTACCAAATAGCTCTAATTTGGTTTGTCATCATCAAAACACAAAACAATTGGAGAGTGTAACCTCTTGGGCCAACAATCTCCCCCTTTTTGATGATGACAAAACAAATAGGCTATTAACAAAAATATAGGGAGGAGAAAACTCCCCCTCAAATTATGCTATACATAAAACACAAGAATATGCTCTAGATACCAATAATTGAAATGATGCACTAATTATTGAAACTAATATAAAACACAAAAATTGCTCTTGATACCAAAAATACCAAAACAACTAAAACACAAGAATTCTCAAAATACATGAATTCAAAAACTCATACATACATAAACATAAAACTCATAAAACAAATCTTTAAAAATAAATTCATATGGAACCAAGACCAAATGAAACAACTAAAACACAAGAATTCTCAAAATACATGAATTCAAAAACTCATACATACATAAAATAAAACTCATAAAACAAATCTTTAAAAATAAATTCATATGGAACCAAGACCAAATGAACTTATTTTTGTCATGTAAACTTATTCTCCCCCTTTTTGTCATACATCAAAAAGGGTTATGAAAAACATGTCTATTCAATAATACAAACATTAAGTTCTCCACAAATAAACGAAAATCTAGCAAAATCAAGAGGTTTAGTGAAAATATCGGCTAGTTGTAAATCCGTGGAAACATAATCAATATCTATATCACCTTTCTCAAAATGATCTCTAAGAAAGTGATATCTAATCTCAATGTGCTTGGTCTTACTATGTTGATTTGCATTTTTGGTCATGTGTATAGTACTAATATTATCACAAAATATTTTTATATGATCAAAGTGCAAATCAAAATCAAGGAGAGTATGTTTCATCCAAAGGACTTGTGCACAACAAGCCCCCGCGGCAACATACTCCGCCTCGGCGGTTGAGAGAGCTACGGAATTTTGTTTCCTAGAGGACCATGAAACAAGACAATTACCAAGAAATTGACATGTCCCACTAGTACTCTTTCTATCTACTCTACAACCCGCATAGTCGGCATCCGAATAACTAGTCATAGAAAAATCTATAGTTTTCAGATACCAAAGACCCATTCCAATAGTGCCCTTAATATAACGAATAATGTGTTTTACCGCAATAAGATGAGACTCTTTAGGACACGATTGAAATCTAGCACAAAGACACACACTAAACATGATATCCGGCCTACTTGCCGTCAAATATAAAAGACTTCCTATCATGCTTTTATATAATTTAATATCAACATTTTTACCTTGTTCGTCCTTATCAAGCTTGGTTGTAGTTGCCATTGGAGTGTTGCAAGCCTTTGATCCTTCAAGCCCAAACTTCTTTACTAGCTCCTTTGCGTACTTGGCTTGGTTAATGAAGGTTTCGTCTTGCAATTGCTTGATTTGGAGTCCAAGGAAGAAATTGAGCTCACCCATTGAAGACATTTCAAATTCAAGTTGCATGACCTTCTCAAAATCCTTGCATAAAAGCTCATTAGTAGATCCAAAAATTATATCATCAACATAAATTTGCACAATTAAAATATCATTATCAACATGCTTAGTAAAAAGAGTTGTGTCTACTTTGCCTTTAATAAAATCATTTGAAATGAGAAAACTAGAAAGCCTTTCATACCAAGCTCTTGGAGCTTGTTTCAATCCATACAAAGCTTTATCAAGTTTAAAAACAAAATCGGGATGAACATGATCAACAAAACTGGGAGGTTGAGAAACATAAACTTCTTCATTAATAAAACCATTTAAAAATGCACTTTTCACATCCATTTGAAAAAGTTTAAAATTTTTAAAACATGCAAAAGCTAGTGTCATCCGTATGGCTTCAAGCCGTGCTACGGGTGCAAAGGTCTCCTCAAAGTCAATTCCCTCAACTTGAGTGTAACCTTGGGCCACTAACCTAGCTTTATTCCTAATGACATTTCCGGACTCATCCATCTTGTTTCTAAAGATCCACTTAGTACCAATTATTGGTCTATCGTGGGGCTTAGGAACAAGGTGCCAAACTTGGTTGCGCTCAAATTGATTGAGTTCCTCTTGCATGGCAAGCAACCAATATAGGTCCGTCTCGGCTTCGAGAATGTCTTTTGGTTCAAAATGAGAAATGAAAGCAAAGTTACCACATAGGTCATGGAGTTTGGAGCGCGTTGTGACTCCTTTAGATGCATCACCCAAGATGAGCTCCTTAGGATGATTTGTAGCGTATCTCCAAGCTTTAGGAAGCGGTTGAGTGCTTTCCTCCTTATCCTCTTGAACTTCACCTATAGATTCTTGCTTATCTTCTTGCGCGGGTGAGTCCTTCAAGGATAGTTTCTCCATATTTTCACCTAATGGTTCAAACTCTACAACATTCTCAACAAACACATTAGATTCTTCAAACTTAACATGCATGGATTCTTCAATGGTTTGAGAAGATCTAATGAAAACTCTATATGCTTTGCTAGTAGAGGAATATCCAACAAAGATAGCCTCATAAGCCTTAGCATCAAATTTACCCAAATTATCCTTAGTATTCAAAACAAAACACTTGCATCCAAAAACTTTAAAATATGAAACATTTGGTTTTCTAGAATGATACATTTCAAATGATGTTTTTGAAGAATTTTTGCACAAATAAATACGATTCGATATATAGCATGCGGTGTTTACGGCCTCGGCCCATAAATATTGAGGGAGGTCATACTCACTAATCATTGTCTTAGCCATCTCTTGAAGTGTTCTATTTTTCCTTTCTACAACTCCATTTTGTTGTGGAGTTTTAGGACAAGACATTTCATGCTTAATTCCTTTTTCATCACAATAAGTCATGAAGAGTTGGTTAACAAACTCACCACCTCTATCACTCCTTATTCTCAAAATCGAAAAACCCTTTTCTTTTTCAACTCTTTTTCGAAAAATCTTAAAATGAGAAAAAGTTTGATCTTTATGTTGCAAAAAGAAAACCCAAGTAAAATGGGAGAAATCATCAACCAAAACAAATGCAAGTCTATTTCCATTTAAACTCTTAGTTTTAGTTGGTCCAAAAAGATCCATATGAATTAATTCTAAAGGCCTAGTTGACATGATATCCTTGATTGGTTTAAAGGAAGACTTGGTTTGTTTCCCAAGTTGGCACGCACTACAAATGCGGTCTTTCTTAAAATTCAAGCAAGGTATACCCTTCACCAATTCCTTTGAATTAATCCTAGAAATATGGTCAAAAGATGCATGTCCTAGTCTTCTATGCCAAAGCCAAGAATTTTCATCAAAAACATTCAAGCATTTAGTAGAACAATCTAAATTAAGCATGTCAATAATATAAACATTATTATCACGAAAACCGGTGAGAATACAAACATCGGATTTAACATCAAAAATCTTATAAGAAGTATCATCAAAAACAACTTTAAGTCCACGATCACAAAGTTGACTAATGCTAAGCAAATTATGTTTTAAACCATCTACTAAAACAACATTCTCAATAATAGGAGATGCACCAATTTGAATGTTACCTATACCGATGATAGTTCCTTTGGAGTCATCCCCGAAGGTGACGGTGCCACCTTCCATGTACCTTGATAGGGTTGTGAAGTTGTTGATGTCCCATGTCATGTGTCTTGAACAACCACTATCAAGGTACCACCGCTCCCTATGTCTTGGAGCTTTGGTGTGTACCTACATCAAACAATTTAAGACTTGATTTTGGTACCCACATTTTCTTGGGTCCTCTAGGGTTAGTGTCATGAACCCAAACAAGATTATTTGTTCTATTTAGTTGATCATAGCAAAACTTAGCTAAATGTCCATTTTTACCACAATATGTGCATCTATATACTCTACCATATTTAAAAGCATAATGGGTGTGTGATTTGTGAGCATGAGCATTGTGAGCATGAGCATGAGAGGTGCTAGCATGAGAATTTTTATCTTGTGAAATTTTAGCATGTGAAGTGTGCTTTTTAGAAAACATATTCTCAAGTTTCTTAGTATTGAAAGCACAATCATTTAAAACTTTTTCAAAATCATTCATTTTGGATTTAAAAGAGGAAATTTCTTTTTCATCAATAATAGGAGATTTTGCCTTACAAGTACTCTTGTAGGCACAAAATTCTTTTTGCATGGAAATGAAATTAGAAGAAATATCATCTTTTTCTTTAGAAATAATGGCAAGTTGATTCTTAAGAAAAGCAACTTTTTTTGTAATTTCATGCATTCAAGTTTCTTGTTATCATAAGTTTCAGAAAGTTCTACAAAAGCATGCACTAGAACTTCCTTACTTACATCATCATCTTCATCATCAAGGGATTGAGGGGTTACCTTGGGTGTGTTTGCCATGAAACACATATTAGCTTGATCCACCTCCTCTTCGGACTCGCTTTCCGAATCCCACGTAGCTTTGTAAGCTTTCTTTTCCTCCGGCTTCTTTGGCTTGAAGGAGGAAGTCATTTTCTTCTTGAACTCCAGACAATCCGCCATGATATGTCCGGGTTTGCGGCAATTGTAGCATATGATCTTCCGCTCCTCTTTGCCTTCAAATTTTCTCCGGAAGTTGAACTTGTTCTTTCGGTACAACCTCTTGACATTCCGCACAAGTAGAGTTAGCTCCTCATCTTCTTCTTCGTCATCTTCATCGTCATCATTGGTGGATGAAGTCTTGAAGGCTATGGATTTCTTCTTTGAAGTAGTGGCCTCTTCTCTTGCCTTCTTCTCCATCTCATGGGTCTTTAGGTTCCCAATGAGACTAATGAGGTCCATCTCGTCCTTGTCGTTCAACTCCTTCAAGGTGGTGACCTTGATCTCCCATGATGAAGGAAGAGCCCGAATTACTTTCCGCACCTTTTGATCGTTGGAGATGTCATCACCTAAGGAAGAAAGACCATTAGTGATTTTAGTAAACCTTGTAGCCATACTATCAATAGACTCATCATCAAGCATTTTAAATGACTCATATTGGGACCTCAAGAGATCTATCTTAGCTCTCTTGACTTGTGAAGTCCCCTCGTGTGTGACCAATAAGTGTTGCCAAATCTCATAGGCGGATTGGCAATGAATTACCCGTGTAAGGTCATCCTCATTCAAGGCGGTTAATAGGGAGTTTTGGGCCTTGGAGTTAGCCTCATATAGTTTAAAGTCAAGGTCGGTCCAAGTGCTCTCATCACCATCGGGTGCTTCATAGGGTTTGGTCAAGGACTTGGCTACTAAGCTACCCAAAGATTGCAAAAATATAGTCATCCTAACCTTCCAAATGGGAAAATTTAGGCCATCAAATTTAGGTGGGGATTTAATGTTGTCGGCCATGTTTACTAGTGTATGAATGAATGAAATGAAAATGTTGATTAGCAAGTTTTAAGGATCTCTCTATGGATGTTAAGCCAAACTTAGAGTCCAAGCTCTGATACCAATTGAAAAGTCACCTAGAGGGGGGGTGAATAGGTGACAATGCTAATTAAAGGGCAAATAAAAATTTAAAGCTACAACAATCACAATCAAGAATCACAAGATGAATGCAAGCAAGTAAGTATGACAATGAATATGATGAGCAAGTAATAAGTGCAAGCAAAGTAGAGTAAGAATTGCAAGAATGTAAGCCAATCGCAAACACAAGGATATGTTATCGAGGTTCGAGCACCCAGCTCTACTCCCCGCCTTCCCCAGAAGGATTCCGACCACTTCCACTATCACAAAGATCTCAAATACAATGGAGTACCCAACTCCTACAATCTCAAGAACAAGTAATTTCCTTGGTAGTCAAAAGACCACAAACTCTCTCTTTCAAATATCTCTTCCCTTACAAAGGTCCTTAGAGAATATTGAGTAGGAATGAAGCTCTTGTTGTAAGTGAAGAAAGAAAATTAAATCAGAGAGTATTTGAAAACCCTTCAGAAAATCAGTGAGAAATTCAGCACAAAAACCAAGAAACAAGTCTCTTTTGAAAGCCTTAAACTTTTGAATTTTCTAGCAAAAATTGTTGTAACCAATCTCTCCCCAAACACCCCTATTTATAGGAGAGGGCTAGGGTTTAGGGATAAAACATAATTACTGATGTTTAGGAGGTAATTAGATCAAAATCTATCCTTAAACGAATTTTTAAACACAAAAGACAAAAATAAACAGCTCACTTAAAATCTGCCCGTTACTGTTCAACGGACACATCGGTCGACTGGGCCGGTCGACCGGTAGGTCAAAAATTTGACCGTTATAGGCCAGCGGTCGACCGACCCGGTCGACTGAGAAAACCTGTGAGCAAAAACAATATCTCGGTCGACCGCCCCGGTCGACTGGCAGACATGCACACTGATACGTGCCTCTGCCAGAATTGCGGTCGACTGGTCCGGTCGACCGGACCAGACTGACACAGACTCGGTCGACTGTCCCGGTCGACCGGATCAGGTCAAAAAACATTTTTGGAAAAGAAAATAAAGAGGATTTTGATTTTAACAAAAATACTTTTGAACAGGGAATAGAATTAAACATAAAGATGTATTTGTAGGCAAAAACTTGTATGCAAAATATTTTTGTATAATTTATAAGAAATTATTTTGGAATGAGCATGTGCGCAAAAACGTGTGTGATAGAGCTTCAAACCTATCCACTATTCTTTAACATACTATAAACTGAAAAACAAATTACATGAAGACTTCTTGAGCTATCTTCAAGTCTTTGAGCCATCTAATGCCTTGCTAGTGCCTTCTCTTCTATGATCCTTCCTTGATGTGCAATTTGCCTTCCTTGCTTTGTGGAACTTAGAAGTTCTTGCAATAGCTAAGCGAATGGTCTCTAAACATGGTACAAACCTGAAACTTATCTTAACAAACTTATTAGTACCAAATAGCTCTAATTTGGTTTGTCATCATCAAAACACAAAACAATTGGAGAGTGTAACCTCTTGGGCCAACAGGTGAGACTTGGCTATCTGCTGGTTCAGAGGCCGCAATGACATAACCGATTGAGAAGCCACCAAGCTCAAAGTAGTCCTTGTCGGACTGAAAGGTGAGACTTGGCTATCTGTCGGTTCAGAGGTCGCAATGATATAACCGATTGAGAAGCCACCAAGCTCAAAGTAGTCCTTGACGGACTAAGAGGTGAGACTTGGCTATCTGTCGGTTCAGAGGTCGCAATAACATAACCGATTGAGAAGCCACCAAGCTCAAAGTAGTCCTTGACGGACTGAAAGGCGAGACTTGTCTTTTGTAAATGTCAACAAGTAAAGAACTGGTCGTCGGCTTGTCTGTCACTTGTCTTTTGTAAATGTCAACAAGTTTAGATAATGTTCAGACCAGTCAGAATTTTGATGGAATTTGGAAAAAGGTCTCGTTTTCATTGTGAAAAACGAGGAGATCACTGTCATAGGTTTAATGTTAACGTAACAGCGAAATGGATGCTAGAGGTTATACTGTTAAACATAGCATGAAAGGGGTCTCGTTCTCACGGGGAGAAACGAGGAAATCACTGTCATAGGTTTAGTGTTAACGTAACAGCGAAATGGATGCCAGAGGTTATACTGTTAAACATAGCATGAAAGGGTCTCATTCTCACGGGAAGAAACGAGGAAATCACTGTCATAGGTTTAGTGTTAACGTAACAGCGAAATGGATGCCAGAGGTTATACTGTTAAACATAGCATGAAAGGGTCTCGTTCTTACGGGGAGAAACGAGGAAATCACTGTCATAGGTTTAGTGTTAACGTAACAGCGAAATTGATGCCAGAGGTTATACTGTTAAACATAGCATGAAAGGGTCTCGTTCTCACGAGGAGAAACGAGGAAATCACTGTCATAGATTTAATGTTAACGTAACAGCGAAATGGATGCCAGAGGTTATACTGTTAAACATAGCATGAAAGGGTCTCGTTCTCACGGGGTGAAACGAGGAAATCACTGTCATAGGTTTAGTGTTAACGTAACACCAAAATGGATGACAGAGGTTATACTGTTAAACATAGCATGAAAGGGTCTCGTTCTCACGGGGAGAAACGAGGAAATCACTGTCATAGGTTTAGTGTTAACGTAACAGCGAAATGGATGCCAGAGGTTATATTGTTAAACATAGCATGAAAGGGGTCTCGTTCTCACGGGGAGAAACGAGGAAATCACTGTCATAGGTTTAATGTTAACATAACAACGAAATGGATGCCAGAGGTTATACTGTTAAACATAGCATGAAAGGGGTCTCGTTCTCACGGGGAGAAACGAGGAAATCACTGTCATAGGTTTAATGTTAACGTAACAGCGAAATGGATGGAGAGATCTTTATATATGGTCTTACCATTCTATGGATGAGAATTGATAAGTGATTTTGGAGAGGGAATCAAATGGGAACAGGTCCCTTAGGATTTTTAGCAAATCCCCAGCTGTCAACGGGTTTGATATGCCTTTACCAACTACCGTTTGAGTCGGGCTAGCCATGCTATTCCCCTCAGCATGATGAGTTGTCGAGGACTTATGTTGGGCTTAAAGGCCAACATTTTCCTCTATCCTTAACCGTTAAAGGTGTTGGATCATGTGGTTAGTGCATGTGTAACCTTGATTCTCCTTTGAGACAACCATTGTATGACCAGGTTCCTACTGGTTTACGGTTGCATGATCTCGTTTGGAGGAAGAGAGAGGCTCTCTTTGCGTGTACCTTGGATATGAAGGTCTTGATCAGAGGTGTAGTGTTAACTTGATCATGAGAAGGATCCTTAATTAAGGATAATACTTCTTTAAGAACTTGCCATTGATCGGCATCATGAGTAAATCGCCATCTGAATTCATAAGGCGATATGCGCCGTTCAAATAGACTGTTTCTATTACAAACGGTCCTTCCCATTTAGGCTGAAATTTGCCTTTGGTTTTATGTCTCATGATCATCGGTCGTCTGACGGATAAAACCAAATCTCCTTTCTGGAAGACTCTTTGTTTGACCTTCTTATTGAAGGCTTTTGAGATTCGAGCTTGATACAACTCGATGTGCTGCTGAGCTTGTAACCGCTTCTCATCTAGGGCTTCGAGCTCTTGAAGACGCAACCGATCATTGTCCTCTGATGTGATCCTAGTTATCAGAGCGACTCATAATGACAACATCTGGATTTCCAACGGTATGACTGCTTCGCACCCGTACACCAGGGAAAAAGGCGTATTGCCTGTCGGGGTCCGAACCGTGGTTCGGTAGGCCCAAAGACATTCACCAAGCTTTTCGTCCCAATCTCGCTTATTCGAGGAGACGAACTTCATGAGTAACTTGATGATTGTTTTGTTGAATGCTTCCGCCAAGCCATTAGCGGTAGGATTATAGGCAGTTGAAGTCATATTCTGAATTCGGTATTTATCGCAGAATCGATAGAATACCTGGCTTATGAATTGGGGACCGTTATCATGGATGATCCTCCTAGGGACACCAAATCGATGGATGACATGGTGTTTGATGAAATTAACCACGTTAGAAGTTTTGACTTCTATCAGTGGTATGGCTTCTGCCCACTTTGAAAAGTAATCGGTTATTGCTAAGATAAACCGGTGACCTCTTGTCGAAGAGGGGCTGATTGGCCCTACGACATCGATTCCCCATGCTTCAAATGGCCATGAAGCAACAGTTGGGTGGAGAAACTCCGGGAGCTGGTGTATGAAGTCCGCATGAATTTGGCATGCTTTACACCTTCGTGCATATTGGATGGCATCGGCTATCATGGTTGGCCAATAATATCCAAGCCTATGCAATCTGTCTTTAAGTTTTGGACCTGGTTGATAAGCTCCACATATGCCGTCGTGTGCTTCTTTAAGCACTTCCTGCGCCTCTGAATTAGAAAGGCAACGGAGGAGGACACCGTCATATGAACGACGGTAAAGTGTCTTCAGAGTTGGATCGTAGTAGAAACGGAGAGACCTTCGTCTGATAGATGCCGCTTCTTTAGGGTCGTCTGGCAGCAGACCATGTAGAGCATAGTTGATGAGAGGAAATCTCCAATCTCTCGGCTCAAGATCCGTCGAGATATTATAGACCTCTCTGGTTCTTAACATATGTTTAGAGCAGACAAGGTGTCGAGTAGCCACTGTGAGGTGATACTCGGTGTCGACTGGCAAGGCTAGTGTTGTTGCTAATGCAGCAAGAGCGTCCGCCTTGGTATTCTGAGATCGAGATACGTGCCCGATGTAGAAGCCATCAAACAGATTAGCCGATTCGATGACTGTGTGATAATACGGCACCAAGTCTTCGTGGCGGACCTCATATTCGCCTTTAACCTAATTGATAATCAGTTTTGAATTGCCGTAAGCTTCAAGATAGCGTACCCCCATTCCGTGGGTGAGCTGAAGGCCAATGAGCAGAGCATTATATTCCGCTACATTGTTGGAGCATGATTCCGTCAGAGAGAATGCTCTAGGAAGGACGTGATTCTGTGGAGAGATAAACACAACCCCCATGCCGGCGATGATCCTGCCCTTAGGACCTATTCATGATGCTCCATCGAAGAACATCTGCCACACTTCATCCTCTGAAGTTACATTGGACTTGAAGACTTCATCTGGAATATCTTCGTGAAGTTTTGAGTTTTCTGGGACTGGATGAGCAGCCAAGAACTCTGCAAGGGCCTAGCCTTTAACCGCCTTTTGAGGGATAAAGATCATGTCGTATTGAGACAAAAGGAGCGCCCATTTAGCTAATCTTGAATTCAATGATCCTGGCTTCGTCATAAGAAGACGCTAAGGATTCACTCTGGAGATGACATGTATGGTCTGGCCGACCAAATAATGTCGTGTCTTCTGAACGGTAAAGACAAGGGCTAAACACTCATTCTCGATAGGGTTATAGTGAGATTCCGCTCCTATCAGAGTCCTGTTCAGATAATAAATGGCCTGCTCGTGACCATTGTCGTCCTTTTGAGCAAGGAGGGCACCAAGAGAATGGTCCATAGCTTTCACATAAAGCAAGAATGGTTTCCCTGATGTGGGAGCCACTAAGACTGGCGATTTTGTGAGGTATCTCTTGATGTCTTCATAAGCTTCCTGACAAGCTTGATCCCATACGAAGGAAGCACCCTTTTTCATGAGTCGGGTGAACGGCTAACAGCGGCCTGAGAGATTTGCGATGAATCTTCTAATATAAGCCAGTCTACCTTGCAAGCCTCTAAGCTCTTTGAGATTCCTCGGTGGATGAATGGTCTGAATGGCTTTGACCTTGTCTGGGTCAAGATGAATTCCTTTTGATGTAACAATAAACCCAAGGAACTTGCCACTCGAAACTCCCAAGAAGGATTTTGTCGGATTCATTTTCAGTTGATGAGCCCGCATTATGTCGAACATCGTTCTCAAGTCACGAAGATGGTTATTCTTGTTGCGGCTTTTGACAGCAATGTCGTCGACAAAGCATTCTACCGTTTTTCGGAGATGATCGCGGAAGATTGTACTCATTGCCCGCTGATAGGTTGCTCCGGCGTTCTTCAGTCCGAAGGGCATCACAGTGTAGCAGTATACCCCCAATGGTGTTCGGAACGAAGTATGCTTCTCGTCGTCGGGGTACATCTTAATCTGGTTGTACCCTGAAAAGCCGTCCATAAAAGACATTCTTTCGAATCCACAGGTGTTGTCAATCATGACATCGGTGATGGGCAGTGGGAACTCGTCTTTAGGACAAGACATATTGAGATCACGGTAGTCGATGTAGATCCGTATCTTCCCATTCTTCTTGAGGACAGGAACGATATTAGCAACCCAATCTGGATGCTGTTCCTCCCGTATGAAGCCATGCAATGAGCTTGTGAACTTCGGCTTCAATAGCCTCCATAATGTTCGGGCGAAACTGACGTTGTTGCTGCTTGACCGGCTTGGCGTCAGGTTTGATATTCAGACGATGCATGGCTACTTGTGGATCAAGTCCGGGCATGTCTTCGTAGTTCCATGCGAAGACGTCTATATACTCCTTTACAAGTATTATTAATTCTTCTTTTTCCATAAGTGATAAGCTCTCACTTATAAAGATGGGTTTAGGGTGATCTTGACTACCCAAGTTGATCTGCATCACCTTGTCTTCAGTAGGTGATTCGCGCAGTTCGAATCGCTTTTCCCATTGGAGATCTAATTGCTGAGCCCATGGTTCCTCATCAGTAGCTTCCGCTGGCTCCATTTGACTGCTTGAAGTCATATTAACGGTGAGCTTCTCGAACATCATCCCCACACTGACATCTGAGTCCCACTCGGAGGAAGAGGCGGAATGCGATGGAATTGGTTCGTCATCCCTGAATTGGACCATTGCTGGCGGTGTGGGCGTAACGTATCCCAACCCCCTACGTGTGTTATCATAGTAATTTGCAGGTTTCCCTTTTGGCACAAAGTTACGCAGCAAACTACGCCTTCCTTTTCTGAAATTCAGGCCCTCTCCATGCTTTAAGTTGTACCCCATTTTCTTCATAATATGGCGTACTGGTCGCGCGTAATGGAAGAATTGTGGGGTGTCTGAGTCTGAACTTGAGTATGTGGCTGCGGACCCTCGTGGTTGGGCTCTGCCGAATATTATTGGTAACTGACCTTCTTTGGATGGAGGGATCACTAAAACGGCTCCTTCTACCGATTCCATGGGTGTACTGAACGAGCTTGGTCTATGTAAAGGTATGTGCAGAGAGCTATCCCTGATGGATTCAGACAACCCAATACTCACAGGATAATCAAAAGAAATATTATCATTAATTACCCACTCGTCCTCATCTTCAGAAGGAGTGTTACATTGGGGATTATTAAGACATGCTATAATTGGTTCGCCAATCAAAATGGCTGGCATGCCTGCTTCAGATTCTGAATCCGCCTCATTGACACTATCATCATCATCTGGCAATGGTTCTTTCAATGTTTCACCGATTTCTTGATATAGGAGAGCGTCGTGAAGTAATTTTCCACCCCTTTGAATGGTTTCTTCTCAGCGAAGACAGTTCGTACTGTCGCGTCATCTTCAGCATATTTGAAGCACTGGTGCAGAGTGGAGGGAACGATCCAGTTGGCGTAGATCCACGGTCGTCCTAGGAGCAAGTTGTATGATGTGTCAGCGTCAATGACATAGCACGTCACTTCTGACTTCAGGCTCCCGATTCGGCAACGGAGTCGAATTTTCTCAAGTGGATGACTACTCCCGGCATTGAAACTGTATATTGTAGTAGTGGTTGCGGACAACCTATATAATGGTATACCGAGGAAGTAGAGGAGCCTTTTGGGGATAATGCTGAGTGCAGACCCCGGATCAACCTGTACCCTTTCAATGCATGTTGAACCGATGTATCCGGTGTAGTACAAAGGTCGATCGTGCTTGTTGTCTTTGAGAAGCATATCTTCCGCTGTGAAGGTAATAGCGGGCACCTTTGGTTGTGCATGATGGCATTCAGGGCATGGAGACTGAGCGTCATCTTTAGGAATCTCTGGCATATACGTCAGGAATGATTCTGAATCAGCCAGCGCATCTCTAAGTGCTTCTCTTGTCTCTTTTGAAAGACGAAGGAGCTCGTGCATTGTAATACGAGCCGGGATATTGGCCAGCTGGGCCAATATGTCAAAACGAAAGGGTGTGTCAAGCCCTGGGCCTGAAAGTTTCTTCAGGACATGGTCGAACCGGACTTCCTTAGGCTTCTCCTTTCCCTTGGTTGGAACCGAAGCGGATGCCGGTAGCTGTACTGACGTCGTTTGCTGTTTTGTCTCGTCAGTAGCTTTCTCATACTGTTTTAAGTATGATTTTTTGGATCGAGTACCCGTCGGCTGGGGTATATCAGCTCGCGTTGTGCAAGCGTGCTTTTCTCCTTCAGAATCGCTGAGAGAAGCTGATGTAAGATTGTCATCGTCTGGCAGGATGGAGATGACATTGCAAGATTTGCCCTTCGACTTGGACTTCTTTGAATCCCATTGTTCATCTTGGACAAGGTCTGGGTGTATCCACATGATTTCTCCTGTCTCCAGTGTCAAGGGACCAAGACCCCTATTATCTTGAGTTTTAGCCGCAGGATGCTTGACTTCCAGCCGTGGCGCAGGGACTGGATAAGTCCCGTCAGGAATTGTGACCTTTGGGGTTTTGCCGAACTCGAGGGTCACCATATTGGCAGTGACTTTCTTCTGCTCTGACTTCAGTGTCAGGACTCCGGCGTCGATCAAGGCTTGAATTCTGTCCTTGACGACAAAGCACTTGTCGGTAGGATGGTGAATCATCCTGTGGTAGAGACAGTATTTGGGATCGTTCGTGCGTCCTATCTCATTGGGACATCGAGCCTCTGGTAGCTTCATTTTATTCCCTTTGTGGAGTAAATGAAATATTGTGACCACCTGATCGTCTCTGAAGGAGTACTGTTTCGGAGGAAACTTAGACTCCTGATTATTGAAGCCACCTTTCTTGGCCTTCGACTGAACATCCTCTAATAATTCAACGGACATAGTCTCCTTCCCTTTGGCTTGAGAAGACTGCGCCATGTCGCCGCATCCTTTGTTGTTCATGCCCCATTTGCCTTTAGGGGTGGATGGTTCGAACTTTTTAGTCGACTTTTCGGCTATCTCAGCTTGTTCGACCAGTTCTTTCCAGGTATGGGCTTTGACAGCCCCCATGCGAACCTCTACTTGGTCAAGAAGTTGTGCCTGCACGTCTGTAAGAGCATGGGTAATGGCATCCCTACTGGGCACATCAAAGACAAGTTTCTGAATCGCTCAATGTAGTTACCTCGGTATCGTCCTCATAGAAACGAGAAAGGAATCGGGTTTCCAGGTCGATCTAGGAATTGAAGGAGCCCAGAGGGAGACTTCAGAACCAGTCAAATGCTACCCCCTTTAAGGTGCCGATGAACAGCCTAGCCATGATAGCATCATTGTGTATAACATTACCGGTCTGGGATCGGAAATAGTAGATGTGCTGGTTTGGCGAGCTCTTACCATCATACGTATGTAACGTTGGTGGTTTGAACTTTTGGTGGGTATGGTACTGAATCCCACTCCAGCGGGTAAGGACGGACTGTCCCTACTTTCTTTAATTCATCCCTCTGAGCTAGGGATGCGATTTGAGCTTGGAGGCCCTTAAGGACTTCAGCGTCTAAAGAAGAACCCTCTTTGGACTTCTCCGTCTTCGGCTGGTCATTGCTAAGATGTTCTTCCTCATCATGGTTACTCCCGGTATCGTTGTTATTCCGGTTATTGAGGAGTTGAGCGAGCATCTGTTGAATGTTGTCCAGAGCTTCTTGCTGGGTTTTGAAAGTTTTCTCCTGAGCTTCCAAACGTCGATGAACGTCTTTGTTACCATTGTCAGCCATGTTTACTGATGCTCTGACTGTTCTCACTGAGCTGACTATCGCCGAAGAGGCATACCCACTATCTTCATCTTCCTCATCAGGCCACTGGACTGATCTTCTCTTTGGTTCTGGCGAGGTTACTGCCGTTGAGGAAGATGGCTGTTCATAACTATAGGGTATCGCAACCCTAGCTCTGGTGTTTCGGAAGACACCCTCTTCATGCACCAAGACTTCGCCTAAGCCTGGGCTGTAATCTGGATCTGGGGAGCTGTAGGGAGTGTCGTCGGACGCTTGTCTGCCCCTGCGCAGCTCTTGTCCTCTTCCGATCATGTTGACGGATGCAGAGGGTAGGTCTCGCGAGACGCTCCTTTTATGATGTTTCACCGGGGCTTGCACCGACAGTCGAGCAAAAACTGATCGTCGACCTGGAGGAGTAGCGGGGATTGGTCCTAGCCGGCAATGGACCGAGTGGAGTGTTACCAACTGACATCCCACTTGTTGACAACAGGGGGGAGTAGTTCGGAAAGATTCCGACTTCCGTTTGTTTGTCAAGAATTCCCGCAAGTTAGACCCAGTCGGGCTTAAACGATCCAGCGCGGAGGCTCTTTTGGATCGCGCATAGGACGATGTCCTGCTCCTTTTATCATCACAGAGGGGATTAGCACAAAATAGTGCTTCAGCTCTAGCTTCGCGGCTAAGAACCTTGGGAATATCCTTGGATGCTGAAGCTGTATAAGCAACGCTGTCAACACTTAGGGATATTCCCTTAGCTCCGCTACGAAGCGCGAGCTCAGTGCTTGACGAACTGGAGAGCGGAGCACGCTGTGGTGCTTTACCCGTTATGCTGCTGCGAAGGCGATTAGCCTTAATCAGTGCTTTGAATCTTGATTCCCGGCTAAAAGCTTCGGAAACGCCCTTGGGCGCTGAAGCTGCATAAGCAACGCTATCAGCACTTAGGGACAGTCCCTTAGCTCCGCTGCGAGGAGCGAGCTTAATAGTTGAAGAACTGGGGAACGAAGCACGCTGTGGTGCTTTGGTTCCAGCTTCGCGGCTGTGAATACCGCACGTACGCTGTGGTATAGTTGCTCTTGAGTTGGGCGAAGGTATGGTCGCCGTTGTAACTTCGCGGCTTGCAGCATTGTTGGAGCAGGCAGGCATCTTGCCTTTTTCTTCGCGAGAGAGACACACTTGTGGCGTAGCTACGCCTGAGGCTTTATCCAAGGCCTTCTGTTTTGGCCTCCACATCTGCTTTAAAAAGGGAGACATAGGTTCGCAAGGAACCTGACTAGCCACACGCGAGGCTGAGGGATGTTGGCAAAATTCTACTTCTGGTGCCTTGGCTATGAAGACCTTTCTATGCTTCCGTGCATGAAGCATTAGACCACCCCCAGAGAGGACTTCTTCAAATTTTCCTTGGTCGAAGTGAACGACCAGGTTCTTGAAAGTGATAGGCTTGCACTGCGGGCCTGCTTCCTTGTTGCGCCAGAGGACCGCAGTAGGCTCGCAGAGAGCCTTATCTGTCTCCACGGAGACTTGCTTTGAAGATTTAGCCAGAGGGGCTCTGGCTGCACCGGCTTCCTTGAATTCAGAGATAGACCCGAAGGTCTGTTCATTGCATTGCGACACTTGATTCTCAGCAGTGGAGAAATCCTTCTCCAGCGGAGTCGCCATCTTGTTTTCCATTGATTTGCAAAGGGGAAAACTTACAAAAAAAAAAGGGGTCGAGGAGCTAAATTACAAGTAACACAAAAGATTACAAGTAGATCTCCTCTGAGATTCTGGAGAAGTGTGCCGGTAAGAGTCTGGTCAGCGCGCGACCACTTTGTCCCTTTGACGATGCGAGCGATGAGATTCCCTTCTCGCCTGGTTCGGGGAATCGGAGAATGGAAGGTTGGTAGAACCCTCTTGTTACTTCTCAAAACCACCTTCACTTAGGAATTCCTTCTCGCCTGATTCTGGAGATTTCTTGAGAGGAAGGAAGGTATTAGGGTATCAGCACCCTGATTAGAGAAGCAGTTCTCTAAAGTCTCTGAATTCTTGGAAGCAAGAGAATAGCTCTCTGTTTAGCCTCTCTCTCTCTGCGCTCCTTGTGCGTCTCTTCTTCTGGAGGTCCGTGCGTGGTCTCTTCCCGTGAAGTAGTCCTTTTTCCTTGTGCCCCTGGTGGGCTATTTATAGGGAGAGCAAGGGTATAATTGTCCCTTGAAAATATAGAAACAGATTGAATCAAATCTGTTTAAATCTGAAAAGTAGCCTTGCTGCGAGGCTAAGATCAGCTTCTGCGCAGCTAGAAATAGCAGGTCGGTTGATCCTCTTGATCTGTTTTGATCCTTTCCATATAGTTGGAAGATCTCCCTTGATCCTCTTACTCGTTTTAGGAGAGTCAAGAGATTATGGCAATCAACTGCCAAATTTGATCTCAGATTTGATCTTGATTGGATTTGATCTCAATCCTGATTAGATTTGATCTCATCTGGAGATTCAATTGGTCAAGGTAGCAGACCCGCAGCGGAGCTGTTCGCGTGGAGCTCACAGCGGAACTGGAAGGCGCATGTGGCGAAGTCAGAAGACAGCTCTTCAGCGGAGCTAGATAACGTCTGTGGCGAATCTACCGAACATCCTTCTGTGCGGTTGCGTGTGGCTTCAAGCGAAGCTAACTCTCTGCGGAGTTAACTGGGTACTTCAGGCGAAGCTATAAGTTAGCTTCCTGACGGAGCTGCGAATGGCTTCAAGGCGAAGTTGGATGATCTTAGCCTCTCAGGAGAGGCTATCCCTTTGGGCTCATGTGATGCTAAGTGCTAGAATCTTAGACCTGCTGAGGTCTGTTTAGAGACAATCTGGGCTTACTGTCTGCTTCACTGGATCAGTAGAGTCCAAGTTGCTTCCTTGTCCCTCGGAGATGGGTGAAAACTGGTCGTCAGCTTATCTGTCACTTGTCTTTTGTAAATGTCAACAAGTACAGAACCGATCGTCAGCTTGTCTATCGCTTGTCTTTTATAAATGTTAACAAGTTTAGACATTGTTCAGACCAATCAGCATATCTTTCACTTGTCTTTTGTAAATGTCAACAAGTTTAGACATTGTTCAGGCCAGTCAGAATCTTGTCTTTTTTAAAGTGTCAATAATAAGAAAGAGATTAAGTCCAAAAAAAGAAAAAATATCCATTGGAGAATAAGTTAAAAATCTCAGATTTTACAAACTAGCCGTTACTGTAGCTCTGACAGAACTTCGATCGACCGGCCGATCGACCGATAGTTCAAGATTTAAACTATCCATTGGACTTCAGTCGACCGCCCAGTCGACTGATCTCAGCTGAGACCAAGAGATAACAAAAGTCTATCAGTTGGTCGATTGCCTGGTCGACCAGTCGGTCGCCTGACAAACATGCACACAACTGGTCATGAGGCCCGGTCGACCGATCGGTCGACCAACCTGGCCAAAAAACCTATTTTCAGTTGAATTTGGAAATCAAACTCATTTTAATTTTTTTTATTTGTTTGAAAAGTGATTTGGCAATACTTAAGTTATGGGATACATGATAGAAACAGGATATATAAATTTGAAAAAAAATATGGAATATGTATCAAACACCAAATCTTGTAGAATAACAAAATGAAAAAGCTAGATGTGAAAACTTATATTTTGAAAACTTGTATGTTGTATGTGATTTCTTGAGCATCAATTCTACATTCTATACTTTAAATAATTTATTTTCTTACACATGTTATATATATTTTCAAGCAATCTTCAAGAGGGCTTCTCTAAATATAAGTCTTAATCGTTCAAACTCGAACCCTTTTCTTGAGTAATCTTGAGACTAGAGTACCTTCTTTTTAAGAAAGAACACACAAAAATGTCTTTTAAGCCTGAAATACTTAAAACACTTAAACTTGATTAGTATTGATTAACTTCACGTCGTTTGTAATCATCAAAACAAAATCAGAGAGTGTACCTTTGGGTCAACAATCTCTCCTTTTTGATGATCACAAAACACATGAGTTATTTAAGATAAATAGATATAGAAAGCTTGAAAAGCTCCCCCTAAAATGATGCTTATCTATCAAGTTTCACCATACATGACTAATGATATAGCAATGTCAAAACAAGTCATATGCATATAGGTATAGATATGAAATATAGACTACATGCATAAACGAACCAATCTCCATCTATGTCTCCAACCACCAAAAAGAATAAGTATGCAACGAAAAACAAAGTATACAAACATGAAATAGAGGCAATAGCTAAATCTCATAAATCTCGTAAATTTTTAAATTCAAAATAACTCATTAAATTTTCTCTCATTTTTTGTCATATATCAAAAAAGGATACAAAAAGCAATTGAGAGTAATATATCAATTTGAAAAAAATAGACACAAATACTAATAAAAAAATAAACAATAATCATGAATCCATAATGCAAACGTTCAATTCACCACAAATGAAAGAAAATCTATTAAGGGTTTATTTGGTTGTCGTAATTGGCCGTAATTCGTATGTCATAATTGGTAAAGTTTTTACAGATGTAAATAAGTTACATGCATGTAAGTTTTATGGTGTTTGATTGGTAATATAAAGTTGTAAGTGGGAAAGTGTATTGTATTTTACAGTGCTTGGTTGTCATAATGTGTAAGTCATAAGTTAAAAAGTTGACCACAAAATTAACTATTTGGTGATTTAAAAAGTTTTAATATTGCAAATAACTATTAAAAATGCTAAATATTAAAAAATTTTAATATTAACATAAAAAAATAATACAAATTTGAATAACCACAAAATTAACTGTAATTGGCCTGTGAGTGGTAATTGGGTTGCAAGTGAGTGGTAGTTGAGTTGCATAAGTCTTTTACGAATTACGGTCCAAACAAATGTCGTAGTTGTAATTGGGTTGTAAGTCATTTACGAATTACGGACTTTTACGACTTTTACGACGAAACAAACGGCCCCTAAAATCAAGTGGTTTAGTAAAGATGTCCGCTAATTGAAAATCGTAAGAAACATAATCAATTTTAATATCTTCTTTCTCAAAATGATCTCTAAGAAAGTGATATCTAATCTCTATGTGCTTGATCTTACTATGTTGATTTGCATTCTTGGTCGTATAAATTGTACTAGTATTATCACAAAATATTTTAATAGGATCAAAATTAAATCATAATTAAGAAGAGTATGTTTCATCTAAAGAACTTGTGCACAACAAGCTCCAGCTGCAATATACTCCTCCTCGGGGTTGAGAGAGTTATAGAATTTTGTTTCTTGAAAGACTATGAAACGAGATAAATTTTTAGAAATTGACAAGTTTTACTAGTGCTCTTTTTATCCACTCTACAACTGGTATAGTCGCATCTGAATAACTCCTCATTGAAAATTGTTCGATCTTTGGATACCACAAGCCCATTGCAGTAGTGCCCTTAAGATATCTAATAATACGTGTTATGGCAATTAAGTGAGACTCTTTAGGACAAAATTAAAACCTAGCCCATAGACACACACACACTAAACATAATATCCGGCCTACTAGCCATCACGTAAAGCAAACTACCAATCATACTATGATAGAATTTAATGCAAATATTTTTACTTTGTTCATCCTTATCAAACTTAATTGTGGTAGCCATGGGATCTTGCTAGTCTTCACATTTTCAAGTCCAAATTTCTTGATAAGCTTTTGTATATTTGGCTTGATTGATGAAGACCTCATCACCCTTTTGCTTGATTTGGAGTCCAAAAAATAGTTTTGCTCTCTCATCATACTCATTTCAAACTCTTTTTTCATGCATGATTTAAAATTCTTACAAAGTTTTTCATTAATAGATCTAAAAATGATTTCATCAACATATAATTGCACTATTAAGATATCATTATCTACATGTATTGTAAACAAGGTAGTGTAAACTTTGCCTTTAATAAAACTATTTAAAACAAAAAAAATTCTTCATATTTCATACCAAGCTCTTGGAGCTTGTTTTAAACCAATTAAAGCCTTATCAAGTTTAAAAATAAAATTCGGATGTGTAGGATCAACAAAACTAGGGGGTTATTCAACAGACACCTCCTTCTCAATGAAATCATTCAAACATACACTTTTAACATCTATTTGAAAAAGTTTAAAATCTTTAAATGAAGTAAAAGTAAGTCTCATCCTTATGGTTTCAAGTTGTGCAACGGGTGCAAAAGTTTTCTCAAAGTCGATTCCTTCAATTTGGATGTAATCTTGGGCCACTAATCTAACTTTATTCCTAATAATATTTTTCAACTCATCCAACTTATTTATAAAAATCCATTTAATACTAATAGTTGGTCTATTATGGAGCCTAGGAGCAAGATGCCAAATTTGATTGCGCTCAAATTAATTAAGCACTTCTTGCATGACAAGCGACCAATATGAGTCGCTTTCAGTTTTGAGGATATTCTTGGGCTCAATATGGGAGATGAATGCAAAATGGCCACATAAATCATGAAGTTTGGAGCGAGTAGTTGGACCTTTGGATGCATCACTTATAATGAGGTCATTGGAATGGTTTGTAGCATATCTTCAATCCTTTGAAAGTGGTTGAGTTAGCTCCACTTCAATATTATGATCTTTACCATCAGTGTCATCTTTTTTCTTGCCATCCTCTTCTAGAGCCGGTAAGTCTTTAATTAAAATCTTCTCAAAGTTTACACCTAAATAATCAATTTCTATAATATTCTTCACAAGAGAGCTAGATTCCTCAAACTTCACATGCATAGACTCTTTAATAGTCATAGTTGACTTATTGAAAACCCTATAAGCTTTACTAGTGTTAGAATAACCAACAACGATAGCTTCAGAAGATTTTGGATCAAATTTACTTAAGTTTGTTGGAACTTGTTTTGATGAAGACATTTGTGAAGCCTTTCATTTGGAGCTCTAACACAAGCCCATTCAAGAGTTCTTCATGATCAAGACTTCCCAAAGAGAGTTGCTAATGATATATTTTGTAATGATTAATTAGCATGTTAAAAGCCTTGATGCACACACACATATCATAGCTTTATAGTCGACTTATATCTCTTTATAGTCGACTTGATCAACTCCCTAGTCGACTAGCCTTGTGTCCAAATTGATCCCAACACTCTGTTTGTCCTGTTAGTCGACTTAACAGAAAACCTAGTCGACTAATAGACATTTGTAGTCGACTTGACCCTTCCCCCTAGTCGACTAATCCCTGGCCTAGTCGACTTATAAGTTAGTTGTGGTCAACTTGGTTCAGTTATCCAGAAACCTGTCACTTGAGCTTATCTTGACCTAGTCGACTTATACCCAATATTAGTCGACTAATCCAGTGAAATTTTCCTAGACTAGTCGACTAACCAAAATGGCAAGTCGACTATAGGCAGCTTCTGACTGTTGGACAGTTTCTGTATTCTGGTATTTTCTGCAACGTTCTTCAACGTTTGAACTTTCAAATTGGACCTAATAACTACCCTAACTAACCCTAGAGTGCAGCTATAAATAGGGTTGTTAATCTAAGGTAAAATACCAATGCAAATCTTCAGTTTTCTTACCAAAAATTCTGCCAAACATTCTGGTTTCCTGAAAACTGTTCCCACTTCAAGTTCTTCACCAAAATCCTATTCCTAAGTGAAGATTTCAGAAGTTCTCCTATACTAGCCCTTGTCCACGATCACATACTGAATCAAGGCTTATAGGAAAGGTTGTAATCCTCAAAGAAATCATTGTACAAGAGCATCTTCTTGGTGTAGAAGTGAGGTTGTACAAGGTGGTGTTTGTTCTCTTGGTTGTAAGAGAAGTTGTACACATTTGGCAAAGGGGATTTATCAAGTGGTGTGCAAGGTGTTGATTTTGGGTGTACAAAGTAAAGGATAAAGGAAAATCTCAAGCGGGAGGCTTGGGGACTGGATGTAGGTCACGAGGACCGAACCAGGATAAATCTCTCGTGTTTGCGTTTGCCTAACTTTTCTGAGATTTAATTTCCTTTTATTGCAAGTCCTTTATTTATTTAACTTTAATCCTTCTTTGATTAGTATATGTGTTGACTTCGTATTTTAGATCCACAAGTGACATCATCTCGGGAACAACATTTGTATCAGAGCGGGACCAACAATTGGTATCAGAGCCCTGCATACCTAGTCAACAATCTACGAGAATGGCAACGGAGTTTCCTTCATCACAATTCAAAGAAGGACATTCTACACAACGTCCATCGCTATTTGACGGATCCAACTACAACTATTGGAAGTGTAGAATGAAGATCTACTTGCAATCGCTCAACTACGAACTTTGGAACATTGTAGAAGCACCGTACACCAAACCTGCTACCCACTACAACGCTTGGAGTGATGATCAAAAGAGGAATGCGAACCTTGACGCCAAAGCGATGAATGCTCTATTCTGTGCCTTAACTAAAGAAGAGTTCAACCGTGTGTCAACAACAACTTCAGCAAATCAAATATGGCATACTCTTCAGGTAACACACGAAGGCACAAATAAAGTTAAAGAATCTAAGATATCTGTTCTTGTCCACAGGTTTGAATTATTCAAAATGGAGGAGAATGAAACCATATCAGAAATGGTTACAAGATTCACCGACATTACCAATTCCTTAGCATCCCTTGGAAAGGAATACACACAAGTCGAAAAAGTTCGCAAGATCCTTCGTGCACTCACACCAGAATGGGAGAAGAAGACAACCGCAATTGAAGAAGCGAATGATCTCTCAACAATGTCGTTATAAAACCTTATTGGTAATCTAATGGCATATGAAGTGCAACTCGAAGAAAGAAAGAAGGATGAACGACAACCTTATTCAAAGAAGAAAGAACTTGCTTTCCATGCATCCTCAGACACGGACGATTCAGATATTAATGAAGAGGAGATGGCAATGCTTTCAAGGAAATTCAGGAGATTTCTTAAGCAAGGTAAATTTAAATGCTTTAATTGCAATAAAACAGGACATATGAAGAAGGATTGCCCTTTGCTCAAAAACAAAGGTAAATACAAGAGCAAAAAGTTCAGAAAGAAGAAAGACTACCAAGCATCATGGGAGAATAGTAATTCCTCTTCCTCTGATGAAGAAGGAACCACTGAACATGCCAACATCTGTTACATGGCACTTGAAGATGATGAGGTATCATATACTGAACTCTTAGATGCATTTCATGAAGTATTCAATGATCTAAAGAATGAAAAAATGAAATATAAAGTGTTATCAAAGGAAAATAAAAATCTTTTAAAAGAAAATTCATGTTATGCTTTACAAATTTCTTCTATAAATTCTCAAAAAGATGAGTTTGAAAAAGTAAAATCATCTTTGAAAAAGGATAATGAGAAGTTTATAAAAGAAAATATTTTTCTTAAAAAGGAAACTATGTCTTTGAATGAAAGGATTTCTGTATTAGACAAAGACATCAGTTTTCAAAATGAAATATGAAGAAATTTTGAAAAATGTGACTAAGTTCAATAAAGGAAAAGAAAAATTGAATGATTTGTTATCTTATCAAAAGTTATCACATAATCATTATGGTCTTGGATTTGTTGAAAAATCTTCATATGTTAATCCATATAATTCCTTGGTAAAAAGAAAGTCTAATAAAAGAATGAAGAATAAGTTTATATGGATTCCTAAGAATTTAAGCATTTTTGATAAAAATACCTATATTGCATCATACATTCATAATATATGTAATTCATGCAATTATGTGTATACTAACAGGTGGAAACCAAATTCAACTTGGGTTTGGTCTCCTAAAGGTTAATGCTTTACTCTTATGATTAGTACCATTTAACGTTTATCTTTCAAGTACCATATAAGAAGTTGATGAGAACATATATATATATACATTCTATAAAATATTTGTTACAGGGAGAGAACACAAGTGTTTCTATATCTGTTATAACCCATTTTTTGTAGGGAGAGAAAATATAACTTATTTTCTGCAGGGGGAGCATTTGTGCACACAAAGTATCATCATCAAAAAGGGGGAGAATGCTGGAACTTGTTTTGATGAAGACATTTGTGAAACCTTTCATTTGGAGCTCTAACACAAGCCCATTCAAGAGTTCTTCATGATCAAGACTTCCCAAAGAGAGTTACTAATGATATGTTTTGTAATGATTAATTAGCATGTTAAAAGCCTTGATGCACACACACACATATCATAGCTTTATAGTCGACTTATATCTCTTTATAGTCGACTTATACTAAGTATAGTCGACTTGACCAACTCCCTAGTCGACTAGCCTTGTGTCCAAATTGATCCCAACTCTCTGTTTGTCCTGTTGTCAACTTAACAGAAAACCTAGTCGACTAATAGACATTTGTAGTCGACTTGACCCTTTCCCCTAGTCGACTAATCCCTGGCCTAGTCGACTTATAAGTTAGTTGTGGTCGACTTGGTTCAGTTATCCAGAAACCTGTCACTTGAGCTTATCTTGACCTAGTCGACTTATACCCAATATTAGTCGACTAATCCAGTGAAATTTGCCTAGACTAGTCGACTAACCAAAATGGCAAGTCGACTATAGGCAGTTTCTGATTGTTGGACAGTTTCTGTATTCTGGTATTTTCTGCAACGTTCTTCAACGTTTGAACATTCAAATTGGACCTAATAACTACCCTAACTAACCCTAGAGTGCAGCTATAAATAGGGTTGTTAATCTAAGGCAAAATACCAATGCAAATCTTCAGTTTTCTTACCAAAAATTCTGCAAAACATTCAGGTTTCCTGAAAACTGTTCCCACTTCAAGTTCTTCACCAAAATCCTATCCCTAAGTGAAGATTTCTGAAGTTCTCCTATACTAGCCCTTGTCCACGATCAGATACTGAATCAAGGCTTATAGGAAAGGTTGTAATCCTCAAAAAAATCATTGTACAAGAGCGTCTTCTTGGTGTAGAAGAGAGGTTGTACAAGGTGGTGTTTGTTCTCTTGGTTGTAAGAGAAGTTGTACACATTTGGCAAAAGGGATTTGTCAAGTGGTGTGCAAGGTGTTGATTTTGGGTGTACAAAGTCAAGGATAAAGGAAAATCTCAAGCGGGAGGCTTGGGGACTGGATGTAGGTCACGAGGACCGAATCAGGATAAATCTCTCGTGTTTGCGTTTGCCTAACTTTTCTGAGATTTAATTTCCTTTTATTGCAAGTCCTTTATTTATTTAACTTTAATCCTTCTTTATTTAGTATATGTGTTGACTTCGTATTTTAGATCCACAAGTGACATCATCTCGGGAACAACATTTGGCATCAAAGCGGGACCAACAAAGTTACCTTTAATGTTAAAAATAAAATATTTACAACCATAAACTTTAAAATAGGAAACATTTGGTTTTTTCAAATAGTAAATCTCAAAGGGAGTTTTATTTGAATTTTACAAAAATAAATTAGATTCTCACTGTAACATGAAGTAATTATGGCCTCGGCCCATAGATATTGAGGAATTCCGTATTCACTAATCATTATCCTAGCCATTTCTTGTAGAGTATGATTCTTCCTTTCAACGACTCCATTTTTGTTGTGAAGTTCTGGGATAAGATAATTCATATTTAATTTTATTTTCTTCACAATAAGTGATAAATAAATGGTTGACGAACTCACCACCTCTATCACTCCTTATGCGTAAAATCAGAAAATCTATTTTTTTTTCAACTCTTTTTCCAAAAACATGTAAATCTGAAAAAGTTTCATCTTTATGTTCTAAAAAGAAAACCCATGTAAATCATGAAAAATCATCAACTATAACAAAAACAAAATCGTTACGACTAAGACTTTTGATTTAATTGGACCAAACAAATTCATACGTATCAATTCTAGAGGTCTAGATGTCATGATATTCTTAATTGATTTGAGAACTTAGTTTGTTTTCCAAGTTGACACACATCACAAATGCAGTCTTTTTCAAATTTTAAAATAGGAATACTTTTTAACGATTTCTTAGAATTAATTCGAGATAGATGGTCAACCGAAATATGACCTAGTCTCCTATACCATAACCAAAAATCTTCATTAAAAGCATTCAAACTAGTGACATTACATTTTAAATTGAGTATGTCAATTATATAAATATTGTTTTCATGAAAACCGAAAAGGATATAGGCATTTGATTTCTTGTCAAAACATCACAAGTAGAGTCATCAAACATAATCCTTAAGCCTTTGTTACATAATTGACTAATAATTAATAGATTATATTTAATTTCATCTACCAAAAAACATCTTCAATCTAAGGAGATGAGCCAATTTTGATATTACCTATACCAGTAATTTTGCCCTTTGAATCACCCCCAAAGGTGACGGTGCCACCTTCATGATACGTTGATAGAGTTGCAAAGATGTTGATATCCCAAGTCATGTGCTTTGAGCAACCACTTTAAAGTTACCACCGCTCCCTACGTCTTGGAGCCTTGGCCTTGGAGTCTTGGTGTGTAGCTATATCATGTAAAGTAGGAGTTAATTTTGGTATTGAAACTTTCTTGGATCCTAAAATGTTAGTTTTTCGAAGTCAAACATGACTATTTGATGCATTCAATTTGTCATAATAAAACTTAGCCAAATGATCTTGGCGGTTACAATAGGTGCATGTATACACCTTAGCATATAAAATTACATGATGTGTGTGGGTGTGATGATATGTGCATGAGTGGCATGATGAACATGTGATTGTGTTTGTGTATGAGCATGATTGTGAGAGTGGAAAACATGATGAGTGCATGGTTTCCTATAAGTTTGTCTTTTTGAAAACGTGGATTCTAATATAACACTGTCAAATTTACAGTTTTTCAAAACATTGCTCGAAGTGTTGATTTTATTTTTCAAAGTGAAAATCTTACTTTCATCAATGACAGGAAATTTAGCTTTGCAAGTGATTTGTGTGCATCAAAATTTTTTTGTGTCTTTTTAAAGTGGAAGATAAAATTTCCTTTTTTTTTTTTTGGAAATGACAACTAACGTATTTTGAAGAAGTTCATTTTCCTTTTTCATTTTTGAATATTTTTTTTAAAGAAAATCATAGTTGTTGAAAAGTTCTTCAAAAGTTTCACCCAATTCATCCATAGGCAATTCACAATCATCAAAACAAGATTCAGATGTTACCTTGGGTGTGTTCTTATTTGCCATGAAACACATATTAGCCGTGTCCACCTCTTCCTCGGAGTCACTCTCCGAATCCCATGTTGCCTCAAGGCCTTCTTTTTGTAGGGTTTCTTGGAGGTAAAGGGTTTGCTCTTTGTATCCAGGGGTAATGACATGTTTGGCCTTCTGGCAATTGTAGCAAACTATCTTCTTCTTCTCTTTCCCTTGCCATCTTCTTTGGTTGTTAAATTTAGCTTTTTTATACATCCTTCTAACATTCTTCACGAGAAAGGATACATCATCTTCTTGGTCATTAACTTCATCATTAGAGATGGTAAGAGTGGATTTGAAAGCAAAAGTCTTCATTTTTTGGGGTGCTTTCTCCTCACTAGCCTTTCTTTTCATCTTATGCGTTTTTAGATTCCTAATGAGACCAATGAGCTCAATCTTCTCTTTATCATTAAGCTCCTTTAAAGTTGTAGACTTGACCTTTCAAGATAGTGAAAGTGTATGAATCACCTTCCTCACTTTTTTGTCATTGTCAATCTCATCACCTAAAAAAGCAAGACCATTTATAATTTTAGTGAACTTGGTCATAATGTCATCAATAGATTCATATTCATTCATGAAAAAAATTCTCATATTGGGAACGCAAGAGATCAATCTTAGCTCTCTTGACTTATGAAGTCCTCTCGTGTACGACAACCAAATGTGGCCAAATCTCAAATACAGATTTGTAATGAATTACCCAAGACAAATCATCATTCAAGGCTTGAAGCAATGCATGGTGAGCTTTTGGATTTGCACCAAATTTCTTATTGACAATTTCGGACCAAGTGTCCTCATCATCATAGGGTAAACTAAATGATTTGGTCACCGCATTTGCAACCCGGCTTCCTAGGGATTGCAAGAAAGTGGTCATCTTAACTTTTCATATGCGAAATTTAAGACCATCAAACTTGGGTGGAGTCTTAATACCTTTGGCCTAAACTAGTGTCAAGTTAAGCAAATAATGCAATTGAGTGATTGATTAGCAAAGAATCTCTCTAAGATAGTTAAACTAAAAACTAGAGTTCAAAAGGTTTGATACCAATTGAAAGTACACCTAGAAGGGAGTGAATAGGTATAAAGCTAGCATAATGTCAATAAATGCGAAAATGTAGCAAGTGTAAATGAATGATATGAAAAGTCAACTCAAATCAAGAAGTGAAATCAGATTCCCTATGAAGGGCTCTAGAACTTCTCATCTATATTCCTCTAGACAATGAGTTGAGGTGATTAATTAGCTTCTTGATTGAGAAAGTGAAAACTGACAAATATAGTTAATGCTAGTAATGAATAACGAGTGCATATAAAAGTAAAATACAAGTGTAAGCAATAGCAAGAAATGTAGAGCAAGAGACAAAGCAATCGCAAATACAAAAAAATTATTTTGAGGTTCAAGCACAAAGATCTACATCCCAGCCTTCACCGCGTGAAGGATTTCCACTATCCACTAAGGATCTTTCCATAAAAGAGCCTCCACAGTGGAACTATAATGGCCTACACAAGATCAGAGTACACAACTCCTACTCTTAATCCTCTACACAAGAGATAGCACGAAGCCAACGAGGTTTACAAGCTTTTGGTGACCACAAAGATCACAAACACCCTCTTTTATAACTTCTTATAGTATATGATTAGAAGTGAGGCTCAAGAAGTTTGTGAGAAAGACAATTCGTTGAAATGAATGAATTTAAAAGCTGAAAACTTACAGAAATTGTTTGAAAATGAGAGCATTTGAAGCAAGAAAACTTGAAAGCTTTCTTTTTTGAATAAACTTGATTTTTCAAAATATTTTTCAAAATCAAAAGATTTCTCTATTTTCAATCCTCTCCAAATGAACTATATATATAAGCAAGTAATAAATATTGTTTGTATAACTTATCAGGTCATTAGGAAAGAGATTAAGTCCAAAAGAGAAAAAATACCCGTTGGAGAATAAGTTAAAAACCCCATATTTTAAAAACCAGCCATTATTGTAGCTCTAACAGAACCTCGATCGACTGGCCGGTTGACCAATAGTTCAAGAATTTGAATTGTCTGGTGGACTTTGGTCGACCGCCCGGTCGATCGATGTCAACCGAGATAAAGGGATAGCAAAAGTCTGTCAGTCTCGACCGCCCGGTCGACGGGTCGGTTGCCCGACAAACGTGCACGACTTGCACATAACTGGCCATGAGGCCCGGTCGATCGGTCGGTCGACTGACCTGGCCTAAAAACCTATTTTCAAGTTTTGAAATCAAGCTCATTTTTAAATATTATTTATTAGTTTGAAAAGTGATTTGGCAATACTTAGGCTATGGGATACATGATGGAAACGGGATATATAAATTTTAAAAAAAAAATATGGGACATGTATCAAACACCAAACCCTGTAGAATACCAAAATGAAAAAAACTAGATGTGAAAACTTGTATTTTGAAAATTTAAAATTTGTGTGTGATTTCTTGAGCATTAATTCTACATTCTATACTTTAAACAATCTATTTTCTTATATATGTTATATGTCTTTAAGCATTCTTCATGAGGGCTTCTCCAAATATAAGTCTTGATCGTCCAAACTCGAACCCTTTCTTTGAGTGATCTTGAGACTAGAGTACCTTCCTTTTGAGGAAGAACACAAAAAAATGTCCTTTGAACCTGAAATATTTAAACACTTAAACTTGATTAGTACTAAATAACTTCATGTAGTTTGTAATCATAAAAAAGAAAAAACCAGAGAGTATACCCTTGGGCCAACAACGGGGAGACCAAGCAATGTCCTGCACTATCAATGCAATCGCCTGGAAGAAGTCGAGCTGGGTGTCAAAGGTTGGCAAGACAGCCACTGATTGTGATTCCCTTGCCGGGAAGAAGCAAAAGTGGATTGCTGATCAATAGCAATCACAGAACGGTAAAAACTAAGACTTCGACACCGATGATGAATCAGGGAGCCCGGACAACAGGTCAGAGGAGAAAGTCGAGCTATTTTATGCAGACCCCCTGCATCCGAAACGATCTCTCCAGATTGGGATGAGGTTTCCCACCGAGAAGAAGATTCACTTAAAATAATTCCTCTCCAACAACATGGATATGTTCGCATGCGCTCCCGCCGAGAAGAAGATTCACTTAAAACAATTCCTCTTCAATAACATGGATATGGTCGCATGGGCTCCCACCAACATGCTGGGAATCGACACTACCATCATTTGCCACTGACTTGCCATCAATCCGGAGTCAAGTCAGTGAAGTAGAAGCTGAGAAAGATAAATGAGGAGAGGAGCCAAGCTCTCAGCGATAAGGTTGATCGGCTACTCTGAGCCGGCTTAATCCGAGAGACATTTACCCAGACTGGCTCGACCATTCAGCCCTCGTAAAGAAGAAGAACAACAATTGGAGATGTGCATAGACTTCACAAACCTCAATAAAGCTTGCCTTAAAGACAGTTTCCCACTTCTGAAGATGGATCAACTCATCGAGAAGACGGTGGGGCATGAACTACTCAGTTTCATGGATGCCTATTCGGGTTACAACCAGATCAAAATGTACTTGCCAGATGAGAACAAGACGGCTTTCACTACTGATCGGAGAATTTTCTGCTATAAGGTCATGCCCTTTGGATTAAAGAACGTCGGAGCCACCTTCTAGCAGATGATTGATCTGTTGGCCCAAAGCCCATCACTCTAGTTTTGATGATGATTAACTCATTTAGTTATAATACTAATGACCTTATGCTCATCTAATTTCAGATATTCTACCAAGATCTTAGTCGGTGTTTAGCTTCAACCAAAGATTCGAAGTAATGTTTTGAAGCTAGCACGTGTTGATTCAAGAGCTCGCGCATCAAGATCACATCAAGTACTCAAAGAGAAGTCTAGCTCATGGATCAAAGGTTGGACCGAGTCAAGATGGAAAAGAAAATTTTCAAGAGAAGATTTTCAAGACTTGTGTCAAGTGTTTATAAGTGTTAAGATTTTTATTTTAGGATAAAATGTAAATGATAGATTAGTTGTGGATTACTCAATCTCATATACACACACACAAAATTTATATGCGTTTTCATAAGAAATAGTTTTAGTTTTTGAGAATACCGTTTTGGTTTTGAGCTTCAAAGTATATATCTTTGGTTTCATGAATAGATTTATTCAAAACAAGTTTACAAAGTTTATTTGTGTATTGAATTTCATCCATAAATATTGTTACTTCATAATGTTTAGAAAAACTTATTTGATGTTTCTTTATCATGTGTTTAAGTTTTGAATTTATCAAAACATTGATTAGAGCTTATTGTCAAAAACATAGATATTTCATCTTATAAATGAATTAGATCATATCCATGCGTACTATGCCTCAAAAGTATTTTAATATCTTATTTTTGTATTTGGACAAGTTTTGAAAAAATCGGTTTTTCATTTAAAAGTTTGATTTTGAAAAATACCAAATTTTGTTTAAAGCTTAATTTCTATATCGTAAAAATAGTTCAAATTATTTGTATTATGTGTTAATCTTTGATCACACATATTTGTACTTCAAAGTTTTTCAATGAACTTATTTTTATGGATTTTTATGGGATTTAAATAAAATTTTAGGGTTTCAAAAGACCAAGTTTTCATTCCTATAAAACCCTAACCTGGGCTTCTGGCGGCCGATGAACCGAACTAGAGTTCAGTCGACTGAACCGATGTGCACAAAACATGCACACTGCCCTGGCTTGAGGGCCGGTCGACTGGACGATCGACCGATTCAGAGAGCTTGCTATCTGGATCTGGACCCGGTCAACTAAACGGTCGACCGACCAAGAGAGCAGTGCTCTCTGGTTCTTGCCTCGTTCGACCAAGCGGTCGACTGGCATGTCAAGACCTGGGTGCGGTCAACAGTCGACCGGAAACCCCAAATGTTAGAAAAATGACCGTTACCCGGTCGACGGGCTGGTCGACCGGCAGGTCATCTGGCCTGGGTTTTTGCCCCAACGGTTAGTTTTTGTAACTCTATAAAAGGGGCTGTTTTGGCCTTTTTTCACAAGATTTTGGAAAAGTTTTAGAGCCAGTTTTTCATATCTCTCTTAGGGCTTTTCTCCACATGTTTATGGGCTAAAACTTTCATATCAAAAGGAGAGTTTTTAAAGAGTGTTTTCAAAAGAGAATTCTTGAGTTTTCTACGACTCAATATACCTTATTTTCTCACACAAATTTGAGCTTTCCATTGCTATATTTATCCTCTAGGAATCATTTGCTGTGAGAGTGATCTAGGTAGTTAAAGTGTAGATATCACCAAGTTTTCATCTTTGTATTTGAGGAGGTGAACTTGTGGGTTCGCATTGTGACAAGTTCTTATGGGAGCTCGGTGTAGAAGTGCGACCTCGACAAGCTAGTGCGCTTGCATGTGTTGTTCTTGCGGGAACAAGTGAGGGACTTGCGGGTCCAAGAGTTCTTGAGGGAGCTCGTTGTAGGAGTTGCGGCACCGAGTGATCTTGCAGGATCAATTCTACTGGAAATCCTTCATAGCGTTGAAGGCGGGGACGTAGAGCAATTGTGCTCGAACCTCGAAACAAATATTCCATGTTTGCGATTGCTTCTCTCTCTCTCTCTCACTTGTGTTTTATATTTTACATGTTCTTATTGTGCTCATCTTTATATTCTTGATATATCTTGTACTTAATTGATATACATGCTTGAGTTTTTTGTTTGCTCATACTTATATTCATCCAAGAGAGCCATAGTGACACCTCAACTCTTAATCTAGAGGGATCTTGAAGAGATAGTCCAGAGCCTTTCACCGGGAATCCGGCTACACTGTGTTACACTTTATGTGTTTGCATAATTAGTTTTAATTCTGTATTAGTTTTGCATTAGATTAGCTTGTCACATATTCACCCCCTCTAGATAACTTACAATTGGTATCAGAGCTTGGTGCTCTTGGTTTGGGTCTAACAACTTTGAGTTAAAGATCATTCTTTTTAGCTAATCACAATATTTGAACACACACACACACTCATGGATTTCATGACGCTTCCCATGTTTGACATTCTTAACATCCAAACATGGAAAGTTAATATGTCCATGTACCTTAAAGCCTTAGGGATTCATATATTTTTGCCACTATTAAAGATTCTTATTTTCTAAATGGCAAGCATCTAGAAGCTAATGCAAAAGCAATTCATGCTCTTAAGCTAACCCTAAATGATGATTATTTATCTAGGATTTCTAACATTGAGTCGGCTTTTGTAGTATGGAACACTCTTTGCTCTCTTGAGGAACAAACACCAAATGAAAAAGAGAGTGACTCGGATGATGGAAGTGATGCTTCTAACATGTGCTACATGGTCCAAGGGGATGACTCCCTTGAGGAAAATTCCGATGCCGAGCTTGAAGAAGAGATGCCATATGATGATCTTGCTTTGTTTTGCAAGATTCTTATTAAAAAAAATATGATTTGTTAAAAGTGGAAAACAAAAGTTTGAAAAATGAGAATAATTATGTTTTGAAAGAAAAAGATTCTCTCCAAAATAAATTTGAAATTATTTCAAAAGAAAATGAATATTTCAAAAGGAGAATGTTTCCTTGACTTCAAATTTAAATGAAATTTGTGAAGGAAACAATTCATTGAAAAATAAAATTATTATGGTGGAAAAGGAAAAAGAAATTGTTTTAAATGAAAATAAATTTTTGAAAAGAAAAATATTTTGACTGAAAAAGAAAATATTTATAAAAATAAAAAGAATTTTGTTTCTCATGTTTCACATGATTCTTCTTCCAAAACTAAAAATGATATATCTATCATGAAGGAGAACATTGATAGTTTGGGCTCCACTTTGAGCCAATGTACATTTAACCACTCTAAATTGGAATCTATGTTTCGCAAGAAATATGTTCCACATGTTCATGCACACCCTCCATGGCATACACATGTACATCATGCTCACACCACTCACATGTATGCTATAGTGTACACATGTACACATTGTGACCGAAAAGGCTATCTTGCAAAGTTTTGCTTTGATAGAATAAATATCTCAAATTTTGCAAATAAAAATATTTGGGTTTTAATTGTTTCTAACCCTCGTGGACCTAAAAAGATATGGGTACCAAAATCTCCACCACTTGTTTTTGATGTAAGTGTAGGCTCTCACAAGACGTGAGAGGTTTGGTACCTTAGTGGTGGATGCACTTGGAGCTTAATGGATATTCCCAATCGATGCATCACTATCAAGGAAGCATGGTGGGAGGATCACCTCATGTTTTAGAGAAATGAATTGGCTACATTGATTTTGGTAACCATTTTTTCTCTGCTTTAAAATATTTTAAATGTTTATATGCTAGTGTAGTAAACTAAAACCAATCATATGTGATTTTGTGCTTAATGTTGAGTTGATTGGTTGTGTGCTATGCATGTACTTTTTGAAAAATAATATTCATTTTTTCAAGTAGATTTACATGCCTATATCATATGTTCATATGTATATCTTGTTAAAAATTGTGTTATACGTGTAAAATTTTTGAGTTACATGCTATATATAATCTATTAATATTATGTACTTATTTGTTATTTGATTGTACATTGTATATCCTAGTTTTGATGATTCTTGCTGTTTACATTTTATATTATATTTTTGAGAAAAAGAATTTTATTTGAGTTTTATTTTAAGTTTTATTCTTTATTTTCATGAATATGTTATTTACATGATTCTTGTACACTCACATTTTATGTTTACTCATGATTTGGTTTTCATGAGCTTATATATGAGCTTTATAGATCTTGAGTGTCAATTTTTGTGTAATATACATGTTTCCTGGGATACATGTTTTGATTTCATATTTGAAGGATTTTTAACTAATTTTTTAAATACTAATTTAAACTAGTTTCTTGATTCTTCAATTAGTAGAGTTTTCAAACTATACTAAAATTATTTTCAAAATCTTATTTTTGAAAACCTCTATCTTTTAAAGGCAGTTTTGTTGGGCGACCATACCTTCTATGCCTTATTGAATATCTTTTTAACATGTGCATGAAAGGATGGATGTTATGAGTTATACATAATTTTCATGATCTATTAATTTTGTATACTCATACTAGTTTTCTATATATGTAGGCGTCAAATTTCAAATGGTATTTTTATTTTCATATATACATATATATGATTTAGATTGTGCTTATTTTACTATGTCAATACATTTTTTTTAAAGCACAAAATATTTATGCTAAGCTTGACTTAATTCTAAATGTTAATTGGTATCTTTACAAGCTTATGCATTGATTTCAATTGGTATTCTTTTGGATATCAAGATGTATTTTAAGTTTCACCTTCAATTGTTATTAAAATCTACTATTGGTATTTTAAAAATTTTGTTTATGTACAAGTGGTACCAATATTTATTTTGTTAACTACAATTTGATTTAAATTGGTATCAAAATTTATTTTGTTGACTACAAGAAATTTCAAAATTTATTTTAAAGAGGCATTAAAATTTCTTTCAAAATTTGTTGATATGTATTGCCTATATGCAAGGGGAGCTTAACATCTCCTCTATATATAGATTCATATTGAGTGTATTTCACATATAGTAGAGCATGACCTCTCTTTCTTATGTGATACACATGTGTAAGGGGAGCTTAATATTTTCGTCTATACATTATATATTATGCTTATGTTTGTTAGGGTCTAGTTATCCCTTCTCCATGTAATGCATGCATGCTGGGGGAGCTAACTTAACATCTCTCCTCTTTATAAACATGTATCGCTTATACATTTATTGCTTGTTTTTCTTCACCCCTTTATTGATGATTTGACAAAAAAGGGGAGAAGAATTTAGAGAGTTTATATATGCATGCAATGTGTTTTTGTTTATGCACATGCTATGTGTTTTTGTTTATATGCATATGTTTATATGCTTCATTAAATATCTATTTGTTTTTGCTATGCATGAGTTAAGAGAAAGCTTCAATGAAGTTTATCGTTAATCTATACATATATAACTCCATGAGTTTTGTCATCATCAAAAAGGGGAAGATTGTTGGTCCAAAGCCTATAACTCTAGTTTTGATGATGATTAACTCATGTAGTTATAGTACTAATGATCTCGTGCTCATTTAGTTTCAGATATTCTACCAAGATCTTAGTCGCTATTTAGCTTCAACTAAAAATTCGAAGTCAAGTTTTGAAGGTAGCATATGTTGATTCAAGAGCTCGCGCATCAAGATCGCATCAAGTACTTAAAGAAGAGTCTAGCTCGTGGATTAAAGTTTAGACCAAGTAAAGATGAAAAAGAAGATTTTCAAGACTTGTGTCAAGTGTTTGTAAGTGTTAAGATTTTTATTTTAGGATTAAATATAAAGGATAGATTAGTTGTGGATTACTCAAACTCATATACGCACACACACACAAACTTTATGTGTTTTCATAAGAAATAGTTTTAGTTTTGAAAATATCATTTTTGTTTAGAGCTTCAAAGTATACATTTTTTGTTTCATGAATACATTTCATCAAAATAAGTTTACATGGTTTATATGTGTATTGGATTTCATCCATACACATTGTTGCTTCATAATGTTTAAAAAAAACTTATTTGATTTTTCTATATCATGTGTTTAAGTTTTGTATTTATCAAAACTTTGTTTAGAGCTTATTGTCAAAAATATAGATATTTCATTTTATATGTGTATTGGATCAATCCATACACACTATACTTCAAAAGTGTTTTAATAACTTGTTTTTGTATTTGGAAAAGTTTTGAAAAATCAAATTTTCATTTAAAAGTTTGATTTTGAAAAATATTGGTTTTTATTTAAAGCTTAATTTCTATATCGCAAAAATAGTTCAAATTATTTGTAATATGTGTTAATTTTTGATCAGTCATATTTGTAATTCAAAGTGTTTCAATGAACTTATTTTTGTGGATTTTTATGAGATTTAAATAAAGTTTTAGGGTTTCAAAAGATTATGCTTTCATTCCTATAAAACCCTGACCTGGGCTTCTGGCGGTCGATCGATCGGTCGACCAATCAGAGTTTGGTCGACCGAGCGGTTGACCGATGTGCACAAAACGTGCACATTGCCCTGGCTTGCGGGTCGGTCGATCGGACGATCGACCGATCCAGAGAGCTTGCTCTCTAGATCTGGCCCTGGTCTACCGATCAAGAGAGCAGTGCTCTCTACTTCTTGCCTCGGTCGACCGAGCGGTCGAACGGTAGGACCTTGGTGCGGTCGACCGGGCGGTCGATCGGCAGCCCCAACAGTAAAAAAATGACTGTTGTCTGGTCGACCAGCAGTCGACCAACATGTCATCTAGCCTGGGTTTTTGCACCAACGGCTAGTTTTTATAACTCTATAAAAGGAGGCTATTTTGGCCAGTTTTCTACAAGATTCTAGGGAAGTCTTAGAACCAGTTTTTCTCATCTCTCTTAGGATTTTTCTCCATATGTTTTTGGGCGAAACTTCCATATCAAAAGGACAGTTTTTAAAGAGTGTTTTCAAAAGAGATTTCTTGAGTTTTTTATCACTCAATCTACCTTGTTTTCTCACACAATTATTAGCTTTCCATTGCTATATTTATCCTCTAGGGATCATATGCTGTGAGAGTGCTTTTAGTGATCAAAGTGTAGAGATCACCAAGTTTTCATCTTTGTATTTGAGGAGGCGAACTTGTGGGTTTGCATTGTGACGATTTCTTGTGCAAGCTCGGTGTAGAGGTGCGGCCTCGGCAAGCTAGTGTGCTTGCGTGTGTTGTTCTTACGGGAACAAGTGAGAGACTCGCGGGTCCAAGAGTTCTTGAGGGAGTTCGTTGTAGGTGTTGAGGCACCTAGTGATCTTGTGGGATCAATTCTAGCTGAAATTCTTCATAGTGTTGAAGACGGGGACGTAAAGTAAGTGTGCTCGAAGCTCGAAATAAATCTTTCGTGTTTGCGATTGCTTATCTCTCTCGCACTTGTGTTTTACACCTTGCATGTTCTTATTTTGCTCATCTTTATATGCTTGACATGTCTTATACTTAATTGATATACATGCTTGGGTTGTTTGTTTGCTCACCCTTGTATTCATCCAAGAGAGCCATAGTGCCACCTCAACTCTTAATCTAGAGGAATCTTGAGGAGATAATCCAGAGCCCTTCATCAGAAATTCGGCTAAACTCTTGTGTTATACTTTGTTTGTTTGCATAATAGCTTTAGTTTGCATTAGTTTTACATTAGATTAGCTTGTCACCAATTAATCTCCCCCTCTAGGTGACTTACACGACCGAGTATTTAATGATCTGATCGGGCATACCATGAAGGTATACGTCGATGACATGCTCGTCAAGAGTGTCCGACATTCTGATCATTTTCGGTACCTGAGTGAAGCGTTCGATTCTGCGAAAGTACCAGGTGAAATTAAACCCGGAGAAATGAACCTACGGGGCGGTCTTAGAGAAGTTCTTAGGGTATCTGGTCGCTCAGTGGGGTATAGAGGCCAACCGTGACTAGATATCTACGATCTTAGACATGAAGTCACCTGCATGCGTCAAGGAGATTCAGATAATGAATGGGCGCCCACAGCTCTAAACAGATTTTTCAGTCGATTTACGGATAAATGTAAACCATTTTTTCAAGTCTTGAAGAAAAATGGAGCAGATTTCTGCTGGGATGAAGAATGCGAGGACGCATTCCAAGGACTAAAGAGGTACATGACCTCCCCGTTACTCCTGTCCAAGCCAATCACTGGAGAAACATTGTTCCTCTACCTTGTCATGTCGGAGTCCACTGTGAGCGAGGCTCTGGATTGTGAGGATGAAGGCATCCAGAAATTAGTGTATGATGCTAGCAGGTTGCTGACCGGAGCTTAGACTAGGTATTAAAGGATGGAAAAATTGGCTCTTGCTTTCTTCATCACATCGAGGTACTTCCAATCTATTCTGATTATTGTACTGATCTCTTTGGAGCACCATTGAGAATGCAGAAGCCACAAGGCGAATAGCAAAATGGGCAGTGGAGCTAAACCTATATGGTACCAAATATAAGCGTAGGATGGTAATCAAAGGATAAATCCTGGCAGACTTCATTGCTGAGTTCACCCAGGAGCTCTGACACAAAGTGACTTGCGGGAGGGATGGATTCTCAATGTCAACGGGCCTCAAACAGCAAGGGGGCAGGCATCACAGTCATCCTCACAATCCCCGAGGGCTCCATCATCGAATAATCCTTCACACTCGGCTTCCCTACCATGAACAACAAGGCTGAGTATGAAACTGTCATCAATCGGATGAAAATGGCAGCGACCCTCGAAATCACAGGACTCGAGGTCTGCTGTGACTTGACGCTGGTGGTTTGCCAAGTCAATGAGGAGTATGTGGGAAAAGATGAATGAATGGAGGTATACTTGCAACACGTCCTCAGCTTAAAGTCCAAGTTTCCCCGATGCGACTTCAAGCGAGTTTTTAGATCTAAGAACAATCATGCTTACTCCCTAGCCAACTTAACATTAGCAATCGATTATCAATTTTGACGGGAGATTCCTATCGAGCATATCCCAACTCTAAGAATCCAACGGCTCAACAGGGAGATACTCTGCCTAAACACTTCACCGGAGTAGGGGGACCTATTATTCCCTATCTGATGGATGGGACCTTGCTCAGCAATAAAGCAGAAGCACAAAAGCTCCATCATATGGCCACCAGGTACATATTTATCGAGGAGCTCGTGTACAAGAAATCTTACTCCAAATTACACTTCGATCCATACTTGAGGTGCCTCGAACCCCAAGGAGGCCATGATTGGTCATCAATAATGCATATTATTCTTCATATTTTCATGCTTAATTTTTGTTAAAATATTACTATTTAATTTATTTATTATTTAGTGATGTGCAGGTCTCCATTATCCAAGAGAAAGCCCAAATGAAGACCAAAAGCCCACAAGAATTATGAAAATTGATTGGGGAAAAACAGCGATATAGTTAAGGGTTAGAAGGATGTTATCTAATGGATATGTATCTCTGTCTTCCACAATATATCTGCGGTAGGTAGGGCTAAAGTGGGTCGAACCTCAGGGAGAGATGCGATACAGCTTTTCGATACTATTATCTTCTTATTATCTTCTTTATTGTTAGAATTTAGAAAGAGAAATGATGGATTGTATTAGAAGAAAGTGTTAACCTAAAAGAAAAGTTCATAACTCACTAATAATTGACCACCATACATGCTAACACTAGATAGATAATTACTTCACTTCAAATCCTAAACATAATATTTTACGACAAGATCAATTAAGATATATAGGACAGAAACTAGGGTACGGATTTAAATAGCACTAACCAAGATGTAACATTGCAATATCAAGATTGTTAGTCAAGTATAGAGTATGAAAGATCATTAGAAAGTACAAGCAAATCTTTAACCCAAAAACTTATTAAAGCTGAACATTAAAATTGTTGGCCCAGAGGCCTTCCACTCTAGTTTTGATGATGATCAACTCATGTAATTATAGTTTACTAATAATCTTGTGATGTTTAGTTTCAGATTCTTTACCAAGATATTAGTAGGTGACAGCTTCAACAAAGGTGTTTTTGGTGCTTTCACATGGTGATTCAAGAGCCCGAGCATCAAAGTTTATATCTAGCACTCGTTGGAGTCAAGCTCGGTGGATCACGTTTGGATCGAGTCGACTTGAAGATGGAGTTCATCAAGAAGACTTTGATTTATTTTAGAATAGTTGTTTAGATCCATTTGTTAAAAATTAGATAGTGTGATATGCTCAAGTTCACAATACACACACTTGTTTAAGTTTCATGTTTATTGGTTTTCGGTTTTTAGTTTAACCGATCTTGGTTTTCATGAATAGATATTATATCAAAACAAGTTTACTTTGTTTTATGTATATTAGATTCGTTCTATATACATATATGCTTTATATCTTAGACAAACTTAGTTTGATATGCCTATTCATGTATTTAGGTTTTGTGTTTTAACAAAACATATTTTCAGATTTAATATCAAAAACATTGATATGTATATCTTTCTTGTATATTGGATTATATCCATATACCTCATGCTTCAAGTTGTTTCAATATCATGTTTTTGTATTTGGATGAGTTTTGGACAAAACGTTTTTCCATTTGAAAAATCAAAGTTTGGAAAATACAGGTTTTGATTTTCAGCAAAATTTTCATAACACAAAAAAGATTCAAATTGTTTGAATTATGTGTTGAAATTTTTAACACATGCTTGTATATCAAATATAATGTTAGAAACTATTTTTGTGGATTTTTAGAGTTTTTATGGGATTTTATAGAATATTAAAAACCCAGTTTTCCAGTCCCTTATTGCTGCCTGCCAGGCTCTGGCGGTCGACCGGACCCAGAGTCGGTCGACTGGACCGGTCGACCGACGTGCACAAAACGTGCACGCTGGCCAGCCACTTAGGCCGGTCGACCGAGCGGTCGACCGACTGCAAGTACCCTACTCTCGGGTGGGGACGGTCGACCGACCGGTCGACTGTAAGGCTTGGACGGTCGACCGAGCGGTCGACCGGCCAGAGAGCAAATTGCTCTCTGGATTGGGACGGTCAACCGGAGGATCCAACGGTCAAATTTTTGACCGTTGGCGGTCGATCGCCAGCCGCCAAGGCTGAAAATCAACCCAACAGCTATTTTTTGTTGGAGGCCTATTTATACCCCATTTGAGGTGTTTTTCCCCAAGTTTTTAAGAGCCAAAAATTTACATTCTTCTAGAGTTTTATTACAAGTTTTAAAAAGAGTTTTTAGAGCTTCAAAGTTTTCATCTTCATTTGTTTTTAGGGTTTGGAAAAATCAAAGAAAATTTGGATTTGGGATATTTGCTTAGTTCTTCATTTCTATCAAATACAAGTTGTTTTCCCAAATACTTTTCTTTGTGTTTTTGTTTCCAAACTCTTGGTTTTCCACACTTGAGCCATATCATTCTATCCTTTCTATAGGATCCTTGTTTTTTGTGGAGAAGAAGGTGTTTGTGGTTGAGATATACCACCAAGTGTTATACCCTTTCATTTGTGATATCCCTCTTGGGTAGAGGTTGATTTGGGTTGTGGTTAGCTCCCTCTTGTGAGAGGTTGAGATTGTGGTTTGCTCCCTCTAGTGAGAGGTGGAGTTGTGTTGGATTTGTATCCCTCTTAGTGAAGAGGTGGATTGTGGTTGTTTGGCTAGGTGCCTACCCCTCTTGTGTGAGGTGGTGCTTGTGTTGCCTCTAGAGAGAGGTTGTATTGGTTGAGAGAGGAGTTGTGAACTCCCGGTTGTATTGCCCCAAATCCTCGGTGGAGGTTCCCTGTGTGGGAGTCCTTGGTGGACAAGTTAGTGGATTGGAAATCCTTCTGGGTGAAGGCGAGGACGTAGAGCTGGGTGCTCGAACCTCGAAACAAATCTTGTTGTTTGCGTTTGATCCATTGATTCTAACTCTCTCTCTCTCTCTCTCTACTTTGTGCCTTGCATCATTCATATTGTCATATCATATTTATATGCTTGGCTTGTTTGTGTGTGCCTCACTTGTGCTTAACCACGAGAGCTTCATATAGCGCCTCAACTCTTATTCAGAGGAATCAAGAGGAGTTAGTCCAGAGCCCTTCACCGGGAATTCAGCTACACTCGTTGGTTGCATTAAGTGTTGTAGCAATTAATTTTTAATTTTCGCATTTAGTTCATTAGATTAGCCTTATCACCTATTCACCCCCCTCTAGGTGATTTACAATTGGTATCAGAGCCTACGCTCCTGATATGAGGTTTAACCACCTAGGAGTGTAATCTTGATTTTGCTAATCTATCATTTGCATTTGTGCACATATATTGTTTACACACACTCATGGATTGCTTGACACCTCCCATGTTTGATGTCTCCAACATTGACATGTGGAAAATTTAGAATGTCCATGTACTTGAAAACCCTAGGCTTGCATGTTTACCTTGCTATTACCAAGGAATCCTTCCCTAATGATAGCAAGCATATAGAAGCCAATGCAATAGCCCTAAAGGCACTTAGAGCATCCCTTGATAAAAGTTATCTACATGTGTTTTCTCACTATGACTCCGCTTTTGCAGTATGGAGCATTTTAACTTCTCCTGAGCTACCAAAGATTATTGAAAGGAAGAGATGATCTAGGAGAGACAAGTCCGACGAACATTGCTTCATGGTCCAAGGGAATGACTACCTTGAGGTACACTCGGAAACTCAACTAGATGATAATTCTAGTTCATATTGCAATGGGTGTATTGAGGCTCAAGCCATAAATTATGAACTTGCTAAAAAGTGTGAAAATTTGATTTCAAAATATAAACTGTTGAAAAAGGATAATCTTGGTTTAAAAGAAGAAAATAAAAATTTATCTTCTAGACTTGAGAATGTTTTGCAAGAGAAGGAAGAGATTTCAAGTGAATGTAACTCACTTAAATCCCAACTAGACCTTGCCCTAAATGAAAATGAGTTTTTGAAAAATAAAAATGATTGTAATGATATTTTAAAGAAAAATGAAAACTTGTCTTTAAAACTTGATTTTGTTGTAAAAGAGAATGATTCTTTAAAAATAAAAATTGATTCTATTTCAAAAGATTTAGAAGTTTGCTTAAATGAAAATAAATGTTTGAAAAATAATATTGACACACATGTTTGCCATGCTAGTGTAGCTTCATCTTCTAGCACATCTATTGCATGCACCTCTTCTTATTCCTTTATTGAAAATGATATAAATTTATTAAAGAAGAAGGTTGATTGTTTGGGCTCCACTTTGAGCCAATGTGCTAAGAAGCATACACGTTTGGAATCTTTGTTTCGGAAGAAACAAGTTCCATCTTTGCATGCACACCATCCACGACATACACATGCTTCGCACGTTCATGTACACAACACTATGTATGCTCATGTGTACACTTGTACACATTGTGGACGTAAGGGCCACCTTGCTAAGTTTTGTTATGATCGTATACATGATGTAAATTTAGCAACTAAGTTTGTTTGGGTTAGGAAAGGAGCTAACCCCCATGGACCCAAAAGAGTGTGGGTACCAAAGACCACCCCTATTGTATTTGATGTAGGTGTGGGCTCTCGCATGACGTGAGAGTGATGGTGCCTTGAGGTGGATGCGTTCGGAGCTTAAAGAGAACTATTTGGATGCATCACTTTCAAGGGGAGTGTTGGTGGGAGGACCACCTTGTTTTGGAGACATGGAGAGTTGCCTTCTAGGTTTTGGTAACTATCCCTTACTCCTCATTTATGTTTACATGCTTTTCATATCATTGATTTTAGCATGTTTTGATGTTTCATGATTAGTATGTTATATGCCATGTCATTTAGATTAGTGATATACATGTTTAGTTATTTGAGACACCCATGTTTAATATGGATTTATATCTTTATGTTCTCACATTTGTTTTTAACTAATGTGTATGTCCTAGATCTATGCATGTGCATATACATAAAAATCATATGTATGTTTATGAGTTTTTGTTTTGATTGCTATGCTTCATGTTTTGATTATATGTTTAGATGTTAGTTTTCATTAAAACTAGCATATATACTTGTACAACTAATGAGCTACAGATAGACTATTATATGTTTGTGCTTGAACGCTCATTTGTACTTGTTAGATGTACTAGTATAGTCTAGTTTTGATGATTCATACATTTTGACTTGTATTCACCATTCTTGTACATGTTTTAATGTTTTACTTCATGTATATGTTCATCTTGTCTAAACTATTAGCTATACATACACATCCTAGAGCCACTTGCCTTCATGCATATACTTTTGTGTACTCATTCTTATTTGGATATGTTTGTATACGGTAGTTTGTACTTGACATACATATACCTTGAAGGTTTCTAGTTTTAATGATTTTGATGATTTTCATGTTTTTAAGGAATTTCTTATTGAGCTTGATTGCCTATTTCCATGACTATGTTTTTCACATTGCTTATACACTCACATCATTCGTGTTTTCTCTTGATTTTGTTTTCATGAGTATGATATATGCTTCATAGACTTTGAGTGTTGGTGATCATGTGATTTACATGTGTTTTATGGAATATATTTTTGTTTTATTCCTTACTTGAAGGATTTCGTACTAGTTTACAAGTTTTTCCTATAACTTGTTCGTATTCTTCATTTTGGAAGAGTTTTCAATTATGCTAAACTATTTTCAAACCTATTTTTGAAAACCCCTTCCATTGAAGGGCGGTTGGTTGGGCGACCATGCCTTGTTTGCTTTTTATTGAAAATCCATTTTAAACATGTGCATGCAATGGGTGGTAGGAAATATGAGTTATACACTTGAACTTATTATGTTTTCAATTGGTATCATTGGATCCTTTCAATTGGTATCAATATTGACATTCTTTTTGTATACTCATATATATGTTTTAGTTATGCTAAGCTTGATTTCTTAAATGTTTATTATATTTCAATTGAGTGTGTTTCAATTGATATTTTATACAAGCTTATGCATCATTTTATTTGGTATTCCATAAAGGGGGAGAAAATTCGTATTTCACTTTTCAATTGATTTTGTTTCACTCTCACACTTTATGATGGAAAATGATTGAAAAAGGATATTGATTATTTTTGGTATCAAATGCTCTTAATGAAAAATTATCTTCAATTGGTATCCATATATTTCAAATATTTCAATTGATATCTATTGATCTATTCATTTCAATTGGTATCCATGTAAATTTAAATTGGTATCAAAATATTTTCTTTCATTGGTATCAAAATTTCATTGTTATTTCAATTGGTAAAATGTTTCAATTACAATTAGAATTCAAAATTTTGTTTTATTGAGAAAATTAAAATGTTTTGATGTGTATTGCCATATGCAAGGAGAGCTTAACATCTCTTCTACATATAGATTCATGTTGAGTGTATCTTATATTGAAGAGCTTGACAACTCTTTTTTATGCGGTACACGTGTGTAGGGGGAGCTTCACATCTCCTCTTATGCATTGCATATTATGCGTTATGTGAGTTAGGACTTGTCATCCCTTCTTCTTGTAATTCATGTATGTAAGGAAGTTAACTTAGCGTCTTCTTCTTCATGAATGTATATCGCATATATCCTTTATTGTTTTGTATTTAGTTTTACCCCTTTGTTGATGATTGACAAAAAGGGGGAGAAGTATTTGGTGAAGTATTTGGTATATATGCATGTTTTCCTTGCTTTATTCATAAAGGGGGAGAAGGATCTATGTTTATGCATATTTATTATGTATGTTTTGTTTTATTGGTATCAAGAGCACTTATTTAAAGAACATGTTTATTTTAATCAAAAAGAAAAGGAATTTATTTTAAAAAGTTTGGTATGTTCATTGTTTTATGCATGCTTATGCATATTCATGTTTAGTATTCATTGCATATTTATTTGTTTATTGTTATGCATGAGTTAAGGGGGAGCTTCCTTGAAGCTTAACTTTAATCCATGCATATATAACTCCATGAGTTTTGTCAACATCAAAAAGGGGGAGATTGTTGGCCCAGAGGCCTTCCACTCTAGTTTTGATGATGATCAACTCATGTAGTTATAGTTTACTAATAATCTTGTGATGTTTAGTTTCAGATTCTTTTCCAAGATATTAGTAGGTGACAGCTTCAACAAATGTGTTTTTGGAGCTTTCACATGGTGATTCAAAAGCCCGAGCATCAAAGTTTATATCTAGCACTCGTTGGAGTCAAGCTCGGTGGATCACATTTGGATCGAGTCGACTTGAAGACGGAGTTCGTCAAGAAGACTTCGGTTTGTTTTAGAATAGTTGTTTAGATCCATTTGTTAAAGATTAGATAGTGTGATATGCTCAAGTTCACAATACACACACTTGTTTAAGTTTCATGTTTATTGGTTTTCGGTTTTTAGTTTAACCGATCTTAGTTTTCATGAATAGATATTATATCAAAACAAGTTTACTTTATTTTATGTATATTAGATTCGTTCTATATACATATATGCTTTATATCTTAGACAAACTTAGTTTGATATGCCTATTCATGTATTTAGGTTTTGTGTTTTAACAAAACATATTTTCGGATTTAATATCAAAAACATTGATATGTATATCTTTCTTGTATATTGGATTATATCCATATACCTCATGCTTCAAGTTGTTTCAATATCATGTTTTTGTATTTGGATGAGTTTTGGACAAAACGTTTTTCCATTTGAAAATTCAAAGTTTGGAAAATACAGGTTTTGGTTTTCGGCAAAATATTCATAACACAAAAATGGTTCAAATTGTTTGAATTATGTGTTAAAATTTTTAACACATGCTTGTATATCAAATATAATGTTAGAAACTATTTTTGTAGATTTTTAGAGTTTTTATGGGATTTTATAGAATATTAAAAACCCAGTTTTCCAGTCCCTTATTGCTGCCTGCCAGGCTCTGGCGGTCGACCGGGACGGTCGACCGGACCCAGACAAAACGTGCACGCTGGCCAGCCACTTGGGCCGGTCGACCGAGCGGTCGACCGAGTGCAAGTACCCTACTCTCGGGTGGGCGCGGTCGACCGACCGGTCGACTGTAAGGCTTGGACGGTCGACCGAGCGGTCGACCGGCCAGAGAGCAAATTGCTCTCTGTATTGGGACGGTCAACCGGAGGCTCCAACGGTCAAATTTTTGACCGTTGGCGGTCGACCGGGCCGGTCGACCGCCAGTCGCCAAGGCTGAAAATCAGCCCAACGGCTATTTTTTGTTGGAGGCCTATTTATACCCCATTTGAGGTGTTTTTTCCCAAGTTTTTAAGAGCCAAAAATTTACATTTTTCTGGAGTTTTATTATAAGTTTTAAAAAGAGTTTTTAGAGCTTCAATGTTTTCATCTTCATTTGTTTTTAGGGTTTGGAAAAATCAAAGAAAATTTGGATTTGGGATATTTGCTTAGTTCTTCATTTCTATCAAATACAAGTTGTTTTCCCAAATACTTTTCTTTGTGTTTTTGTTTCCAAACTCTTGGTTTTCCACACTTGAGCCATATCATTCTATCCTTTCTATAGGATCCTTGTTTTTTGTGGAGAAGAAGGTGTTTGTGGCTGAGATATACCACCAAGTGTTATACCCTTTCATTTGTGATATCCCTCTTGGGTAGAGGTTGATTTGGGTTGTGGTTAACTCCCTCTTGTGAGAGGTTGAGATTGTGGTTTGCTCCCTCTAGTGAGAGGTGGAGTTGTGTTGGATTTGTATCCCTCTTAGTGAAGAGGTGGATTGTGATTGTTTGGCTAGGTGCCTACCCTTCTTGTGTGAGGTGGTGCTTGTGTTGCCTCTAGAGAGAGGTTGTATTGGTTGAGAGAGGAGTTATGAACTCCCAGTTGTATTGCCCCAAATCTTCGGTGGAGGTTCCCTGTGTGGGAATCCTTGGTGGACAAGTTTGGATTGGAAATCCTTCTGAGTGAAGGCAGGGACGTAGAGCTGGGTGCTCGAACCTCGAAACAAATCTTGTTGTTTGCGTTTGATCCATTGACTCTAACTCTCTCTCTCTCTCTTTACTTTGTGCCTTGCATCATTCATATTGTCATATCATATTTATATGCTTGGCTTGTTTGTGTGTGCCTCACTTGTGCTTAACCACGAGAGCTTCATATAGCGCCTCAACTCTTATTCAGAGGAATCAAGAGGAGTTAGTCCAGAGCCCTTCACCGAGAATTCGGCTACACTCGTTGGTTGCATTAAGTGTTGTAGCAATTAAGTTTTAATTTTTGCATTTTGTCCATTAGATTAGCCTTATCACCTATTCACCCCCCTCTAGGTGATTTACAAAAATATCAAGATCTTTATTAAGTATAAACTAAAAAGAATAATTAAAAAGTGTTTAACTTAGTTGCTTATCCTAATGAGTCTTCAAGAATAAAAATTGGAGTAGGCATTGTTGGCCCAGAGGCCCATCGCTCTAGTTTTAATGATGATTAACTCATGTTGTTATAGTACTAATGATCTTGTGTTTATATAGTTTAAGATTTACTATCAAGATCTTAGTAGGTGCTTAACTTCAACAAAGGAGTTTTGGAAGTAACACATGTAGATTCAAGAGCTCGCGCGTCAAGATCGTATTTAGCACTCGGTTGAGTCAAGCTCTTTGGATCGTGTTTGGATCGGGTCATCTTGAAGATGAGGATCGACAAGAAGATCTCGGTTTGTTTAGATCATGTGTAAAGATAGATAGTGTTGATATGCTCAAGTTTACACACATACACACAAGTTTGATATGTTTGGTTTTTGTTTTAACCAGTTTTTAGATTTCAAATAGACATATACATGGTTTTCATGAATAGATATAATCAAAACAAGTTTACGTGGTTTAATGTATATTAGATTTCATCTATATACATATTTACTTCATATATTTAGAGAAACTTATTTTGATAATCCTATTCATGTGTTTTAGAGTTTTGTATTTAACAAAACCTATTTTTGGATTTCATTTCAAAAACATAGATATATCATGTATATGTGTATTGGATTCTATCCATGCATAATATGCTTCAAATGTATTTAAATATCATGTTTTTGTATTTATACAAGTTTTGGAGAAAATGGATTTTCAGTTCAAAATTCAAGTTTTGGAAAATACGGTTTTTGTTTAAGGCCAAATATTTTATATCACAAAAATGGCTCAAATGGTTTATAATATGTGATGATTGTTGATCACACATATTTGTTCTTCAAATATTTAACAAGAACCTATTTTTGTGAAATTTATAGGATTTTATGGGATTTTATAGATGTTAAATAAACCTAGTTTCAAGTCCCAAAATATCAGCCAGATCCTACTGGCGGTCGACCGGACCAGAGGTCGGTCAACCGATGTGCACAATAGACATGCTCAGGACCAGCCAAGTAGGCCGGTCGACCGGACCAGAGGTCGGTCAACCGATGTGCACAATAGACATGCTCAGGACCAGCCAAGTAGGCCGGTCGACCGCGCGGTCGACTGACTGAAAGTACCCCACTCTCGTGCACTGCCGGTCGACCGGGCAGTCGACTGATAGGCTGTGCCCGGTGGACCGGGCAGTCGACTGGAGGCACAACGGTTAGAAATATGACTGTTGGCCCGGTCGACCGGAAGAGCAATCTGGACTTTTCTGCTGCCAACGGCTATATTTTTTGAGAGGTTATAAATAAGCCATCTCTTGGGCTGTTTTCAACAAGAATTTAGAGAGCTATTTTTTCATCTTTACAAGTGTTTTTTGCAGTAGGTCTTTAAAGATTTTTTGTGCCAAAAAGATATATTTTTTATCTTGTTTTCAAGGGTTGAAAAATCAAAGAAAAATAGAGTATTTGGGAAATTGGTTTTGATCTTCATTTCTATTTCATTCTAGTATTTTTCCCAAGTATTTTCTTTGTAATTTGTTTTCCAAACACCTTATTTTCTCACACTTGAGCTATCATCTCTATGCTATCTATAGGATCTTATTTTTGCGAGAAACATTGTTTGCGGTCTATTGTGATCACCAAGAGTTGTTTGTGGTTTATTGTGATCACCAAGTTTGTAATCTCTTCTTTGCTTTGGCTTTATGCCTTGTCCCTCTTGTGTAGAGGTGATTGAGATGGTGGTTTGGCTTTGTACCTTGTCCTTCTTGTGTAAAGGTGATTGTGGTGAAGTTTGGCTTTGTGCCTTTATCCCTCTTGTGTAGAGATGATTGTTATTTTGGCTTTATGCCTTGCCTCTTGTGTAGAGGTAGTTGTGTTAGAGAGAGGAGTTGTGTACCCCTAACATTGTAATTGCAAATTCCTCGATGGAGGTTCCCTTTGTGGGAGGTCCTGTGTGAACGTAGTGAAAATCCTTTTGTGTGAAGGCGGAGATGCAGAGCAGTGGCTCGAACCTCGAAACATATCTTGGTATTTACGTTTGATCCACTATCTCTAAACTCTATCTCTCTTATATCTTGCATTGCTTTATATAGTTCATATCTCATACGTGCTTGGTATTGTTTGTGTGCCCATACTTGTGTTGAACCAAGAGAGCTTCATATAGCGCCTCAACTCTTATTTAGAGGAATCAAGAGGAGATAGTCCAGAGCCCTTCATGGGGAATTCGGCTACACTCTTGTGTTATACATAGTGAGTTGCAATTAGTTTCTAATTCCACATCATTTATCATTAGATTAGCTAAAACACCTATTCACCTCCCCTCTAGGTATATTTTCAATTGGTATCAGAGCCTACGCTTCTGATATTAGGTTTAACTACGTAGGAGTGAGATCTTAGATTGCTAATCTAGATTTACATTTGCATACATATTATACACTTATGGATTTCATGACCCCTCCCATGTATGATATTACTAACATTGATATTTGGAAAGTTAGAATGTCCATGTACCTTAAAACCCTAAGAATGCATGTTTACCTTGCCACTACCAAAAATTTCATCTTGGTAATGATAAGCATATAGAAGCCAATGCACAAGCCTTAGAGGCACTTAAGCATACTCTTAGCAAAGAAGATTTAGTATGATTTCTCATTGTGATTCTGCTTTTGCAGTGTGGAATACATTGACCTCTCCCAAGCTACAAACGATAAACAATGTGGAGAAAGAAACTAGTGGAGATGAGTCCGACGAAGCTTGCTACATGGTCCAAGGGAATGACTCCCTTGAGGTACATTTGGATACTCAACTAGATGATAGTGCTAGTTTTTCAGGTGATGACAATATAGATGCCGATGCCTTAAATGAAGAACTTTCATTATTTTGTGAAAACTTACTTGAAAAATACAAACTTTTAAAAAAGAAAAGTTTTGAATTAAAAGAAGAAAATAAAAATTTGCTTTCTAAACTTGATATGATTTTGCAAAAGAGGGTTGAGATCTCAAATGAAAGGGACTCATTGAAATCTCAACTTAACCTTGCCTTAAATGAAAATAAATTTTTAAAGAGTAAAAATACTTGTGATGATGTTTTGAAGAAAAATGAGGTTTTATCTTCAAAACTTGAAATTGTTTTAAAAGAGAACAATTCTTTAAAAAATAAAATTGCTTTGATTTCAAAAGAATTGGATTTAGTTTCAAGAGAAAATACTTCTTTGAAAATTGATTTAGATTCATATGTTTACCATGCTACTATAACTTCATCATCTAGTGTTTCTATTGCATGCTCCACATCTTCTTCTAATGTCGAAAATGATATATGTATATTGTAGAAGAGTGTAGATTGTTTGGGCTCCACTTTGAGCCAATGTGCTATGGATCACAAGAAATTAGAATCCATGTTTGGAAAGAAATAAGTTTCACATATTCATGCACACCATTCACAGCATACACATGCTTCTTATATTCATACACATGACATCATGTATGCTCATGTGTACACTTATACATATTGTGGACGTAGGGCCACCTTGCAAAGTTTTGCTACGATAGAACACATAATTCAAATTTTGCAAATAAATTTGTTTGGGTTAGAAAAGGTGCTAACCCCCATGGACCCAATAAGGTATGGATACCAAAATTCACCCCTACTGCATTTGATGTAGGTGTGGGCTCTCACTTGATGTGAGAGTATTGGTGCCATGATGGTGGATGCATTTGAGCTTAATGGACACTACATTGTGTTGGCCCAAAGGCCTATCACCCTAGTTTTGATGATGATCAACTCATGAAGTTATGTTTACTAATGATCTTGTGTTTAATTAGTGACAGATTCCTTATCAAGATCTTAGTAGGTGTGGAGCTTCAACAAAGGATAAAATGTCAAGTTGGAAGCTAGCACCGGTCGATTCACGAGACTATGCATCAAGACCACATCTAGAGATGAGCTCGGTGGATTGCATGTGGACCAAGTCAAGAAGATGAGAAGACTTCAAGGGAAGACTTCAAGAAGATGAAGACTTGTGTCTAGGTATAAGATTTTGTTTTTGTTTTAGTTAAAATGTAAAGGATAGAATAGTTGGTGGATTTCTCAAGTCATATCACACACACACTCTTGATAGAATTGTTTTCATAAAAGATTTTTAAAGTTGAAAAGATTTTTCATTTTGGAAAAATACAAGTTTGGTTTTTGGTGGTTCTCATATACTTATCCTTCAACCAAAACCAAGTTTTATGCTTAATATCAAAAACATAGATATTTCATCTTGATTGTGTAGTGGATCATATCCATACACACTATGCTTTAAAATGAACTCAAATATCTTGTTTTTGTATTTTGTGAAGTTATGGAAAAATAAGTTTTAGAAAAACATATTTTTAGAAAAACAGTTTTTATTGTGATTAAAACTATTTTTTAGATTTACTGTGAATTTATGGGATTTTTATTGAGTGAAAAGACCTATTTTCAAAACCCGTATCTGTGCAGAACTGAGGACTGGCTGACAGGCCAAGTCGGTCGACCGGACCGGTTGACCGCACCATGGTCGGTCGACCGTCCGAGTCGACCGATGTGCACAGCCTTGTGCACGTTGTCAGCACAGTGGCCGGTCGACCGGGACGGTCGACCGCTGGAGAGAGCTGTGCTCTCGGGTTTTATCGGTCGACCGGGACGGTCGACCGGAGGCTCCAACGGTCGGATTTTGACCGTTGGCGGTCGACCGGCCCGGTCGACCGGCAGCACTGACAGAGCCCAACGGTCAGATTTTTCTGGCCTCTATAAAAGGGGTTTTGTCATTGTTTTGAGCCAAGATTTTTGGAGACCTTAGAGCCTGTTTTCTCATATTCATTTCAGAGGTTTTTCTCCACAAAAATAGTGAGCTAATACTTTCAATCAAAAGGGGAGATTTTATAAGAGTGTAAAAAGTGATTCTTTGAGTTTTCCTCCATAGCTTTCTTTCCTTGTTTTCTCACACAAACACTTGAGCATCCATTGAGCTATTCATCCTATAGGTGTTGTAGTGAGAGTTATGTTAGGTGATCAAGTGTTTAGATCACCAAGATCCTTCTTTGTATTTGAGGAAGCGGGCAAGTGTGCTCGCGGTGTTTGAGTTCGGGTGCGGACTTGTTGTACGAGGTGCGGCCTCGACGAGCCGGTGGGCTTGTGGTGTGTAAGGGACTTTGAGAGTCCGAGGGCTTGTAGGTGTTGCGGCACCAAGGAGAGATCCGGTTGGATCGTGCATAGTGGAAATCCTTCGTGTGTCGAAGGCGGGGATGTAGAGCAAGTGTGCTCGAACCTCGAAACAAACCCTTTGTGTTTGCGATTGCTCACTCTTGCTCATTTATTCTTTTTGTCTCACTTATATCTTTCATTACTTTATAGTCTTTATCACTTATATGCATGATATACCTTTGTGCACATAATTGCTATACTTGCTTGGGATTGTTATTAACACTAGTATTCAACCAAGAGAGCCAACGCGGCACCTCAACCCATTCAAGGGGAATCTAGAGGAGTTTGTCCAGAGCCTCGCAAGGGGAATTCGGCAACACTCTTGTGTTATACATAAGTGTTCAATTAAAAGAAGTTTTAATTTGGTCAACTTAGTTTTAATTCCGCATTATTTGTTCATAAGTGACCATTAGATTAGCCATCACCTATTCACCCCCCCTCTAGGTGATCTTACAATTGGTATCAGAGCTAGTGCTCTTGATATTGGGTCTAACAACCTAAGAGTTAAAGATCCTCTTTTAGGCTAATCACAAGATTTGTACACACACAATGGACTTCATGTCACCACCCACCTTTGACATTCTTAACATCCAAATTTGGAAGGTTAAGATGTCTTTGTTCCTCAAAGGACTTGGCCTTAGTGTATATCTTGCCATCACTAATAATGATTATTGCTTAAATGGTAAGAATCTTGAGGCTAATGCAAAAGCCCTTAATGCTTTGAAGAGTACCCTAAATGATGATTACTTATTTAGGGTTGCTAACATTGATTCGGCTTTTGTAGCTTGGAACATCATCACCTCCCTTGGCGAAAAGGACCTATACTATGCGGGGAGCGATTCGGACGTTGGAAGCGACATCTCCAACGTATGCTATATGGTCCAAGGGGATGACCCCCTTGAGGTAAACTCCGAATCCGAGGATGAGGATGTTAATATGTCATATGATGAGCTTAATACATTTTGCCAATTATTGCTTGAGAAATATGACATGATTAAAAAGAATAATAAAAATTTGAAAAAGGATTTTGATTGCATGCTTAAAGAAAATAATTCTTTTAAATCTAAGATTGCATGTTTAGAAAAGGAAAATAAAGATTTGAAAAATGAGAATGTTTCCTTGATTGCTAAATTGAATGATTTATGTGAAGGGAACACTATTTTGAAAAATAAGATTGATTTGGTGGAAAAACAAAAGGAAGATGTTTTTCAAGAAAATATTACTTTGAAAAGAAAATTTATTGAAAAAGAAAAAGATTTTGTTTCACAAAAGAAAAAGAAAATTGATCATATATCTCATCATGCTTTACATGCCACCACAAATGAGATAAATGTTTTGAAAAATAAAATTGATAATTTGAGCTCTAATTTGAGCTCATGTGCATTCAATCATACTAGATTGGAATCCTTGTTTCAAAAGAAACAAGTTCCTCATACTCATGCACATTCTCATGCTTATGATGCACATCATGCTCACACTCCCACTCATAAGTATGCTAAGGTGTACACATGTACACATTGTGGCCGCAAAGGTCATTTAAGAAAATTTTGTTATGAAAGGTTAAATGTTCTTATTTTTGATAAAAATAAAAATGCTTGGGTTCCTTACAAGACTAACCCCATAGGACCCAAGAAAATATGGGTACCAAAACCCCACCCTTTGATTTTGATGTAGGTGAGGGCTCTCACAAAACGTGAGAGGATTGGTACCTTGGTAGTGGATGCAGTTGGACATGATGGACAAACTTTTGGATGCATTGCTATCAAGGAGATTTTGGTGGGAAAGACCACCATGCTTGGAGTTTTGGAGTTGGTAACAATTTCTAAACTCCTATTTTATTTATGTACATGCTTTTATTTTCATAATATCATTCATAGCATGTTCATGTTTTAAGATTTTATGTGCTTCATGTGGCATTTACATGTTTAAATGTAGAATGTGTCAAAACTTGCATTTATACATATATGTATAGTGAACTACAATTGACTCATACATATTTGAACTTCATACTCATTTGTATCCACTATATGCATGTGTATAGGCTAGTTTTGATGATTCGGTCATTTATACTTGTTATGCCTATCTTTGATCTTACTTCATGTATATGTGTTTTAATTCAAATCTAATAAATATACATGTATACCCCTTGAGTCATTTGTCTTCATGCAATATATATTGGACTCTTTTCATATTTGGGATATGTATGCGTATTGTTAGAATTGGATAAATCATACATATACCATGAAGATTAGTATTTTAAATAAATAATAATAAAAAAAATGATTTTTCATTTGTACAACAAAATGTGATTTATGATCTTTTTGAGCTTGAATGACTATTTTCATAAAGCATTGCTAAATACAAAATACTTTATGAAAAATATATGATTTGTTTTAAGATGAAAAATAAGATTTTCATGAGATTCATGCTTCACTTTCTATTTTCATGAAAATACCATTTACATAACCTTTGAACACTCATCTTTTATGATAAAAGATAATTTTTGAGCTTTATGGACTATGAGTGCTTGAACTTTTATGTATTTAGTATTATTCATGGAAAACATTTGACTTTATATTTTTGAAGGATCTTTAACTAGTTTGTCAAAAATCCATTTAAACTAGTTATCTATTCTTCAAATTGATTCACATGATCCTATTTTTAATCATATGGATAAATTCTTTTGTATTTTCAAAATTTATTTGATGCTTCATGATTTGAATATTAGTTTAAATGTTAGCATTTGTCAACACTTGGATTTATACTTATACACATTATGGATCACAAATAAATCTATATATGATTGGGTTTGAATGCTTATTTGTGCCCATTAGGTGTGTTAGTATAGCCTAAGTTTTGATGATTATTATATTTTAAACTTGTATTCCCTTTTGGATTTATGCTATGATCATGTGCCTTCATTTCATGTATATGTTTGTCTTGCCAAAATATTAAGATATACATGGATACTTCTTGAGTCATTTGCCTTTCATGCAAATCTATATATAGACTCAAATGTGTTTTAAGGATATATACTTAATGTCTTGTCAAAACATACATATATCTTGAAATATAAATTAATGTTTTTAATAAAAATTTTGTAATTTTTTCAATAAAGATTTCATGATTTCAAAATTTTAAGGAATATTGAGTTTTATTGCAATTTTCATGATACCATGTTCCACATAATACTAGCACACTCACTTCTTTTTGATATGGACTTTATGGATAGAGTGCTTTTTAGTGCCTTGTGTTTCATTGGTATTTCATGAAAAACTTTTGACTTTTCCTTGATTGAAGGATTCCGTACTAGTTGTTAAACACCTTCATTCAACTAGTTCGAATTCTTCATGTGGTAGATTTTATGATATATACACTTAAGCTTAATTTTCAATTGGTATCATTGGATAGTTTCAATTGGTATCAATATGACCTCTTGTTGTATATACTCTTATTTTGTTCTTTCATGTATGTATGCATCTACTTCAATTGATATTATCTTTTCATACATATATGTGATCTTTTGTGCTTGATTTACACACGTATATTATATACTATATGTTTGCTTATCAAGATTTTGTTTTTAAAAAAAAAATATTTGATATGAACTTGTGTTTCGTATTGCCTATATGCAAGGAGAGCTTAACATCTCTCTTACATATAGATTCATGTTGAGTGTATTGTGTATTGAGGAGCTTAACATCTCTTCTTTATATGGTACACGTGTGTAGGGGGAGCTTCACATCTCCTCTTATGCATTACATAATATGTGTTATGTGAATTGGGGCTTGTCATCCCTTCTTCATGTAATGCATATGTGTAGGGAAGTTAACTTAGCGTCTTCCTCTTCATGAATGTATATCGCATATAAATCTTATTGATTGATTTGATTTTACCCTCCTTGATTTCCTTATTTTTGACAAAAAGGGGGAGAAAATTTGTTTGATGTATTTTTACTTTGAACCCTTTGTTGATGATTGACAAAAAGGGGGAGAAGTATTTGTAAGTATTTGTGATATATGCATGTCTTCCTTGCTTAAGGGGGAGTAAGATTTATGTTTTATGCATATATGTCTTTGATTTGCAAATAGGAGAAAAAGATTTGATTTAAGATTTGATTTATATGATTGCATCTCCTACATTTGCATACATGTCATATGCTTCATTGCCATATCTTATTATTTATGTCTATGCATGAGTTAAGGGGGAGCTTCTTTGAAGCTTTACTTTAATCCATGCATATATAACTTCATGAGTTTTGTCATCATCAAAAAGGGGGAGATTGTTGGCCCAAAGGCCTATCACCCTAGTTTTGATGATGATCAACTCATGAAGTTATGTTTACTAATGATCTTGTGTTTAATTAGTGACAGATTCCTTATCAAGATCTTAGTAGGTGTGGAGCTTCAACAAAGGATAAAATGTCAAGTTGGAAGCTAGCACTGGTCGATTCACGAGCCTATGCATCAAGACCACATCTAGAGATGAGCTCGGTGGATTGCATGTGGACCAAGTCAAGAAGATGAGAAGACTTCAAGGGAAGACTTCAAGAAGATGAAGACTTGTGTCTAGGTATAAGATTTTGTTTTTGTTTTAGTTAAAATGTAAAGGATAGAATAGTTGGTGGATTGCTCAAGTCATATCACACACACACTCTTGATAGAATTGTTTTCATAAAAGATTTTTAAAGTAGAAAAGATTTTTCATTTTGGAAAAATACAAGTTTGGTTTTTGGTGGTTCTCATATACTTATCCTTCAACCAAAACCAAGTTTTATGCTTAATATCAAAAACATTGATATTTCATCTTAATTGTGTAGTGGATCATATCCATACACACTATGCTTTAAAATGAACTCAAATATCTTGTTTTTGTATTTTGTGAAGTTATGGAAAAACAAGTTTTAGAAAAACATATTTTTAGAAAAACAGTTTTTATTGTGATTAAAACTATTTTTTAGATTTACTGTGAATTTATGGGATTTTTATTGAGTGAAAAGACCTATTTTCAAAACCCGTATCTGTGCAGAACTGAGGACTGGCTGACAGGCCAAGTCGGTCGACCGGACCGGTCGACCGCACCATGGTCGGTCGACCGTCCGAGTCGACCGATGTGCACAGCCTTGTGCACGTTGTCAGCACAGTGGCCGGTCGACCGGGACGGTCGACCGCTGGAGAGAGCTGTGCTCTCGGGTTTTATCGGTCGACCGGGACGGTCGACCGGAGGCTCCAACGGTCGGATTTTGACCGTTGGCGGTCGACCGGCCCGGTCGACCGGCAGCACTGACAGAGCCCAACGGTCAGATTTTTCTGGCCTCTATAAAAGGGGGTTTTGTCATTGTTTTGAGCCAAGATTTTTGGAGACCTTAGAGCCTGTTTTCTCATATTCATTTCAGAGGTTTTTCTCCACAAAAATAGTGAGCTAATACTTCCAATCAAAAGGGGAGATTTTATAAGAGTGTAAAAAGTGATTCTTTGAGTTTTCCTCCATAGCTTTCTTTCCTTGCTTTCTCACACAAACACTTGAGCATCCATTGAGCTATTCATCCTATAGGTGTTGTAGTGAGAGTTTTGTTAGGTGATCAAGTGTTTAGATCACCAAGATCCTTCTTTGTATTTGAGGAAGCGGGCAAGTGTGCTCGCGGTGTTTTGAGTTCGGGTGCGGACTTGTTGTACGAGGTGCGGCCTCGACGAGCCGGTGGGCTTGTGGTGTGTAAGGGACTTTGAGAGTCCGAGGGCTTGTAGGTGTTGCGGCACCAAGGAGAGATCCGGTTGGATCGTGCATAGTGGAAATCCTTCGTGTGTTGAAGGCAGGGATGTAGAGCAAGTGTGCTCGAACCTCGAAACAAACCCTTTGTGTTTGCGATTGCTCACTTTTGCTCTCTTACTCTTTTTGTCTCACTTATATCTTGCATTACTTTATAGTCTTTATCTCTTATATGCATGATATACCTTTGTGCTCATAATTGCTATACTTGCTTGGGATTGTTATTAACACTAGTATTCAACCAAGAGAGCCAACGCGGCACCTCAACCCATTCAAGGGGAATCTAGAGGAGTTTGTCCAGAGCCTCGCAAGGGGAATTCGGCAACACTCTTGTGTTATACATAAGTGTTCAATTAAAAGAAGTTTTAATTTGGTCAACTTAGTTTTAATTCCGCATTATTTGTTCATAAGTGACCATTAGATTAGCCATCACCTATTCACCCCCCCTCTAGGTGATCTTACACATTGGATGCATCACCTTCAAGGATATTTGGTGGGATGACCACCATGGTTTGGAGACCTAGAGATTAGCCCTATTGGTTTTGGTAACTATCTCTAACTCCTATTTTAGTTTACATGCTCTTGAAATTGATGCTTTTAGCATGTCTTGATTTTTCATGTTCATTATGGTTAAATGTAATGTTTATTAGACTTGTGATATACATATGTAGTATTTGAGATACACCTATGTTTATATGAATTTATATTTTTTTGTTCTCACTATAATTTAGCTATTGTGTATATCCTAACTCTAAAGCACGTGCATTTACCCTAATGATCATGTTTTTGCACTTCATATTTTGATTACATGTTTAGATGGAACTAAACTTTTATTAAAACTTATGTTTGTACTTGTACAAGTAGTGAGCTACACTTGATTATTATGTGTTTGTGTTTCATTTCTCATTTGTACTCATTACATGTACATGTATTACCTAGTTTTGATGATTCTTTCATTTACACTTGTTTTCCTTATTTTTGTACATGATTTCATAAAAATGTGTTTATCTTCATTTATATGTTAATTTTGTCTAAAACTATTAGATATACATGTCTATCCTATAGTTACTTGCTTTTCATGTAAATTTTTATTATAAACTCGTTTATATTTGGGATATGTATGTATACTTTTAGTTTTAATAAAACATACATATGCCTTGAAGCGTATTTAGTTTTGATGATTTTCATGTGTTTGATTAAGGGATTTCATATGAGCTTCATTGCCTATTTCCATGATTTTGTTGATTACATGATTCTTACACACTATGTTTGGTATTTACTTATGATTTTTTTGTTTCAGGAGCATATATGTGCTTTATTGCTATTTGAGTGTCAATTATTGTGTGATTTTCATGTTTTCATGGGATATATGATTTGGTTTCATGTCTTGAAGGATCTTTAACTAGTTTTTCAAAAATTATCTTTAAAGTAGTCTTTATTCTTCAATTGTTAGAGTTTTTTAAATATGTTAAAATATTTTCAAATCATAATTTTTAAAAACCCTACCATCAAAGGGCGGTTGGATGGGCAACCATGCCTTGTATACCCTTATTGAATATCTTTTAAACTTGTGCATGAAAGGGTGGTAGTTATGAGTTATACACATGATTCTCATGATAATTGATTTTTTATACTCATATTTGTTTTCTTATATATGTATGCTTCAAATTTCAATTAGTATCAATTTAAATTGATATTTTCAAAATTCATACATACATATATATGATTTTATTGTGCATGTTTTACAATATTTTTATACACTCTTTAAAAGCACAAAAAGTTTATGCTAAGCTTGACTTATTTTTAAATGTTAATTGGTATCTTTATAAGCTTATGTATTGATTTCAATTGGTATTTCAACTGCTAATCATTTCAATTGGTATTCCATTTTGATACCAAATAAATATCATAAATATCAAAATATACTTCATGTTTCACCTTCAATTGGTATCAAAATTTACTATTGATATCTAAATTTTTTTTTTCAAAGTGATTCCAACTTTTATTTTGTCAACTACTATTTGATTTCATTGGAATCGTAATTTATTTTGTTGACTTCAAGAAAGTTCAAAATTTGTTTTAAAAGTGATTTCAAAATTTTATTTTTAAAGTAGTTTCAAAATTTGTTGATATATATTACCTATAAGTATGGAGAGCTTAACATCTTCTCTATATATATAGATTCATGTTGAGTATATCTCATATTGAGGAGCTTGACCCCTCTTCTTTATGTGATACACGTGTGTAGGGGGAGCTTAACATATCCGCTTATACATTGTATATTATTTTTTATGTGTGGGTTAGGGTCTAGTCATCCCTTCTTCATGTAATGCATGTATGCAGGGGGAGCTAACTTTACGCCTCTCCTTTTCATGAATGCATATCACATATACATCCTTATTGTTTGTTTGTCTTCACCTTTTGTTGATGAATTGACAAAAAGGGGGAGAAGAATTTTGAGAGTTTATATATGTATGTTTATATCGTTATTTATGCATATATGTTTGTGTTTACTTTATGCACTTTATTGAATATCTTTATTGTTTATTGCTATGCATGAGTTAAGGGGGAGCTTCTATGAAGCATATCTTTAATCCATACATATATAACTCTATGAGTTTTGTCATCATCAAAAAGGGGGAGTTTGTTTGCCCAGAGGCCCATCACTCTAGTTTTGATGATGATTAACTCATGTAGTTATAGTACTAATGATCTTGTGTTTATATAGTTTCAGATTTACTATCAAGATCTTAGTAGGTGCTTAACTTCAACAAAGGAGTTTTAAAGCTAACACATGTAGATTCAAGAGCTCGCGCGTCAAGATCGCATCTAGCACTCGGCTGGAGTCAAGCTCTTTGGATCGTATTTTGATCGGGTCGTTTTGAAAATGAGGATCGACAAAAAGACCTCAGTTTGTTTAGATCTTGTGTAAAGATAGATAGTGTTGATACAGTCAAGTTCTCACACACACACAAGTTCTATATGTTTGTTTTTCGTTTTAACCGATTTTTGGATTTCGAATAGACATATACATGGTTTTCATGAATAAATATAATCAAAACAAGTTTACATGGTTTAATGTATATTAGATTTCATCTATATACATATATGCTTCATATATTTAGAAAAACTTATTTTGATAATCCTATTCATGTGTTTTAGAGTTTTGTATTTAACAAAACCTATTTTTGGATTTCATGTTAAAAACATAAATATATCATATACATGTGTATTGTATTCTATCCATGCACAATATGCTTCAAATGTGTTTAAATATCATTTTTTTATATTTATACAAGTTTTGGAAAAAACGGATTTTCAGTTCAAAATTCAAGTTTTGGAAAATACAATTTTTATTTAAGGCCAAATATTTTATATCACAAAAATGGTTCAAATGGTTTATAATATGTGTTGATTTTTTGTCACACATATTTGTTCTTCAAATATTTAACAAGAACCTATTTTTGTAGAATTTATAGGATTTTATGGGATTTTATAGATGTTAAATAAACCCAGTTTCAAGTCCCAAAATATCAGCCAGATCCAACTAGTGGTCGACCGGACCAGAGGTCGATCGACCGGTCGGTCGACTGATGTGCACAAGAGACGTGCACAGGACCAGCCAAGTAGGCTGGTCGACCGCATGGTTGACCAACTGAAAGTACCCCACTCTCGGGTACTGCCGGTTAACCGGGCGGTCGACGGACAGGCTGTGCCCGATCGACCGGGCGGTCGACTGGAGGCACAATGGTCAGAAATATGATCGTTGGGTCGATAGACTGGAAGGGCAATCTGGACTTTTCTGCTGCCAATGGCTATATTTTTTGAGAGGCTATAAATAAGCCATCTCTTGGGTTGTTTTCAACAAGAATTTAGAGAGCTATTTTCCCATCTTTACAAATGTTTTTGCAGCAAGTATTTAAAGAGTTTTTGTGCCAAAAAGATTTATCTTTTATTCTGTTTTCAAGGGTTGAAAAAAATCAAAGAAAAATAGTGTATTTGGGAAATTGGTTTTGATCTTCATTTCTATTTCATTCTAGTATTTTTCCAAAGTATTTGCTCTATGATTTTGTTTTCCAAACTCCCTGTTTTCTTACACTTGAGCTATCATCTCTATCCTATCTATAGGATCTTTTTTTGTGAGAAATATTGTTTGTAGTCCATTGTGATCACCAAAAATTGTTTGTGGTTTATTGTGATTACCAAGTTTGTAATCTCTTCTTTGCTATGGCTTTGTCCTTGTCCCTATTGTGTAGAGATGATTGAGATTGTGGTTTGGCTTTGTGCCTTGTCCTCTAGTATAGAAGTGATTGTGGTGGAGTTTAGTTTTGTGCCTTTATCCTACTTGTGTAGAGGTGATTGTTGTTTTGGCTTTGTACCTTGCCTCTCGTGTAGAGGTGATTGTGTTGAAGAGAGGAGTTGTGTACTCCTAACTTTGTAACTGCAAATTCCTTGGTGGAGGTTCCCTTTGTGGGAGGTCCTGTGTGGACGCAGTGAAAATCCTTCTGTGTGAGGGCAGGGATGTAGGGCAGTGGCTCGAACCTCGAAACATATATTGGTGTATGTGTTTGATCCACTATCTCTAAACCCTATCTCTTTTATATCTTGCATTGCTTTATATAGTTCATATCTCAACATGCTTGGTATTGTTTGTGTGCCCATACTTGTGTTGAACCAAGAGAGCTTCATATAGCACCTCAACTCTTATTTAGAGGAATCAAGAGGAGATAGTCCAGAGCCCTTCATGGGGAATTCGACTACACTCTTTGGTTACACATAGTGTGTTGCAATTAGTTTCTAATTCCGCATAATTTGTCATTAGATTAGCTAATACACCTATTCACCCCCTCTATGTGTATTTTTAGGCATGCATATGATCTAATCCAGTTATCTACTGGACATTAAATGTGATGGTGGTGATATCTTAGCAAGCTATGAGAAAAGATCTAGCTACACATGCTTGAAAACTAAATTAAGAAAACATGTAAAAGAAACCATATAAAGAAAGCAAATAAATATTAATGAAAAGAAAATTGAAAAGAAGAATAAAAGAACCTTGATTATTGAGCTGTCACCATCAATTACGAGAGCCTCCTCCTCCTTCAGAAAGCTTGAACTAGAAGTAGAATTAGAACTAGATTTAGAACTTGAATCTAAAAATTACAAAAAAATTAAAGAAGAGACTAAAAAAATCCTAAGTTATGATCTCTAAATTGGAGATGCTTGATTATGAGAGATTTCAGTTCTTTAAATAGGCCTCAGAGCTAATCACAATAGAATACAACTTAGAAGGTTTAACGCAATCCTAATTCAATATGGGAATTCAATTCTGCTACAAGTTAGCGTATTGTTTGCTGAATATGACTCATTAGATGGCTGAATTGGACAGAATGGTAAAAGAATTGTAGCCCTTCAAGTTATCTTTCTGTAGCATCTCGAATCATCAGATTTGAATATCTGTAGTGAAAGTTATGATCCGAATACTAATAGCTATACAGTTTGAATCCGAGTCTGAATTAATTTTGAACTCCATTTAATTTGAATTATTCTCCTTATCTTCATTAGGATTAGCTTTATCACATCTATCTTCTAGTATATCTTCTGATTTTGAATTTGAATTATGAAGATGATAATATATCCTTTCCTCCTTTTGATTTCAAATTTATTTAAATTGAAACCCAAAATTAGATAGGTTAGGGATAAACTGAAGCTTCTTATATCTTGATCTTCTCATTTAAGCAACTACACACCATAATCAAAAAAAAGTTAATAACAATGTTAAATAAAGAATAATCAAGGATAAATATGCAAATGTGATGATAATAATGCAAAATTGAGATACAATCACACCCTCACATCTATCTTTTGATCGTCCTCGAGCAAAACAAAAAAACAAAAAACTAATCTAATTTTGCATATTTGTGTGTTAGTATTTATTTGTATGTGAGTATACATTTATGTCTGGTTAGTTATTTGAGAGTGTGTGTATTATGTGTATGTACATATGTGCATGAGCGTATGTGAGTATGTGTGAGTGTGTATGTATGTATGTATTATGTGTGTGTGAATTTGAGTGTGCGTGTGTGTAATTATATCTACATGTGTGTGTTTGAGTGTATGAATTAGTATGTATGTATGTAATTATGTATGGATGTGGGTGTACACATGTGCGTGTATGCACGTGTGGCATGCGTGTGTGGGTACCTGTGTGAGTGTGTTATGTGTGTGTTAATTTTCCTCCCTCTCTGTGTATAGTTGCGTGTTACAGTGATTCAGACTTGTTTGTGAGATCCAAACTCGATAACAAGAGATTCGGATTGGTGTTCACTGTAGACCTGATAGACAGGCGATTCGAAGACCGACGCATAAGATGGTTCGGAGATCCGTACCAGTTCATGCAGCGAAGACCAGACGGTGATTCAGACCCAAAACCTTGTCATTTTATATGAGTGTTTGCTTTTGTATTATTTTGTATTTACCATTATTGGCGAGTGTTTGTTCTTATGTTGTTTCCTTATTTACTGTTGTCAGTAGGCATTTATATGTTACTCATATCATGTCATGTGAACGATTGATATATTTTACCAATATGATTATGCATATCATTTCGTGAGGCATCAATGAGCGTTCACCTTATTTATTTAGTTAATATGAGCATTTATCTGCATCATTTCATGTGTTAGTAGTCCGTTGCTGTTAGCTTAGGCCTAGTATTGAAACACCTTAGAACATACTTGATCTTGTAATTAACTTAGTTGTGATAAATCTTGGAATATAAATTGATTGGTCTTGAGGTTGATTGATTCGTGATAGAGGTTAAAGATTCATATTTTATGTGGAGTAGTTATCAGACTTCATATTCATTTATTGGTGACACTTTAGATGACGATTTATGTGGGTGTTTGAGGACATATTAGATGTGATGTTCTTTAATTAAGATACTGGTCCTCATACTTGATTTTGTACATGGACTTATTCAGAGTCAGAGTTATTCTGGGATTTATGTTCTTTTATCAAATCTTGATCAGCATTTAGATGGGATTGACATAACTGAATTTATAGTTGTGAGTATTTTGGGATTTATTTACTGATCATATCATTCAAGTATAGATGAACTTGTTGACGTTGATTATCATACATATAGATATTCTAGACTCCATGTTGTTTGAGGATGTTTTATTATTCAGCTGTGATTTCGATATCAGTTGACTCAATTGATCTCGAGGATAATCAGTAGACTGCTCTTCATGATTTAGTAGTTATTCAGTTATAGAGACAGATATATTGTGAGAGTTATTTCATTAATATTGGTGATCTCATACTTCAGAGTTTATAGCAGTTATCAGATATCATATCAGTTATTAGTGATTAGTGCACTACCATGATTAGTAACTCTATATCTCCTGTATTCAGATGTCAGTTATTAGTGCCAGCTATTCAGTTGTCAGATACTAGTTTTCAGTTATTCAGTTATTAGCTATTATCGACATTATCACTTGTTAGAGATATCTGGTCACGATTTCATTTTTATAATAACTTATATCATTTGCTTGCTAATAAAAGAGATCATAACCCGAAAAAGGGGTAATTATCTGATAATGCATGTCGTGTATTTTAGAATGACTTGTGATGGTACACCGACTTGTGTGTTCCACCATGGGGAATCAAGGTAGTATTAGCTACCTAATTATTCAGCTGTCAGTTGTCAGGGCTATGCCCAAATTACGACGCCACATCAGTTGTCTTTTATGTGGGGATGTAGTCTTAGTTATTTGAGCCTTGCGGTTTGTCCTAATTCAACGCCAGGGGTGTTAGACCGTAGTACCGGGCATGCACGGTACTCTTCAAAAACTTATGCCTACATTGGCAGACTATTACAATAATAATAATTTTATTTGATATGTGAGAAAATGACTGTGGTATGGGAGAGAGCTAAGTACCACATTAGTTAAATTAATAATAATCAACTAGATTAGAGATATATGATAAATTACACCATCTTGACATCAGTTGTTTCCTTTTACTGTGTTATGAGATATATTTTGTTCATATCTTTGTTCTTGATTTTAGTTATTTAGTTATCTTCTATTTATAGTTCTAATTATGTTATTATTATATACACATTGCTTATTTACATGAACATTTTTCTTTTTTTATACACTCATTGGGTCATTTTCTGATGACCCTAGATTTACACGTCCAGATTGGATGTTTTATTTCATAGATCAGGTGTTGATGAGCTCGTACGCTTCACGAGGAGTCCGTAGTTTATCTCTGTTAGTTATCGATAATCTTATCTCTCTTGCATTCATGTTGTCTCCTTGATTCTCTATACATTATTATCAGTCGTTATTTCATTTTCGTATTCATTGTTATCATATGTGGACATTTATATGTGTTATTGCAGTAATCTTGATTTATCATGGTCTTTTTTTATAGCTAGTTCGAGGACTTTAGGCTTAGTACGCATACGTGAGGTATCTTCCTTACATATATGTGTTGCCGACTCGCGTCGCATCTCCGCTTCAGCATATTCTGGGAAGCAGCGCGTGATATTTTATTTAGAAGAATAGGTCATATTTTGAAGTCGAGCATGCCTATGCAACAGTTTTAGGCATTTTTCTTCCTAATCATTCCTCTCAATCCAGAAGGATAGCTTATCTAGCCTGACTTTTTCATATATAATGGTGGCATGTCTCTTCTCCTGTTCAATTATTTGTAGCTCGATTCAATGTAGAGCATCCAAATAGTCAGATGATGGATGAAATGAGTTTATCTGATATCTTATCAAGTCGAACTCGTTGAAGAAGGCTTGTGATGCATCTTTCCAAAACTTTTCTAGTGTTTCCACATTCATATCATGATGTGGCGATCGATTTGTTCTTATGATGGATGAAATGAGTTTATCTGATGACTTATTAAGTCGAATTCATTGAAGAAGGCTCATGATGCATCTTTGGAGAACTTTTTCAGTGTTTTCACATTCACATCAAGATATGGCAATTGATCGGTTCCTATGATGGATGAAATAGGTTTATTTGATGACTTATCAAGCCGAACTCATTGAAGAAGGCTCGTGATGTATCTTTGCAGAACCTTTCTAGTGTTTCCACATTCTTATCAAGATGTGGCGACCGACCTAAGATCCGAAAAAAATTTCATGAGGAACATTAATCTTTTGATATACTCCACACAGAGTCTGTACTCATTTTTTTCAATCCCCTTATCTGCGGAGCGAAAACCCAGAAAGTACACCATGTTACTTAAAGTAACAAGAACAATCCAACGCCTCCGACGGCTAAGGATAAAGGGGAAAGATGGCTTTTAAGCCCTATGAAAAATCTTTGACAACTAATCACGCTAAGGGGAATAGCAAGGCTAGCCCAACTCAAATGGGGGTTGGTAAAGGCAAAACAAATCCATTAATAGCTGAGGGTTTGCTAAAAATTCTAAGGGACCTGATCCCACAAATCACATCAAAATCCCTTACTAATTCCCTCCTATGGAATGGTAGAAGCATAAAAGCTATATTTATTTCTCCAGCAAAATGATTACAGATCGAGCCTGTCATGTTGACATTATACCTCTGACAGTAGGCCTTCAATATATCCCTGTAGGCTGTCTAAAAATCACCAAGGATAAAGCCTTGGACGCGGACCTCACCAAACGCGAGGGTCACTCCCAACTCTGATGCAAGTCAGATGCGAAAATGGATCTCAACCGAAATGCGAATATCATCATACAGAAAACACGAGGTCGTGTTCAAAGGCTAGATGCAACACTCGCGCTGCTCATCAAATGCGAGCCTGAGTAGTTCAGCGCTTTGCATCAAATGCGAGCCTATGAGCTCCGCGTTCCCACTCAGACGTGACCTTGAGAAGCCTGTGATCTTTGCATCTAAACAACAAAGCGAGGTCCGTGTCTAATGCGAGATTCATATTTTTGCACGTAATGTGGGGAGTTAATCTCCTTTATGGAAGGATTTTAGGGGACAATTCTACCCCCGAATCCCCCTATAAATAGCTATTAAGGCTTGAGGGAGGGGGCTTTTTCTTTGGCCTTTCTCTGGAGGATTTTTTTTTTTTGGGGGGGGGGAGATAAAATAAGAGAATTCCTTTTCTTTAAAAGAAAAACTCTAACGCTTTCTGTGTTCAAGTGGAGTTATTTCAATCTCTTCGAGAGCACCCTCAAGATAATCCAAGAGAAAATTTTCGTTCAGTCAGTCAATGGAGAACATTATTCACTCTCCATCGACACACGAAGAACCCAACCTTAAACAAATAGGATATCCACTCAAACCCTCCTCTTTTTTGTAATCAGGTTTTGGTCCGATGTATCTTCTTTGCAATAAATAAGAATTTTTACATGACTCAAATTTTTAAGAGGACAAAAGATGGTGACTCCGCTGGGGACGGTTTTCTTTACTGACCAGAAGATTGTGGCACAGGTTGACGTCAAATTCCTTGGATCAACAGTCGAATCGCTTGTTGTCGAGTTCAACCAAGAGAGATTGAAGAATTTCTCTCTTTGGGCTCCAAAAGCCCAAAAGCAACGTGGCAATACTGCAAAGTCTTTTGGGATCCGCTCTTAAGTCTCTTCAAAGATTTATCCAAAAGTGACATGTGCAATTGCTCACAACGAAATCAATGTCACTTTCAGTAGGGTTCTGAAAACCTCCTGTGCAGCCCACATGATTAGTCTCTAATTTTGCATAATTTTCATCACATTCTCACATTTATTTGATAATAAATTCTACTAATAATATCTTTCTTGCTTGATCTTAGGTCAATGGTGTGCAAATGAAGAAGATGACCCAAATCACCATTTAATTGGTGATTAAAGGGCTATTAAAATAGCTATTGACCTAAAGAACAGATTCTATCAAAACCAGGGGCGCCAAACCAGAAACCGGGAGCCATAGCCGACAGGGGGACAACCGCGCATCACGCAGCAGGCGGCGCCGCGCGCGCCGCCCAAGGAAAGCCGCGGAAACGCGGCTTTTGCCGCGTTTCCGCGGCCATACGGCGGCACCGTGCGCGCCGTTTGCTGTCACATCCTGTCTCCTGGCCCCCCAGGCGGCGCCACACACGCCGACCAAGGACAGCCGTGGAAACGCGGCTTTTGCCGCGTTTCCGCGGCCATATGGCCACGCCGCGCACGCCGTTTTTGGTCATTTCTTGTCTCCTGGCCCCCCTGTTCCTCTGATACTATAAATACCCCATGGGGTTTCAGAGTCCAGAGGGAGGAAGAGAGGAGAGTTCTAGGGTAGTTTTCATTTTCATGTTTAGTTTAGGTTAGGTTAGTTCTTCTTCTTCCCCATTGTATTTTCCATTTTGTTTTAGATCTTGTATTAGGGAGAGAGAGTGGTTCATGCTTGGAATGTAAGAGTACTTGTAATAGAAGATGACAATCTATGAAAGGTGCTCTCTTTACCTCTCTATGTTTTCTTCTCTCTAATCTCTTTTATATGTGTAGCTAGTATTTTCTCTCATGGCAACTAACTACTAACCACCAACAAGTCTAACTTCTTTGATGATAATCCACATGAATCTAATAGCCTCGTTTTGGCCTTGCTCTTGCAAGAGCCATTGATGGCTCATGATGATGGATCTAACACTCTAACTTCCTAACCACTAACAAGCTAACATTACTTTATTCCATGCTTACTTTTCTGTAGTATTGATGGTTTAAGTGTAGCTTGCACTTGTTTGTTGAGTTGGGTGGTGATGAGTTACATATGGGTCATGCTTTGAATCGCTCTTGAACCAAGGACTAGTGATGGCCAATGATACTTGTGAGGCAACTATCACTAAGAGGTTAGCATGTTGGTGGAGTCATTAGTAGTTAGTAGCCGTGAGTTTTCTTTCTCTTTCACTTGTTTTAGAAATATATCCAAAAATCACAAACATATTCTTTTCTATGTTTCCCACTTCTTTGTGTTTCACCGTACTTCTCTTTTCATTCTTTTCTTTCTTTTCTTTTCATTCTTTAAAACTTTGAAGAACTTTTAACATACACGTGAATCAACCGGTAAAGCTTCTATCGCCTCCCGTCCTTGTGGATTCGACTCGTTTTAGCCTCTATGCTATAACGGAAGTATCGAGGAAGCCAAAGCACACACACTTTAAATCTTCGTTTCAAAACATACACTTTTTGTGCGCGGTCATTCCCCGATCAAATTTTGGCGCCGTTGCCGGGGATGGGAACGGTTTGATTTCACATTTTTGTTAACTTTTCTTCTTTGTTTTTTGGTGTGCAGGTTAAAGTTTTAGCATTGCAGAAGTCCACACTTGCTCAAGTGTGGTCAGGTAAATTCTTGTATATTTTTATATTCTGCTGCTAATTTTTGTTCATATTACCTGTACATTGTTAATAATTTTTAAAGAACTAAAATACGGTAATTGGATGCTTTAAAACGGTTTAGACATTTGCATCTAGGCACGTGTCAATTTTCATTCCAATATACTGTATTTTGTTCTTATGTTGTTGTGATAGGAGGTATACATATAGCATTGCACATAGTATAGGACAAACACTTCAGCGATTTACTCGCTGTTTTGTGTTCATGCTTATCTATATTGCACACTTGCACAAATTTAACTTAAGGGCAAAACCCAAAACAAGATAAGGTGGGGAAGTTATTACCCTCCCTTGGCCCAAAAATCACCTCCCCACTCACACAACCCAAGCCTTAATAAAAATTGCTAGACGTTGGCCCCTAGGGACATCTCGTACTCATTTAGGAGATTGACCTAAGGGGAAGTTGTTAGAAGTTGACTCTTGTCAAATTGGTGTCTAAGGTTGGGGATTGAGAGACGAAACCTTGAAGAACAGTGGTTTGGCATAATTAGGCCCGTTGCTCCGGCACGGATACCTCCCACTGATCTTGCCCCTACCTGGCCGATTAACTCGTGGTCAGCGTCCGACAATATACCCCCCGTGGACAGTCTAACCAGTTAGGAGTCGTCTAGGTCTAAGTCAACCCTAGCATAGGCTTGTTTTCTTTTTCTTTTTGTTTGTTTGTTTGTTTGTTTGTTTTCTTCTTTTTTTTTATAAATTGTGATTTCAACAACAACAATTCTTTCAATCCTAACATGAATCCATATTTCACACCGACCTCATTTGACTCGGATAACTCTGACCCGGCAATGTACAACATGAACCAACAATATATGCCGAGTTGGGATTATCCGACTCAATATGACCCATATCCCCAACCATATGACCATAATTTTCAAAACAATTTCAACTCTTCACAGAGTTCATGGGGATTCACCTTCCCCGAGTCAAACTTTCCTCTGCCTTGTCCACAATTTCCACAATATTCATTCCCCAATTTTGATTCATATACTCCTCTTCCTGAACCACCAATTGAAGAAAAATCATCATTGGAAAGGAGTATCGAAGAGTCCCTACAACAAATGCAAAATTTTCTCAAATCACAATCCTTCCCACATCAAACTCCACATACTTCTTTTCTAGAGCATCCAATTGAAGACGAATCTGAGCTAGAAAAGCGTTTGGAAGTCTTTTGTGATAGAGTGCAAAACATGTTGGACTCCTCATCTTAACCAAATTTTCAAGAGTCCTACTCATCTTTTTCAGTCTCACCTATTCAAAATGAACAACCATCAGTACTGGACTTGAGTATGGAACCCTTGCGTGAGTCCGAGCATCAATCGCAAAATTCGATGGACTCACAAATTTATCATAATTTCCAAAATCAACTTTCATACTCACATTTTCAAGAACCAATTACAAAGAGTATGGAAGACATGATTCCAAATCCAAATTCTGTTACACGACATATCAGTAGGTTAGATTCACTTTTGAGCGAATTGATCAATGAGAGCGAGGAAAGCCTTTCTTGTCAACCTTTGACCGATTCTTATATCCCTAACTCTACTGATTGGACCCATGAATCATGTCATTTTGGAAATCCAACTTCAATTTCAGAACATACAAGTTATGAAAGTCACCTGGACCTTCTGGCAAGTTATCCCTTCCCTGAAATTGAAATCGAACCTGAATGTGATCCTGAACTTCCTGTTGGGAACTCCATTTCACTTTTTGATTCAATAATGACTCCGGTATCTTTACCAAATTTTTTCTCTATTCCGGAGTCAACATTGAATCCTGTACCAATACACCATGCAATAGAATCACCAATCTCTAATGATCACACTTCATTATTGGGGAAAGTGTGTGAACATCAATTCTTTGGTTTGGACCCTATTTTTGAACCAATTTCGACTCTCATTGTTGACTCTCGACTTGATCTGAGTCAACTTCCCGAGTCGCTATCGGTTTTTATTCCTGATCCCTTTAAATCCAAATACATCATTTTCAGAAATCACACTTCATTGTTGGACAAGAATGTTGACAAAAATGACTCAGTAATTATTTTTGAAAATTGAAAATTTGATGGGGATAAAATTTTCAATAAGACCATTAAATCAATCATTCTTTTATTGGGTCATGTTAGAGAGGTCATTGGTGGATTTCTGGACGATCCACAATATCTTGATTGGGTAGCAACGCTTGGCCCAGTCAGACCACCACCGGAACCACCACCATGAGGTAATATTCCTTCTCTCTCTATTTGTTTCACGTATATACACATTCACGATGCATTGAGGACAATGCGTGAGATAAGTGTGGGGGAGGGCTTACTAACATAGTTAGTTTTTCATTTTCTTTCTTTTACACTTCTTTTTAAAAAAAATAAAAAAAAATCTCAGATTGAAAAGAAATTTCATACTCTTTATAAAAATACCAAAAGACTGTAGAATTACGGGAACCTTAGTAATAAATCTTTATTTTTGCCTAAGTAAACAAGAAAGAATGGTTTGACTAAAAGGATAGGAGGGATAAGGAAAATAACTCATACCTTTTATTTAGCCTTAGTAGAATATGCATAATTCACACACACATGCTTGGGATTTAGAGACACAACTCCTAAAAAAAAAAAAAAGCTGGATAATTGTGCCTCAAGAAGCATGTTATTCACGCCAAAAAAAAAAAAGAGGAGAAAAGAAAAAGCTGGATAATTGTGCCTCAAGAAGCATAATTACTCACGCCAAAAAAAAAAATATTATATATAAATAAATCTTGATTTCGTGGCCTACTCCACTTGCATATTTGACCTGAAGGGTGTTTTTTTCACCTGGTGCCCTAAGACCATCTGGTTTGGGAGTCATCGGTTTGATATGTGCTACATAAGTGAAGTAGAAAGCCTAATGGAACCAGAAATAATAAGTAAATATTAATAAAATAATATTCGAAGTTGAGTTGAAAAATCCCAAGCATATCACACTTACACAGTATGCATATCTATCTAAAGCAAAATAAAAGAATGAGTTAGAAGTACAAGATCCTTTCTAAATTTAAAGAAAAACCATAGTTTCTTCTTTTATGAAGGCTAAATATAAGAGGACTTATGAGGGTTAAACCTAATTCCTACATCATTCGGTCATGTTTATTTAGATGATTGAAAGTTCTTTTTCATATATATATATATATATATATATATATATATATATATATATATATATATATATATATATATATATATATATATACATATATATTTCTAAAATAACTAACTTCTTTACTTACTTGATTTTGTGGGTGCAATCCGCTGAAAACCCTCAGGAGACAACACTCCTCCTCTAGGGGAAACTTAGAGGTTTAAAGGCTTGTTGCACATGCTCAGTGCAATCGCGTTACCTGCGAAAGTGGTATAATAATTTTCTTATTTTTGTTTTGCTCGGGACGAGCAAAAAGATAAGTGTGGGGGTGTGATTAGTCTCTAATTTTGCATAATTTTCATCACATTCTCACATTTATTTGATAATAAATTCTGCTAATAATATCTTTCTTGCTTGATCTTAGGTCAATGGTGTGCAAATGAAGAAGATGACCCAAATCACCATTTAATTGGTGATTAAAGGGCTATTAAAATAGCTATTGACCTAAAGAGCAAATTCTATCAAAATCAGGGGCACCAAACCAGAAACCGGGAGCCATAGCCGACAAGGGGACAACCGCGCATCACGCAGCAGGCGGCGCCGCGCGCGCCGCCCAAGGAAAGCCGCGGAAACGCGGCTTTTGCCGCGTTTCCGCGGCCATACGGCGGCGCCGCGCGCGCCGTTTGCTGTCACATCCTGTCTCCTGGCCCCCCAGGCGGCGCCGCACACGCCGACCAAGGACAGCCGCGGAAACGCGGCTTTTGCCGCGTTTCCGCGGCCATATGGCCACGCCGCGCGCGCCATTTTTGGTCATTTCTTGTCTCCTGGCCCCCCTGTTCCCCTGATACTATAAATACCCCATGGGGTTTCAGAGTCCAGAGGGAGGAAGAGAGGAGAGTTCTAGGGTAGTTTTCATTTTCATGTTTAGTTTAGGTTAGGTTAGTTCTTCTTCTTCCCCATTGTATTTTCCATTTTGTTTTAGATCTTGTATTAGGGAGAGAGAGTGGTTCATGCTTGGAATGTAAGAGTACTTATAATAGAAGGTGACAATCTATGAAAGGTGCTCTCTTTACCTCTCTATGTTTTCTTCTCTCTAATCTCTTTTACATGTGTAGCTAGTATTTTCTCTCATGGCAACTAACTACTAACCACCAACTAGTCTAACTTCTTTGATGATAATCCACATGAATCTAATAGCTTCGTTTTGGCCTTGCTCTTGCAAGAGCCATTGATGGCTCATGATGATAGATATAACACTCTAACTTCCTAACCACTAACAAGCTAACATTACTTTATTCCATGCTTACTTTTCTGTAGTATTGATGGTTTAAGTGTAGCTTGCACTTGTTTGTTGAGTTGGGTGGTGATGAGTTACATATGGGTCATGCTTTGAATCGCTCTTGAACCAAAGACTAGTGATGGCCAATGATACTTGTGAGGCAACTATCACTAAGAGGTTAGCGTGTTGGTGGAGTCATTAGTAGTTAGTAGCCGTGAGTTTTCTTTCTCTTTCACTTATTTTAGAAATATATCCAAAAATCACAAACATATTCTTTTCTATGTTTCCCACTTCTTTGTGTTTCACCGTACTTCTCTTTTCATTCTTTTCTTTCTTTTCTTTTCATTCTTTAAAACTTTGAAGAACTTTTAACATACACGTGAATCAACCGGTAAAGCTTCTATCGCCTCCCGTCCTTGTGGATTCGAATCGTTTTAGCCTCTATGCTATAACGGAAGTATCGAGGAAGCCAAAGCACACACACTTTAAATCTTCATTTCAAAACATACACTTTTTGTGCGCGGTCATTCCCCGATCACCACACAACCCGCGTCAACGTCCCTCAGGAAACCCGCAGTGCCAATGTATTTGCTCATGGTTAAAATGATGGTGAAGACCAATCCCGCCATCAGTTTCCTCTCCAGACACTACAATTCTAGGTTGTCGGGGGTTCCAACAACCCTTACAAGTTAACCGGAATGCTAAACGTCAACAAAAGCATCATGCTTGTCTATAACAAGTTGAAGACTCTGTAGTTACAGTCTATTCTGTAGATAGTGAATGCGAGCCTTAGAACAGTGTTCATCCAACGGGCGTTTATCAGCCAAACGCGAGGTTCGTGTCTCACAATCAGAACGTGATACCCGCGTTCAGCCTTTGGCTAAGCCAAAATGCGAGGTCCGCATTTATCAACCAAAATGCAAGATCCGTGTTTCACTGCCAGAACGTAAGACCCACGTTCAGCCTTCAGCTAAATCAAAATGCGAGGTTCGTGTCTCTCTGCCCACGCGAGACCGCGTTGAGAACCAAGGCCTATTCAAACGTGACCTTCACGTTTCAACACACAAATGCGAAGTCCGCATCCAGTCTCTAAAGGCTAAGAAGGGTGCTGAACTGAAAAACCCTCACCCCTAAAGGATCCAGGCTGGTTCTTCAGAAACCCCTGCAACAGATCTGAGGGACTACTTAATAAAGAAGCGGAGTGTCCATCAAATCCATTCTCAATGCTGCTGTGAGAAACTCATCATGGTAGTACTTTTTAAGTGCCACTGCAACTCTCATTTGAGCAAGCAGTTGGTATTTAATTGGTTATCAGCGACACCATCCTCTAACTTAGCCAAGAGGCGTTGTTCTTACAGGAAGAAAGATTTATCCAATGTGGAGTATCCTGAGGTGACTTTAAATATGGTGGATCCCAGCTTCATGCTAAGCAAGTCCAAGGGGAAGTAGCCAAGCATTAACTCGAACGAATCTGACACTGAACCTTCTTCTGGTTTGAGAGAAATACTGATCAAACTGGAAGGAGTGTACCAGTACACTCGCATCTGGATGGGTGCAATATCCCCAATAGACTACAGTGCCCTGGCCAGGGAAATTGAAGTAAGTAAGGCGCATTCCGCCTTTACAGGATCCCAGCACAGTCACATCTGGATGGGTGCAATATCCCTAATAGACTACAGTGCCCTGGCCAGGGAAATTGAAGTAAGTAAGGCGCATTCCGCCTTTGCGGGATCCCATGTGTCTAACTCTTCCATAGAGAAAAAGGCCTTCACTTATATGGCAAGTACTCCTGAAGAGGTGGTCAAGCGATTCAAGATGTAAGACCAAGTACAGAGGGAGCAGTTCGATATGATTCAACCTCAACAAGAATTTATCGATACTCTTAAGCAGATGTTAGCCCAACTGCTTAAGAAGAAGATGAAGAAGCTACAAGCCAAGAATTCTTCTAGCAAGGGCAAAGGGAAAGGGAGTGAGAACTCTATGTCCGAAAGGACTGGAAGTGAGAATAATTTTAATTTTGAACCTTCCAAATCTTCATCTGAAGAGGAGGATGGTTCAGAAAATGGACGTCGTCACTCTAAGCGGATGAACAAATAGGAGAAACGCCTAGAGGTTAATGCTAACTGAAGTAATCTCCAGGAGGCAGGAATAGTCCGGCCATGTTCGGCGGAGTGGGATGTTGCTCCAATCCCCCCCAAGTTCAAGATACCAACCCTACACACCTTTGACGATAAAAGGTCACCGAACCTGCATATATACTATTTAAATCTCAAACTGGGAATGTAGTATCAAACAATGCCATCATGGCTCATTTATTCATTGGCACCCTCAAGAGGCTAGCCTTCGAATGGTTCATGAAGCTTCCTGCTAGCTCTATCAACACATAGGCCAACCTTGAGAAGCTGTTTCTGACTCGTTTCTTTGAAGACGATACAGAAATCTCAATTCAGACTCTCCTTTCTACGAAGCAAAAGAAAGGAAAATCTTAAGACATTCATTGAGAGATTTCGGAGCATGGCACTCTGATGTCCACGCGGCATGACCCAGTCTACACTGGTGGAGACATGCCGCCACAACCTCCAAACTGCCCTCCTCACTTAGATAAGAGTGGCCGAATGTCGTACCTAGAAGCATCTTGTCTTGTAGGGTGAGCAGGCAGAGGAAATCACCACAAGGGTCACAACCGAGGAGAAGAAAAGTAAGCCTAAGCTAGACAAGTCGACGAGGCATACGCCATAGAAATCTTTTCAATCAAAAAGGAAAGTTACTTTAGTGACAGAAACTATTTCATCTGCCAAGCCCTAGCTAGCTAGAGGGGGTAAGTCCTCGAATCAAGCATGTGCCAATAAGCAGTACTTATTGAAAGATGAGCATGTTGTCTCTCTCTTCAAGTTGCTTCAGAAGAGCAATCGACTCAAGCTTCTAGAAGCGAGGCGTCCTGAAGAGGCAGGTAAGACAGATGACCCCAACTATTGCTTATACCACAGGATGCTAGGACATCCAACAAAAATTTGCTACATCTTCAAAGATGTACTCTAGGATCTGATTGATGCAGAAGTTCTCAAACTCTGTCTAGAGCAGAAGAAGGAGACTGCCAATATGACAACAATGGCACCCCTTTAATTTGGCCGGGATCTCCCGCCAGCGACAACCGGAGTAGTTACCATACCGAAAGGGGAACTAAGGGTGATCAATACTGATCCCCAAAACAAAAAGAAGAAAGGTCTAATCCATGTCCCCACTCCTCAAAGGGAGATTATGTGGATTCATCCTGATCTCGTCCAGAGCCAACAATGGACTACTATGACCAACAGGAAGTTTAGAGGCAATGCAAGAACCTCTTCTTGTAATGTGGTGTGTGCTTCCCCCAGAGAAGCAGAGACTGATGTCGCCTCTCTTACAGATTTTGAAGAAGAGAGAATTTTCCTCACTACAGAGCAAGATCTTCGTTCATGGCAGAGACTCGGTCTATCCAGTAGTACTTGAAGAAGTACGATGAAGCTGTGGCTAGCTCATCCAAACCGGCCAAAGAACTAGCCAAGCAACCCATAAAGCAGCTATTAGAGAAGCAGAAAGATCTTTGGTACACCAAGGATCTTCCGAAAGACAAGATGAAAGGATCATCAACACCTTATCGCTTTAACATCTTGGCTCAATTGGCCAACATCCCAGCCAGAATCACTCTCTACGAGCTCCTATGACTCTCAAAGTCAACAAGAGAAGCTCTCAGGGAAGCCCTAGAAGATTCATAGGCTTTCATTGCCCAAATACTGACTGGTCTTAAACAAGAGGATGAAGGACACTGCTTTCAAACCTCCGAACATTTCCTCTGCATAATATTTACCCCCAACGACATGCAGATCAAAGGAAAAACATGATAGACCCTTGTACTATACAGGGTATATCGGATCATCTGAAGTGAGTCCTATTCAGGTTGACACAGGATCTGCATTGAGCATTATACCCACAGGGTCATGCAGCACTGGGGATCCCCACTGACCAGTTGAGTTCTACTCAAACCATCATCTATGGTTTCAACGCAATGGTAAACGCCCAATTGGAAAGAACAAACTCAGATGTTAAATTGGGGACCTAAGATCTGAGGTGACATGCTACGTCATTGATGACGACACCTCATATAATTTGCTACTAGGATGACCATGGATTCATCGCAACTCTGTCATCCCGTCAACTCTTCATCAAGTTATGAAATATATCGATGAAGATGGCAAATTGAGAACGTTGAATGCTGAGAAGCATCTGTTCAAAGGGATCGAGAATTACTTCATTGATTCCCTCCTCTACCAAGTTCTCTAGAGACTGACGAGAATCCTCATCCAGAAGACCCAGATTCTGGTAATGAAGCTGATATCGACCCGAAACCAGAAGAAGAATGTCTCTGGGAAATAAATTCACTTGTAATGAGCGTTGATAAGCTTGATTTCAATAACCCCGCCAATGTTGAAGGCGAGTGGTTTATCCACGAGAATTTATATTTGGCTTTCCTTTCTGTGTTAGCTTCTGATTCTATACTATAGATACTAGTACTGACGTAGATAATGATCCTTTGTCTGCAATAGATGATTTGACATCATTAAACATGCCAGTAACATCATCCCTCATGGTGGATGAAAAGATCAGTGAAGCGCAAGGAGCCTTCTTTGAAGTACCAGCCAAGCACAAGGGTCAGAAGCCAATTCTACTTGGAAGATTCGAATCTGAGCCAATAACTCGTGAAGTTCGGAATACAAAGATGAATCTCCATAATTCTCTCATTATGGGCCAAGTGCACATCATATGATGGAGAAAATGGGATACAACCTTACAGAAAGGTCTAGCCTAAATTCAATAAAGGAAGACGAACACTATTTTGATCTTTCGTGCCAAAAGAGAAAGCCTCCAATTACTATCATCGAACTCGGAGGGGATTAGGCTATGTATCAACTCCAATCACATCGAACTCCGAGTCTGAAGGATCATTATATCTTGATCACTCATTAGGCACATCATCGTGGGAGTTAGATGTCAGTATTGGCGTTATCTTCATAATCTTTCGGTAAACATGGTCTCAACTAGCCATCCGGAAGATGAAAATGAAGAAATAATTCAGTCAGATACCGATCCCTTTATCAAATACTTGAACACTCTTTGGGACATATGCTTTGAGCAGTGTGAGCCACCCATAGAGGATAAAGTAGTCAAAGTCAATCTGGGAAACGAGGCTAATCCTAAGCCCATCTTCATAAGCGAAAGTTTTTCACCCTCTGAGAAAGAAGACATAATACGTCTCAAACAGGAGTATAAAGATGTCTTCGCTTGGAACTATGAGAACATTCCTAGTCTAGATCAACATCAATCCGGACGTGAAGCCAGTTAAGCAACAATAATAATGATTCCTGCCAGAGATTATGAAAGCAATTGAATTAGAAGTCAAAGAGCTCATAGACTCCGATTTCATCAGCGAGGAGCAGCATCCTGATTGGGTTGCCAACATTATTCTCTTCCCCAGGATGAACGGGAAGATTCAAATTTGTATTGACTTCCACGATGTGAGCGCTACTTGTCCTATAGATGAGTTTTCTCTCCCGATCACGGATGTCATGATTGATAATATGTACGATTTTGAGAGGATGTCCTTCATGGATGGCTTCTCAAGATATAATCAAATTAAGATGTATTCGGAAGACGAGAAGTATACATCTTTCAGAACACCACTGGGAGTGTACTGCTACACAGTGATGCCTTTTGACTTGAAGAATGCAGGTGCAACATGCCAACGTGCCATGAATATGATCTTCCACGAGCATATATGCAAGATCGTATAATGCTACGTAGATGATATTACTGTGAAGAGTCACGACAAAAGTGATTACATAGCAGATCTGAAGAGTGTATTCGACATCATGTGGACGCATCAACTTAAAATGAACCCAACCAAGTCCTTCCTGGGAGTGGCCAGTGGCAATTTCCTTCAATTTGTTGTTACATCCGAAGGAAACCATCTCGACCCTGAGAAAGTTCATGCCATTCAGGAAATACAACTTTAAAAGAATCTCAAAGAACTTAGAAGACTGCAGGGACGTTTGGCGTACATCCAGAGATTCATATCAAATCTTTCAGGACATTGCCAACCCTTCATGAAGCTGATGGGAAGGGAGTCTCATTTGCATGGGACAGTGCTTGCCAACAATTATTCGAGGAAATCAAAAGATACCTCATGCATCCATCTATCATGGTAGCTCCAGCATCAGGAAAACCATTCCTAATGTATGTTAGAGTTATGGACCATTTCTTGGGCGCTTTACTAGTCCAGAATAATGATCAGGGATATGAGCAAGCAATCCACTACCTAAGCAGGACCATGATCGGAGCTGGGCATCGCTACAATCTGGTCAAAAAAGAGTGTCTAACTTTGGTTTTTGCCATCCAAAAAATGCGACACTACATTGTGGGCTAGACTACTCATGTCATCTCAAAAGGTAATCTAGTAAGATTGCTTATGACAAAGCCATATTTGTTAAATGGTCAATTAGCAAAGTGGACTATATTGCTTTCGCAATATGAGATGTAGTTTTTGCCGCAGAAAGCTACGAAAGGTAAAGATGTGGCAGATTTCTTAGTTGAACATCCAGATCCAAGAACAATATAAACTTTACGAAGATCTTTCGTACAAGATTGCTGAAGTTTGCATGACCCAGACATCCTTCGAAGAACAAGTCTGGCAACTATTCTTCGATGGCTTATCAAGAACGGGTCCTAGAAGAAACATTGTAGCAGGAGTGGGGGTAGTACTTATATCTCCACAGAACTTCATGATTCCTCGTGTATTCTCATTAGCTAAGCCGTGTTCCAATAACAATCCGAAATATAATGCTTTGTTAATCGATATGCAACTTGCAGAAGATAATAGCATCAAGCATCTCGAAGCATACGGCGATTCAAAACTCATCGTCAACTAGGTTTGCAGAGAGTACAAAGACTAACACAAAGACTTAGTGCTCTACCACAATGCAACCATCAACATGACATAGAAGTTCAAAAGCTTCTACTCAACCATGTACCTCGCCAACAAAATGCACATGCAGATGCATTGGCTTCCTTTGCTGCTTCATTAGCTCTTTTAACCGGAACCACAGAGAAAGTGCTCGTCCATAGCCATGATTTGTATTGTCTGAAGTTTGCCCTTGAAGATAATCAGAATCCAGAATGAGGTCTACAAGTCAAAGAGGTTCTTGAGACCTCAACAGGTCCAGAACTTAGGAATTGATGATTCACATTCATCGACTATGTCTTATATGGCATATTACCTGATGACTATAAGGAGGCAGATGCCATCAGAAGGAAAGCTCACGATTCTACTACAATGCGATCACACGAATATTATATCACCGATCATATGATGGAATCTTGTTCCGTTGCCTTTCACACAAAGCGGCACACGAAGCCCTCAAGGAAGCTCACGACAGTATGTACCACAATTTTTTGATCGGGCGAAAGCCATCACTTGAAAACGTGTGAAATCAGTGTAAAGCGTGTGTGCAAATGTTCCCTCGATACTTTCGTTATAGAATTGGCTCAGTGGGTCGAATCCGCAGGGACAAGAGGTGATAGAAGCTTTAACATTTTGTTCACGCTAGTTGTTAACAAGTTCTTCTTTGTTTAAAGAAAGAGAAAAAGCAAAGAAAAGAAATCTAGAAGTGATAGGTAAAGGAGACGATGAAATTGGCGATGTAAAAACAAAAGAGAAGTGATTTGAAAAATAAAATGAAAAAAAGATGAACTTTGTGGTGAAGAAGATGAAAACAAAGGTGAACAAAGAGGACGGTCAAAACAACGATAGAAAAAATGATAAAAAGATTTTGAAAATTGTTTTTAAAACAAAGTTAAGAGAAGAAGGAAAACTATAAAAGAAAACTCATAACTACTAACTACTAATTTCTCCACTAACTATGCTAACCTCTTAGTGATAGTTGCCTCACATGGATCCTTGGCCATCACTAGTCCTTGACTTCAAAAAATAATACAAAGTATGGCTCATAAGATTGTTCTTTCACATTCAAACACATCCATTCCACACAACAAGTTTCAAGCTACTATTAAATCATCAAAACTAAGTAGAGGTGAGCATGAAATAAAGAAGACATTATAAATTAGGTTGTTAGTGGGTTAAATGTTAGAATGTTAGAATGTTAAAATTCATCATCATGAGCCATCAATGGCTCTTGCAAGAGCAAGGCCTTATAGATGCTATTAGATTCATGTGAATTATCAAGTAAGTGGTTAGCTAGTTAGTGGTTAGTAGTTAGATTGTTATGAGAAGAAAAACTAGTTAAGTATCATGTAGAAGATGGAGAAGATTAAGAAAGGAGACACTTATATATATTGTCACCATCTATTACATCAATATCTCTTAATCTCTCTCTGAATCATCTCAGCTCTACTACAAGATCTAAAAGGAAAATAAAAATACAAAATAAAAGAAGAAGAAACTCCTATTCTATAACTAGAAGAGAGAACCTAGCCTACTCGTTGATCTGCTCGCATCTCAGGTCTTTGCAAGGGTATTTATAGGCAAAAGAACACTCTAGAAGACGAGACGAGGTCACGCGTCGAAAATCAACACGTGGCTCGCTAAGATGGCCATGAAAACGTGGCCATAGCCGTGTTTCCACAACGATACTAGGGATATAGGTTCCTGGTTTTGGCGAGCGATTTCGTCTCGTCTCTGGGACCTTCCATGTATCCTCGGATTTGGGTATTTGGATCCAGATTTTCGTCAGATTCGCGCCAACGTCTAGATTTAATGTATCTTCTAGAAACTCTCTAGCTTGGCCTCCAAGAAATCCAGATTTAATTACCTAAAAATAGGTTTAATTAGGCTTTTATTACCCTTTTTCCCTTCTAGTCTTGATTATCTGCAAAAGAGATCAAAACACGGGTAAGAATCGTTATTTTTATCATAAATCGGTAAGAAAATGCGATATAAAAATGCAGAATTGTAGACTAATTACACCCCCATACTTATCTTTTGCTCGTTCTGATCAAAACAAGAAAAGAAAAAACTAAACTAAGAAAGTTATTACTCCACTTTCGCAGGTGACGCGATTGCACTAAGCGTGTGGAATAAGTCGTTAAACCTCTAGGTTACCCCTAGAGGAGGAGTGTTGTCTCCTAAGTGTTTTCAGCGGATTACACCTATAAAATCCAAAAAGAAAGAAAACAAAAGTTAGCATTTTGAAAATGCATTTTGAAAGAGAGAAAAACATTTTCGAAATATTTTTGTAAAAATTTAAGCGATCTAAGATTATAAGTTCACTAAAAATTATTCTTCCTTAAACTTAGTCTATATGCAAGATCTTCTCTTCAAATAAGGTAAGAATTCAAAATTAGATTGATTATTTTATCCTTCATAAAACCTAAATAATATGCACTTTGTGACAGCATAGATTTCTGGGATTTCAACTCTAATCATCAAGCCATTTATATCTATATATATATATTTTTCTTTCTTCCTTAGTTTTTTTAGGCTTTCTAATTTACCCGGGTAGTGAGCCTTTAACCAATGACTCTTAGACCAGATGATCTTAGGGCACCAGATGAGAAGACATCCCTCGGGTTTAAGGACTCGAGTAAACTAGGCCACAAAACTAAGGGCGATTATTTGTTTCTTTTGACCACTGTTAGGCGTGAATAATCATGTTTCTTGCGGCATAGTTATCCAGCTTAATAAGTGTTTTTTTTCATATACACCATATATATTTTTTCTTTTTATATATTTTTATGTTATGGCATTTTAGGTCTTTGTTTCCATCCCAAAAATGTATAAGTATGAAGTGCATTATCTCTTCAATCTTTCTTACTTAACCTATAATTTTAAACAAGATCCATTATTTTGACTAGATTAAAAATGTCATAATTAAGCTTTTCTTAATTTCTAAGATCATTTTAATTTTCTTAAAAATATATCAAAACTTTGTCTCTTGTTTCAAAAAGTTTTTAAAGAAAGAAAAAAATCCTACACAAAAGGAAAAATTTTAAGAATATCCTAAAAGAAGTGAAAAAGAAAGAAAATTTAAAAACTCTACGTTAATAAACCCTTCCCACACTTATCTCATGCAATATTCTCAATGCATCACGAATGTATATATGCATGAAACAAATAGAGAGGGAAGAAAAAATCACCTCAAGGTGGTGGTTCTGGTGGCGATCTGATTGGTCTAAGAAATGCGGCTCAATCCAATTTGCACGGAGTTCAGAAAAACCCACCAGAAACCTCTCTAATACAGCCCATTATGATGATGTGCACATGGATGATTTTTATTAGGAATTTTACCCTATCTAATTTCTAAATTCTAAAAATAATTTTAGAGTCATTATCAATACATTTGTCCCAAAATGGAGTACGAAATGATGGAATGATTGATTTGGGCTCAGAAAGTATAGGAATTATGATCAACTCAGAAAATTGACTGAAGTCAAATAAAGGTTCAGGAGTCGAGATTGATTTAGGAAGAGGGTCCAAATTAAGAAGTTGAAACTCTAATCCACATTTATTTTCTCACAACATAATGTGACTTTCTAAGTTTGGTGATTCAAGTTTAAGAATGATAGGTATGAAAATCAAAACTGACTCTAAAATATTGCTCAAATCGGATAGCAAAACAAGAGTCATTATTGATTCAGAAATTTGAACTGAATCACAAATTTGAGTATCTGGGTCACATTCTGGATTGAGTTTAATTTCATAAAAATGAGAACTTGCCAGTGTGTCAATAAAATTTTCAAAAGTATGGTATTGGTCAAGTTTAATATGATGATCATAAAGATGGGTGATTCAATTTCACGATAGTCTGGCACAAGATCCAATAGTGACTCAGGAAAAGGATTGCAATTAAGTGAAGACACCGGAGTCATTATTATTGAATCAGGAAGTGAAATTGAATTACCAAGTTGAGGTTTAGGATCACATTCATTCTCAATTTCAATCTCAAGAAAGAGATAACTTAAAAAATGTCAATATGGTTCTCAAAATTTTGATGTTGGTCAAGTTCAAATGGGTGTGCTGAAATTGAGTCTTAGTTTCCAAAACAACCTGATTCCTACGATAGAGTTAGAGTTATCTAGATTAGTCAAAGGTTGATAAGAGTGAGTTTCCTCATTCTTATGAATATTGACCAATTGACTCGGTTGTGCTTCTAACCTATCGATAGACTGGGCAAAAGATTTTTGAAATTATTATGAAGTCTCATGCAAGATTTCTATACTCTTTTCTAGCTTAGTTTTTTCTTCAAATGATTGTTCTATAAGCGGAGTATAGGAATTTTGATTTGAAAAAATTGTGAAGATTGTGAGTCCAATAAGTTTTGAGATTGTTGCTCAGCCTCACGCAAAAGTTCTATATTTGTGTCCAAGACTGATGGTTGGTCATTTTGAAGAGGTGGGACTGAGTATGACTCTTAAAAATATTATGGAATTAGGGAGGCCAACATTTCCTGAAATTTTCGTTCGGCCTCCCGCACAGCTTCCGTACTCTTTTCTAATTTGGATTTTTCTTCAATTGGTGGTTCTAAAAAAGAAGTATGGAAGCAAAATCGAGAAATGAATATTATGAAAATTGTTGAAATTGTTGACAAGATGGTTGAAAATTTGCCTTAGGGGAAGTGAATCCCCATTGACTCTTTGAAGAGTTAAAATTATTTAAAAATTTTGGTCATAAGAATAGGGGTATAGGTTATATTGAGTCGGATAAATCCAATCCGGCCTATTTGATTTGTTCATGTTATATAAAGCCGGGTTGGAGTTATCTGAGTCAAATGAGGTTGATGTGAAATATGGAATCATATAAGGATTGAAAAAATTGTTGTTGTTGAATTTTATTTCACAAACAATCAAAAACAAAAAAGAAAAAGCAAACAAATAAACAAAAAGAAAGAAAAAAATCAAAACCAAGCCTATACTAGGATTGACCTAGACCTAGACGACTCTTAACTGGACGATTACCCGAGGGAGGTTGTTGTATGAATCTGACCATAAGCTAATCTGTCAGGTAGGGGTAAAATATGGTAGGAGGTATCCGTGTATGAGTAATGGGCATTATGCCAAACTACGGTATTTTCGAGGCATAACCTCTTAATCCCCAACCTTAGCTACCGATTTTACAAGAGTATGATTCAAACAAGTTTCACCTTCAGTCAATCTCTTAATGAGTTTGAGATGTCCCTAGGGGCCAACGTCTATCAATTTTTATTAAGACTTGGGTTGTGTAAGTGGGGAAGTGGTTTTTGGGCTAAGAAAGGGTAATGACTTCCCTACCTTATCTTGTATTGAGTTATGCCCTTAAGTCCAATTCATGCAAGTGTGCAATATAGACAAGAATATAATACAAACTAAGTAAATTACCCACGTGTTTGTCATATGCTATTTGCAATGCCATATGTGTAGGATCTAAAAATAATCTCAACACAATACTCAAACAAAGATAATTAGCGTTAAATAAAATAACTTGCAGGAAAAGAAATAAATCTCAGAAAATACAAACGCAAACACAAGAGATTTTATCCTGGTTCGATCATCTTGACCTACATCCAGTCCCCAAGCAACCCGATTGAGATTTTCCTTATCCTTGATTTTGTACACCCAAAATCAACACCTTGTATACCACTTGACAAACAACCTTTGTCAAATCCGTACAACTCTTCTTTACACCAAGAAGACAATTTTCTTATACACCTCTTCTCAGCACCAAGAAGATAACCTTGTACAACTCCTTTCTTTGAGTGATTACAAAATAACTTATAAGCCTTGAGAACTTGTATGCGATCGTGAACAAGGCTCTTATAGGTGGACTCTCAGAATTCTTCACTAGAGGATCGAAATTTGTGTAAAGAACAGAAAGTGGAAACTAGTTTTCTGAAAAACAGAATTTTTTAACAGAGTTTGGACAGAAAACTAATCATATGAATTGATGTGTTTAGCCTAGGACAACATCCCTATTTATAGCTGAAATCTATGGTCAGTTAGGGTAGTTATCAAGATAAATTTGAATATTAAAACATTAGATAAACACCAGAATTCAATAACTGTTTAACAGTCAGAAACTGTTATAAGTCGACTAGGGGATGGAGGTTGTCGACTAGGGAACAAGATTTGCCTGGGTTAGTCGACTAGAGTAGGAAGTAAGTCGACTACATAAAGATTGATACAGATATGCAAATCTCTGAAAACTAGTATTAGTCGACCAACAGAAATGATTAGTCGACTAAAACATGTATTAGTCGACTTATAAAATTGATAAGTCAACTATAGCTGCTAACAGTCAAGAAATAGAAAGTTGATATCTTTTCAGGACAGGATTTAGTCGACTATAGGACTTTGATAAGTCGACTAGACATTATATTAGTCGACTATAAGAAGGGTCAAGTCGACTAATAAGACTATTTGTGTGTGTGTTTCAAGGCTTTTAACATGCTATATAAAATACACAAAAAAGCCAAATTATATTTGTTATCATCAAAATAAGTTCCAACATTCTCCCCCTTTTTGATGACCACAATGTGTGTATGAACAAGTTCCCTCTTAGAGAAACTCCCCTGCAGAAAACAGGCTATAACAAAAATATATATAACAAGTGTTCTCCCCCTGCAACATAGCATACATATGATATATTTTCAAGTGCTAGAAATAACATATATCATCAGGTATTCTCTTTTCTTTGTATGGTACCTATAAGATAAAATATTGTTAATGACACCAATCATAACATGATCAAAATATTAACCTTTAGGAATCCAAACCCAATTTGAATTTGGTTTCCATCTATTAGCATAAGCATAATTGCATGAATTACATATATCATGTACAAATGATGTAATATAAGCATTTTTGTCCATATTATTTAGATTTTTAGGAATCCAAATATATTTATACTTTGATTTCATGATCTTCTTAACAAAAGAATTATCATTATTCTTTTTGTAGACATGTGTAGTTCTTTCAACATTATTTTTTGAACAACCAAGATTAATATGCTTATCTTTTGAAAAACCAAGTCCAAAATGATTATATGAAACCTTTTGATATGACAATATATCATTTAAATTTTCTTTCCCTTTATTAAACTTTGTCACTTTAAACAAAAGTTCTTCATATTTATCTTTGAAATTTGTCAAGTCTTTATCTAAAACCGAAATTCTTTCATTTAAAGACATAGTTTCTTTTTTAAGCAAAAGATTTTCTTTTAAGAAATTCTCATTATCCTTTTTCAATGAAGATATAACTTTTTCAAAGTCATCCTTTTGAGAATTTACAGAAGAAATTTGAGAAAAATAAACAGAATTTCCTTTTGATAAAATTTTATTTTTCAACTTTTCATTCTTAAGTTCATTATATAGTTCATAAAATGCATCTAAGAGTTCAGCATATTGTATCTCATCTTCTTTTTGAGCCATAAAGCAAATATTTGCATGTTCAGTGGCTTCTTCTTCATCTAAGGAAAATTAATCACTATTCTCCCATGATGCTTGATAATATTTCTTCTTTTTAAACTTTTTGCTCTTGAAATTCCCTTTATTTTTTAGCAATGGGCAATCCTTCTTCATATGACCTGTTTTATTACAATTAAAACATGTAGGATTAAACTTACCTTGCTTCAAGAACTTTCTGAATTTTCTTGAGAGCATTGCCATCTCCTCTTCATCATCATCTAAATCTTCTATATCTAAGGATGTATGAAAGGCAAGTACTTTCATCTTTGATTGAACTTGAAGTTTATCATTCTTCTGATCTTCAAGTTGCACTTCAAATGCCATTAAATTACCGATAAGGTTTTCTAATGACATTGTTGAGAGATCATTTGCTTCTTCTATTGCAGTAGTCTTCTTCTCCCAATCTGATGTGAGTACACGAAGAACCTTTCTAACTTTTTTTACTTGAGTGTATTCCTTTTCAAGTGCTACTAAGGAATTAATGTCCGTGAATCTTGTAATCATTTCTGAAATTGTCTCATTCTCCTTCATTGAAGAGTTCAAACCTGTGAACAAGAACAAAAATTTTAGACTCTTTAACCTTATTTGTACCTTCATGGGTTACCTGTAAAATCTGCCATATTTGATTTGCAGATCTGGCCGTTGACACGCGATTGAATTCTTCTTTATTCAAGGCACAGAAAAGCGCGTTCATTACTTTGGCGTTAAGATTTGCAAACTTCTTTTGTTCTTCATTCCAAGCACAGTAATTGGTAGTCGGCTTGATGTAGATGCTTCTACTATATTCCAGAGTTCATAGTTGAATGAATGCAAGTAAATCTTCATTCTACGCTTCCAATAGTTGTAGTGGGATCCATTAAATAGTGGTGAACGTTATGTAGTATATCCTTCTCTGAATTGTGATGAAGGAAACTCCGTTGCCATCTTTGTAGGGTATTGATAGGGTATGCAGGGCTTTGATAGAGTATGCCGGGCCGGGCTCTGATACCAATTGTAGGATCTAAAAATAATGTCAACATAATACTCAAACAAAGATAATTAGCGTTAAATAAAATAACTTATAGGAAAAGAAATAAATCTCAGAAAATGCAAACGCAAACACAAAAGATTTTATCCTGGTTCAGTCCTCTTGACCTACATCCAGTCCCCAAGCAACCCGCTTGAGATTTTCCTTATTTTTGATTTTGTACACCCAAAATCAACGCCTTGTACACCACTTGACAAACAAGCTTTGTCAGATCCATACAACTCTTCTCTGTACAAAGAAGACAATTTCCTTGTACACCTCTTCTCAAGACCAAGAAAGATAAACTTGTACAACTTCTTTCTTTGAGTAATTACAAAATAGCCTATAAGCCTTGAGAATTTATATATGATCGTGAGCAAGGACTCTTATAGGTGGACTCTCAGAATTCTTCACTAGAGGATTGGAATTTGTGTGAAGAACAGAAAGTAGAAACTAGTTTTCTAGAAAACAGAATTTTTCAACAGAGTTTGGACAAAAAACTAATCATATGAATTGATGTGTTTAGCCTAGAACAACATCCCTATTTATAGCTGAAATCTATGATCAGTTAGGATAGTTATCAAGACAAATTTGAATATTAAAACGTTGGATAAACACCAGAATTCAATAACTGTTTAATAGTCAGAACTGTTATAAGTCGACTAGGGGATGGAGGTTAGTCGACTAGAGGAACAAGATTTGCCTGGGTTAGTCGACTAGAGTAGGAAGTAAGTCGACTACATAAAGACTGATACAGATATGCAAGTCTCTGAAAACTGCTATTAGTCGACCAGCAGAAATGATTAGTCGACTACAACATGTATTAGTCGACTGGTAAAATTGATAAGTCGACTATAGCTGCTAACGGTCAAGAAACAGAAAGTTGATATCTTTTCAAGACAGGACTTAGTCGACTATAGGACTTTGATAAGTCGACTAGACATTATATTAGTCGACTATAGCAAGGGTCAAGTCGACTAATAAGACTATTTGTGTGTGTGTGATTGTTTCAAGACTTTTAACATTCTATATAAAATATACAAAATAGCCAAATTACATTTGTTATCATCAAAACAAGTTCCAACAATATGTACAGCTCAGTCCTGATCACAACAACAGAAAGAAATATATTATATTGGAATTGAATTGACACGTGCCTAAATACAAATACCTAAACCATTTTAAAGCGTCCAAATACTGTATTTTAGTTCTTTAATTATTGTAGTGTGTAGGCAATCAAAATAAGAAAATAGCAGTACAAATCCACTAGCTATTACAATGTACATATCCCATCACAACAAGATACAATTTTGTCACACAATTATCACGGAACCGCGGCCAAAGTCGCGTTTGCTCGGCTTTTCTGCAGAAGATGGGTCCCTATTTTTTAGAGCAGGGAGATGCAATGCTAATGTTTGTTCTGCAATGTTAAGTTCCTGTAAAGATTATCCTGCACACTAAAACAGAGAAGAAAATGTTAGCAAAAATGTGAGTTTAAACCATTCCTAGCCCTGGCAACGGTGCCAATTTTTTTTGATCAGATGAAAACCAGTGCTTGAAAATGTGTGTTATGAAACAGTATAAAGCGTGTGTGCTAATGTTCCCTCGATACTTCCGTTATAGCATTGGCTCAACGGGTCGAATCCACAGGGACAGGAGACGATAGAAGCATTAATGGACCGTTCACGTCAGTTGTTAACAAATTCTTCTTTATTTAAAAAATGAGAAAAAGGAAAGAAAAGAAATCTAGAAGTGATAGGTAGAGGAGATGATGAAATTGGCATGTGAAAACAAAAGAGAAGTGGTTTGAAAAGAGATTTGGAAAACAAAATGAAAAAGAAGATGAACTTTGTGGTGAGAAGGAGAAAACAAAGGCGAACAAAGAGAACAGTAGAAACAACGATAGAAAAATAATAAAACGATTTTGAAATTTTTTTAAAAATAAAGTAAAGAGAAGAAGGAAAACTATGAAAGTAAACTCATGGCTACTAACTACTAATTGCTCCACTAACCATGCTAACCTCTTAGTGATAGTTGCCTCACATGGATCCTTGGCCATCACTAGTCTGTGGCTTCAAGAGACGATACAAAGCATGGCTCATAAGATTGTTCTTCCACATTCAAACACATCCATTCCACACAATAAGTTGCAAGCTACTATTAAATCATCAAAACCAAGTAGTGGTGAGCATGAAATAAAGAAGACATTGCAAGTTAGCTTGTTAGTGGGTTAGATATTAGAATGTCAGAATCCATCATCATGAGCCATTAATGACTCTTGCAGGAGCAAGATCTTTTAAATGCTATTAGATTCATGTGGATTATTAAGTAAGTGGTTAGCTAGTTAGTGGTTAGTAGTTAGATTGTCATGAGAAGAAAAACTAGATAAGCATCATGTAGAAGATGGAGAAGATTATAATGGAGAAGAAAGGAGACACATTTACATAGATTGTCACAATCTATTTCATCAATATCTCTCTACCTCTCTCTGAATCATCTCAGCCCCACTACAAGATCTAAAAAGCAAATGAAAATATAAAACTAAAAGAAGAAAAAAATCCTACTCTACAACTAGAAGAGAGAGAACCAAGCCTACTCGTTGGTCAGGTCTCTGCAGGGGTATTTATAGGCAAAAAAATACTCTAGAAGACGAGACGAGATCACGCGTTGAAAATCGACACGTGGCTTACCAAGATGGCCGTAGAAATGCGGCCATAGCCGCGTTTTCATGGCCATAGCAGGGACTTAGGTCCCTGATTTTGGCGAGCGATTTCTTTTTGTATTTGGGACCATTTATGTATCCTCGGATTCGGGTATTTGGATTCGGATTTTCATCAGATTTGCGCCAACATCTTGATTCAATGTATCTTCTAGAAACTCTCTAGCTTGGCCTCCAAAACATTCAAATTTAATTACTTGAAAATGGGTTTAATTAGGCTCTTATTACCATTTTGCCCTTCTAATCTTGATTATCTGCAAAAGAGACTAAAATAAGGGTGAGAAGCGTTATTTTTGTTATAAATTGGTAGAGAAATGCGATATAAAATGCAGAATTATATACTAATCACTCACCAACCAGGACCCAAACATGGAGATCGAATTCAAACACTTGGTTACTACTAGCCAAAGATGATTTCTACTGTCGTCATTTATGCTAAGTGGTGTCACACCTGTTAGATCCATGGTGACTTCATCCATTAAGCACGAGGACATCTTCACCCAATGTCTTCTTTATGGCCATTTGAGATCGAGGGAATAGACGACATTGGACCCATCACCCCTCCAATATCCAAAGGACATCGGTTCATTCTAGCAAAAATTGATCATTTTTCAAAATGGGTGGAAGTTATCCCCCTGAAGGAAGTAAAGACGCTCAAAGTTGTTAATTTCATCAAGCATCACGTCCTATACTGCTTTGGTGTGCATTACAAATCATCCACGATAATAGATCCCTGTTCATCAGCCAAGCATTTCAGAGATTCTGTAATTAATTCAGAATTCAAAGTATGTCTTCAACGGTATACTATCCAGCTGCTAACAGCATCGCAGAAGCATTCAACATGGCCATCAGCAAACTTCTAAAGAAATTTGTCTCAAAAAGTCAACGCGACTGGGACGAGAAGTTGGGTGAATGCCTCTAGGTTTACCGTACAACGGTTAGAACCCCAGTGAAGGCTACCCCATTCTCCTCAGTATATAGATGTGAAGCAGTATTACCATTGGAGATTCAGATTTCATCTTTGCGTGTTGCCCTGGCATTAGAGATGACAAACGAGGACAAGCATCAGTTGTACCTCCAAAATTAGAAGCTTTGGATGATAAACGACTCCAATCTCAACAACAGATCGAGCTCTACAAAACTCGATTCACAAAATACTTCAACAAGAAAGTCAAAGAATGAATTTTCAACAAAGGCGATCTTGTCTTAGCTGTCAGACGAACCATGATCATGACATACAAGACTAAAAGCAAATTTCAGCCTAAGTGGGAAGGACCCTATGTAGTAGAGATGGTCTACTTAAATGGAGCTTACCGTCTTACAAATCCAAATGGCGACACACTCATAATGCCAATTAATGAGAAATTCTTGAAGAAATACTATCCCTGATCATGTTCAACAATACATCTCTGATCAAACATTCACTCTGACCAGTCAGATGGATAAAGGTTTGGGGTCCAAGATGCTTGGGAGAGTGCAAAAGAAAAGATTTCACATTCAAGGATCACATCATGTCAACCAACACTGAACTGACTGAACATTGCTGACATTATGATACATGATGTTAATATCGAAAGAATGACAAAGTTAGAAACTAAGATTTTAGCTTTTCACTCTTCTAACGACCAAGTTAACACTGTACCTCTGATCAAAACTCCACCTTAATCAATCAGATGGATTAGGGTCTGAGATCCAAGACGCTTGGGAGAGCGCTAAAGAAAAGCTTCCACATTCAACGGATTACATCACAGTCGATCGAAGCCGAACAGACCGAACATTACTGATATTAGTTGCATGATACCGATATCGAAGGAATGACAAAGTTAGGAACTTTGGTTATAGCTTTGTCACTCTTCTCAAGATCAAGTTAACACTACACCTCTAATCGAAGCTCCACCTGAACAATCAGATTGATTAGGGTTTGAGATCTCAAATGCTTGGGAGAGCACCAAAAAAAACTTTCTTATTTAATAGATCATATCACGATCGATCGATGCCAAGCCGACCGAACATAGGTGACATTGTGATGCATGATGTAAACATTGAGAAAAGACAAATGTAAAATGTCAGTTTTTAGCCTCGTCACTCTTCTATAGTATATAGACATGCACCCATCTTCAATTTAGAAGAATAGGTCATATTTTAAAGTCGAGCATGCCTAAACAATGATTTTAGGCACTCTTCTTCCTAATCATTCCTCTTGATCCAGAAGGATAAATTATCTAGTCTAACTTTCCATATGTAATGGTGGCATGTCTCACTTTTCCTGTTCGATTGAACGAAGCTTGACACAACGACAAGGCATCTAAATAGTCAAATGGCAGATTCAATGAGTTTATTTGATGGCTTATCAAGCCGAACTTATTGAAGAAAGTTTGTGACACATCTTTGCAGAACCTTTCCAGTGTTTCCACATTCATATCTAAATGTGGCGACCGAATGAGGATCAGAAAGGATTCTATGAAGAATGTCAAAGAGGATTCCATGAGAAGTGTTAATCTCTAGACCAAATCCCCGAAAGGTTATATTCTCTTCCTTACTTTATGTGAGATTCTGCGGAGTGAAAACCCAAAAGGTACATCATGTTACTTATAGTAACGTAGCAATCCAATGCCTCCAATGGTTAAGGTTAGAGGAAAGTGTTGGCTTTTAAGCCCAACAAAAAATCCTCAACAACTCATTACGTTGAGGGGAATAGCATGGCTAGCCCAACTCAAATTGCAGTTAGTAAAGACATATCAAATCTGTTGATAGTTGAAGATTTGCTAAAATCCTAAGGGATCTAATCTCACTTTTTCCCACCAAAATCCCTTATCAATTTCCTTCCATGGAATGATAGAACCACAAATTATATTTATTTTCCTAGTGAAATGATTACAATTGTACCATGTCATATTAACACTATACCTTTGACAGTAAAATTTCAATATATCCCTAGCGAGTATCACTCCTACTTTTCAGTTCTTTTCAATAGAATGATAGGTCCACTTAACACTGCTCAAATCGTGAAACCAATTCTAGTCAAGTTAACTTTACACCTTTGACCCAACATTGCTCAAATCGTAAAATCAAACATTCTGATCAAGTTAACATTACATCTCTGACCCAATATATAGCTCAAATCGCAAAACCAATTCTGGTCAAGTTAACTCCACACCTCTGACTAAATTTACCTAAGCTGCAAAACAAATACCTGCAAGTTAATATCACACCTAGGGCAGATGTTTTCTTAATTTTTGTTAAGAAAATGAGATCTTCTGTGCTAAGTTTAATATCACACCTCTAGCACGTATCTCACTATCAAGTTAACATTATATCTATGACAGTGAATCTTCCTGATTTTCCCAGAGAAAAATAAAAAATGGGACCTATGGTTAATAGTATACCTCTTCAAATACTAAGTTAATATCACACATACGGCACATATCACTGTTAAGTTAATATTACACATTTAAAAATGGTCATTTTAATTTTCCCAGTGGGAAAGAATCCATGGTTAATATTACACCTCTCAAGCGTTAAGTTAATATCATACCTCAAAACAAATCCCTGTCATGTTAACATCACACCTCTTATAGTAATTTTTCTTGATTTCAAACTCTTCCAATGGAGTTATTTATCAATTGCTAAGTTACCTCTGGCAATCACAATTCAATCGCTCTAGTTCGTATGATTTTCAAACACAAACAAAAAATAAAGGCGAGACAAAGGCAAAATAATCACTTTTATTATTCATATCAAAATGGTAAAAGTGATACAAACACTCTCTTATTCAATAAGATAAAGTGTTACAAAAGAAAAGGAGATAAAAAGTTAATCTCGCTCAGTGAGAGACTTTATTTGATCCTTGGGGCGTTGAATATCCCATTGACGTGCCTCCTCAACCTTAGCCAAGGCCTGGACCCTCAACTCCTCATCTAATAAAAGCTTCTTTGTAGTAAGTTGTGCCTGAAAATCCAACTTGGAGGTGTGGACAATGAGTTTTTGTTGTACCCGACTCTTGGAGACCTCAAACTCCTCCATCTTCTTCTTCTCGGTTGCAAGCTTTTACTCCTTGTCTTGGATTAAGGCTTGCACCTTAACAATCATAGCTTGAGCACTTGCTATGATACCCTCTGCATTCTTAGTGATAATCTTGGATCTCTGAAGGTCATCGGTTAAGTTCTGATAGCTAGCTTTAGAGTCGTCCAGATAGCAGGCTTGTTCAGCTATCTGTCCCTCAAACTCTTTCTGCTCGCGTTTTTAGGTGGCACGAGGTGACACAACACCTGCTGGGCATCATCAATCAGGTTTGTACTTGATTGAGATAAACCTGTGTACAAAAATACAGAATTTAGAAATGAAGATAAAGAAAGTGCAAGATTCTCAATTCTATCGCGATAGCAAGTAGCTATGTGGTTCGTGATCCACAAGGAGGGACTGGCGATGAAAGCGTTTAAATAAGTTTCTTTTAAGTTAATGAAAATGATTAAAAGTTCTTTTTTGTTTTTGAAAAAAATAGAAATAAATTCATATTAAGTGGAGAAAATGGAAGATAGAAGAAGATGGCGATTGAAGATGTTTTAAAAAATGAGTTAAAAAGAAATGAAAAAAAAGAAATGATAATGAGTAAAGGAGTTGTTTTTAAAAGTGTTAATGACTATGAAATGAAAAGAAGAAAAAAATAAAATACTTACTTACCTCTTTGGCGCTTGCTTTCCTTTGATCCTTTGCAATGATTGAGCTTGACTTGAAGGCGATCAAAGTGGGCATATAGGATCTTCCCCATTCCCAGTCTAAACTATGAAACAAAGGTGCAAGCTAAAACTAATTTAAAAATGTCTATCCATCACCATAAGCCATCAATGGCACTTGCAAGGGCAAGGCAAATTCGAGGCTATCGGAGTCATCTGGATCCACAAGCTCCTCAGAAGAAAGTAGAAGAAAAATAAAAATGAAGAATAAGACTGCAACTTTTGATTAAATAAAGTAACGATGAAAGAAGGGAAGAATATTTACACCGATGTTACTCTTAGTGCAACCTTCATTCTCATTCTCTCATAAAACTCTTCTATTCTCTGAGTTACTTGAATAAAAAACAAAAACTATATGAAAAGAAAAATAAAAACCTATACTAAACTAGAACAAAAACCTATCCTAAAATCTAACTCTGCTCAGTCGTCCCTTTATCTTCTGAAGTGGTGGTATTTATAGATTGAAATGGATAAGGGAGAGCATGCTTGAAGATGAGATCAAATCGTTGTCCCAATAGAAAAGATCTTCTGATAAAGTTGGAGATAAGATTGGAGATCGCTTGCCCAAAAGAAAACATCTTCTGATAATATCTCTTTTGGATTTCTGGATTTTAACAATATCCCTATTATTCTTCAAGCTAAACAAATTGATTCTTCTAAATTTGATTTTAACTGTATTTATTTTGCTTTATCTTTAGTTAACCAAATAGATCAATTAAATCAAAATTTTACTAGCTTTTATCTTGTTTTATCTTCTCTCCCTTTATTAAGACAAACCTGCAAAATAAAATATAAAGGCAAAGAATTAACAGGATTTATTATAGGATAAATATGGGAATGTAATAAAAATAATGCAAAATGCATGTTTGATAACACCCCCACGCCTATCTTTTACTCGTCCTCAAGCAAAACAAAGAAAAATAGAGCTAACTTAATATAACACACTTTCGTAGGAATCACGGTTATACTTAGCATGTGCAACAAGCCGTTAAACCTCTAGGTTACTCCTAGAGAACAAGTTTTGTCTCGTGAGAATTTTCAGTGAATTACACTCACAAAATCCATAAAGAAAGAGAAATAAAGTTCTAGTATTTTGAAAACGCATTTTGAAGGAGAGAGAATATTTGAAGAATTTTTGTAAAAATTCAAGTAATTATAAGTTATAGAAAAACCGAAGTTTTCATTCTTAAACTTAGCCTCTATTCAAAAACTTGTTATCAATTAAGGTAAATAGTCAAACTATATTTTTCATCTAGTCTATTATTTTAATTTAAGTTATATGCACCTTCATGACTGTGAAATTTTGACTCTTCAACTCTAACTCTTATGCCTTATTTTTACTAAATTTTGGTGGTACTATCCCTTAGTTCTATTAGACTTTCTAATCTGCCCATGTAACGAGCCATAGGTCGGTGACTCCCAAATTAGGGCACCGGGTGAGAAAATAACCCAAAGACTTAATGACTCGAGCAAACAAGGACATAAAACTTAAGGATTTTATTATATGGACCACTTATAGGTGTGAATACTTATGCTTTATGAGGAACAAATACCCAGCTTAACTAAATTTTTTTGATATATATATTTTTTTCTTTTTTTCTTTTATTTTTATATAAGGCATAAGAATCTTTGTTTTTGAACCCTAAGTGTATAAGTGTATAAAATATGCATATTTCATCAAGGTTAAAATCAAGACTAAATTACTTTTTCAATTTTTCTTCCTAATCCTAGAAATCAAACAAATAGTCTTATTTTGACCAAGTATAAGAAATCCTAATTATGATCTCCTATTATTTAAAGTTAACTTAATTTCTTACAAAAAATAGGTCAAAATATTATTTCAAAAAGTTTTTTAAAAGCAAAGAAAATGTTATTTTTTTTAAAACTTAAAAGAAAATCTATGTTATGTTAGAACCCTGCGCCACAACTATCTCATGCATTGTCCTCAATGTATGAATAAATGCATATATGCATGAAAAAGAAGAAAGGTAAGGAAAAATGTTAGCTCAAAGTGGTGATTCTGGTGGTGGCTGATTGGGTCAAGTGTTGCTGCCCAATCAAGATAATGTGGCGGTTCATGGTACCCACCTTTTATGGCCTTTCTATTTACATTTTTATATTCCTCGATATGAATAGAATCATGCATTATCCCCTTTATCTGACCAATTCTAGAATATCATCTCGAAGTCATTATGGTCTATACCTATGTCTAATAGTAAAATATTGTTTTGTGGAATTGATGATTTGGGCACTAAAATGAAATGTTCGGGAACCAATGCTAAATCGAGAAAATTAACTTTGGCTTTGAGAGTCAGTTTTGGTTTAAGAGTTGTGTTCAAATCAAAGAATTGAAATTCACATTTTTTTCATTAATGGAATGTGACTTTCTAAAATAGGTGGTTCAATTTGAAAATTTATGGGTATAGGAATCAATGTTGATTCATGAAATGGGTCCAAATTGGGTAAGGATACTGAAGTCAATATTGACTCAAAATTTGAAACTGGACCACAAAATTGAAATCGGGTTCGCATTCATGTTCAAGTTCAATTTTATTGAAATGAAAACTTGTCAATTTATCAATGGGTTGATATTGGTCAAGTTCAAGGTCGTGCGGTGAAATTGAATCTTGGTTAAGGTCTCCAAGAACCATGATTCTTGTTTCGTATCAATATGGATAGATGAATCGAAAATAGTCAAAAATTGAGTAGGGAGAGTTTTCTCATTCCTATCATTAATTATGTTAACCAAATGACCCATTTGTACTTCTAACCTATTGAAGGAATCATTTTAGGACTGTATATAATTATTTTAGAATTGAATCATGGATTCTATACTCTTTTCTAAGTCAGTAGGTTCTTCTTGTTGTTGTGAGACTTGAAAATAAAGTAAGGATCTTGGATTTGAAAATTTTGTTGGGATTGTGAGTCTTTCATGTTTGAACTTGTCGCTCGGACACATGCAAGGCTTCTAGAATTTTTTCATTCAAAACTTCCATCCTCTTTTCGAAATCAGATTTTTCCTCTATTAGTTGTTCTAGAAAAAAAGTATATGAAGCTGAATGTTGGTAAGGTGGTTCATAAAATGACTCGGGAAATTTGTATCCCCACTAACTCGATAAAAAGTGGAGATGATAATTATTTCAATCTTTTTCAAAATATTGGACTGCGGCATATATTGATTCGGATAAGACCAATCCAGCATACTTGGTTGGTAAGAGTTATAAAATATCGGGTTGGTAATATCCGACTCAATAGAGGTCGGGTGAAGTATGGATCACTATATACATTGGAATAATTATAATTATAATCCATATCACAAAGATGTCAAAAAATAAACAAACAAATAAGCAAACAAAAAGAATGAAAAATCTAACCTAAGTTAGGGTAAACCTTAGAAGCTCTTAACTGGTTAGAATGCCACAGGGGGTTGATCGACAAAAAGCAAGCACAAGAAAAGTAGAAAGGGAGTGGGTCGAAGTTACTGCTTTTGCGATTCTTCCGTAGTAGCGAAGTGGCTATACGGGTCGTATCCACAAGGAGGGAGAGCGATGGAAGCTTGATGCGGCTTTTATGTTCAAGAAAAGAGAATGTTCTTTGTTTCCAAATAAAGAATTGAAAAGTGAAAACAAGTTGTTTCAAGAATTGTTGGAAAATGTTTTGGTGGTTTGTAAAAGTGAGTTTTTCTTAATGGTAAAAACGCATGGCTAACTTTCTAATAATTGCTCCCACTAATCCCTAACTTCTTGAAGATGTGCCTCACGATGGATCATAGGCAAGCTTACCCCTTATGCAATGGAACTATTCACGTGAAAATCGAGTGAAAGTTCTCCCTATAACTTTGCTTTACACGGCAAAAACTCGGACATTCCCATATCAAGATCCATTAGAAGGCGAGAATACGGGAAGACACGAGTGCACTAATGGTATCGGCAAAGTTAAAAGGAAAGTCTCTAGCTTACAACAAAAAGTAGAGTACAAAACCCATAGATCATAAAAAAAAAACCATTTAAGTATGAAATATAAGAAGGTAAATACTTGTAGGTAAGTTAGAGTTAGAACCCTCGTCTTAAGATGCCATACCTCTCGTTTGCACAAGGCTTGTTTGACACTATTGACTCATACGGGTTATCAATCAAGTAGTTAAAGATTAGTGGGTTAGTAGTTAGTTAGCCATGCAATAGAGGAGTTAGTTACACATGGTGAAGAAAAGAACAACAAAAGAAAAGAGATAAAGAGAAGGAGTTACACTAAAGCAAGAATGTAAAAGCAAATGAAAGCAAATGAAAACAACTAGTAAATGGAAAGAAGAAAGAGAAGTAATTATTTGTATTATCTTGTCACCTTCCAATACAACTTGTACACACTCTCTCTTTCACTCTAATGGCTAAAGCTAGAACTAGAAGAAGAAGAACAACAACTACAAACTAAAAATAAAACTACACAACTTGCTCTAACTCTGGATCTGCTCAAACTGAAGACCCCAGGGGGGTATTTATAGGCACCAGGGGAAAGGGGGCCACGTGGGAAGCACGTGGCCCAAAGCGCAGGCGCGCGCCCGCCCAAAGGGCCGCGTTTCTGCGGCCCAGGCAGGGCGGCGCGCGCCCAGTTTTGGGCAGTGCGTCGCCCAGTCTGTCTTCTGTCCACCTGAGCTCCTGGATTTGCGATTTGATGTCCTGGGCTGACAAAATCTTCACTCTAAGGTCAATGGCTACTTGGTAGGCTCTTAATCACCAATTAAATGGTGATTTAGGTCTTCTTCTTCATTTACACACCATGGACCTAGGATCAAGCAAGCAAGGTTTTATTAGCAAAATTTTACATGAAATAAATATGAGAATGTGATGAAAATTATGCAAAATTAGAGACTAATCACACCCCCACACTTATCTTTTTGCTCGTCCCGAGCAAAACAAAAATAAGAAAATTATTATACCACTTTCGCAGGTGATGCGATTGCACTGAGCATGTGCAACAAGCCTATAAACCTCTAGGTTTCCCCTAGAGGAGGAGTGTTGTCTCCTGAGGGTTTTCAGCGGATTGCACCCACAAAATCCAGTAAGTAAAGAAAAGAAGTTAGTTGTTAGAACGAAATTTTTTTTTCCTTCTTCTTCTTGAAAGAGAACTTTCAATCATCTAAGTAAAAATGACCGAATGATGTAAGAATTAGGTTTAACGCTCATAAGTCCTATTATACTTTAGCCTTCATAAAAGAAGAAACTATGGTTTTTCTTTAAATTTAGAAAGGATCTTCTACTTCTAACTTATTCTTTTATTTTGCTTTAGATAGATATGCATAATGTGTAAGTGTGATGTGCTTGGGATTTTTCAACTCAACTTTGAATATCATTTAATTTTATTAATATTTACTTATTATTCTTGGTTCCATTAGACTTTCTACTTCACTTATCTAACACATATTAAACCGATGACCCCCAAACCAGATGGTCTTAGGGCACCAGGTGGAAAAACACCCTTCAGGTCAAATATGCAAGTGGAGTAGGCCACAAAATCGAGATTTATTTATAAAATATTGTATATAGGATTTTTTTTTTAGCGTGAGTAATCATGCTTCTTGAGGCACAATTATCCAGCTTTTTTCTTTTTTTCTCTTTTTTTTTTGAGTTGTGTCTCTAAATCCCAAGCATGTGTGTGTGGGTTATGCATATTCTACTAAGGCTAAATAAACGGTATGAGTTATTTTCCTTATCCCTCCTAACTTTTTAGTCAAACCACTCATTCTTGTTTACTTAGGCAAAAATAAAGATTCATTAATAAGGTTCCCGTAATTCCTACAATCTTTTGGTATTTTTATAAAGAGTATGAAATTTCTTTTCAATCTGGAGAGTGTTTTTTTTTTTTTGGAAAGAAAGAATAAAAGGAAAAAGAAAAAGTGTTAGCACCCCCACACCTATCTAATGCATTGTCCTCAATGAATGCATATGGAAATGCGAATGCAATAAATAGGGGGAAGAAATGATGTCACCGTCTTCGTGGACTCGGGCCGGCCAAGTGCGAATAGGCTAAAAAAAAATGTAGAAGGGGTAAGCATATAAACAAGTTTTTTTTTTTAATTTTTATTTGTTGTGGTTAGGTGTATGACGGGGCAAAAAGAGTCAGCACACTATCATCCGGAGTCATAGGCTCAGTGGTCAAGAAGGGCTTCAGTCTTTGCCCATTGACTTTGAATTCCGTGTTGTTCTTAGGGTCTGCAATAAACACAACACCGTGTGGGAAAACAGTGCGCACAATGAACTGTCCCGACCAACGAGTTTTCAGCTTTCCCGCGAAAATATGAAGCCTAGAGTTATACAGCAGAACCTTATCTCCTGGTGCAAAGTTTTTTCGGGTTATGATTTGGTCATGAAAAAATTTAGTCTTGCTCTTAGTGATTCGGGCATTCTCATAGGCTTCATTCCGTATCTCCTCTAATTCTAAAATCTGCAGTCTCCTAAGTTCACCGGCCTTGGTCAGATCAAAGTTGAGTTGCTTAATTGCCCAGAGAGCCCGGTGTTCTAACTCTACTGGCAGATGACAGGCTTTTTCAAACACGATTCTATAAGGAGACATCCCCAGAACTGTCTTAAAAGCAGTGCGGTAAGCCCACAATGCATCATTGAGCTTAACCGACCAATCCTTTCGGTTTTGTCCGACAGTCTTTTCCAGAATGAGCTTGATCTGTCGGTTGGTGACTTCGACCTGCCCATTTGTCTGGGGATGATACAGAGTCGATAACTTGTGATTGATTGAATATTTTCGCATCAGAGCTTCAAAAATTCTGTTGCAGAAATGCGATCCATTATCACTAATTATCGCTCTAGGGGTGCCAAATCGGGAGAAGATGTTCTCTTTGAGAAATTTGACAACCACTTTGTTGTCATTTGTCTTAGTTGGCACAGCTTCTACCCACTTAGAGACATAATCTACAGCAACCAAAATGAACTGGTTGCCGAAGGAATTGGGGAATGGCCCCATGAAATCAATACCCCAAACATCAAAAATTTCAACTTCAAGGATCGGGTTCAAGGGCATCATGTCTCTTCTTGAAATTTTCCCAATTTTCTGACAATTTGCGCATGACTTGCAAAAATGATATGAGTCTTTGAACAAAGTGGGCCAGTAGAACCCACTTTGTAGAACCTTCTCTGCAGTCTTGCGGGGACCGAAGTGTCCTCCGCATGCAAGGTCATGGCAAAAGCTGAGCACACTCCTCTGTTCCTCCTCTGGTATGCATCGTCTAATAATTTGGTCGGGACAATACTTAAAAAGATACGGTTCTTCCCAGAAGAAGTACCGTACTTGGGCAAAGAATCGGTATTGGTCTTGCTTTGTCAAGTCAGCGGGTAATTATCCCGTGGCCAGGTAATTAACAATGTTCGCATACAAGGGTTCCTTAAGAATGGCTAGGATGTGCTCGTCTGAGAAATCCTCGTTGATCGGAGCTTGGATGGTTGGTGCATTTGGAATTCGTGAGAGATGATCAGCGACCACATTTTCTATACCTCGTTTGTCCCGAATTTCTAAGTCAAATTCTTGAAGTAAAAGGATCCACCGAATCAGTCGGGCTTTTGCTTCCTTTTTGGTCATGAGGTATTTCAGAGCCGAGTGATCCATAAAAATCACCGTCTTCGAACCTAACAAGTAAGGCCGGAACTTTTCTAACGCAAAGACAACGGCCAAGAATTCCTTCTCAGTCGTTGTATAGTTCTGTTGGGCGTCATTCAAGGTCCTACTCGAGTAATAAATCACGTGCTGCCTATTGTCGATGCGCTGTCCTAGAACAGCGCCAATAGCAAAATCAGATGCATCACACATGATTTCAAATGGCTGGGTCCAATTAGGAGCAGAAATGATAGGCGCAGAGATAAGTTCTTGCTTAAGCTTCCCCCATGATTTAAAACACTCATCGTTGAAATCAAAGGGCACGTCCTTAGCGAGCAGGTTGGTTAAGGGCCTAGCGATTTTGCTAAAATCCTTAATGAACCGTCGGTAGAACCCAGCATGCCCTAAAAAGGATCTAATATCCTTGATGCTTTTGGGTGGTGAAAGTTTAGCAATCACTTCTACTTTAGCCTTATCCACTTCTATGCCTCTCCTCGAAATCTCATGGCCCAAGACAATCCCCTGTCTTACCATGAAGTGACATTTTTCCCAGTTTAGAGTTAGGTTCTTCTCAATGCATCTTTGTAGCACTAACTCTAGGTGATGAAGACACTGATCAAATGAATCGCCGTAGATGGAGAAATCATCTATGGAAATCTCAAGAAAACATTCCACCATGTCAGAGAACAAACTAAGCATGCACCGTTGGAACGTTGCGGGAGCATTGCATAATCCAAAAGGTATGCGCCGATAAGCAAAGGTTCCGAACGGGCAGGTGAACGTCGTCTTTTCCTAGTCTTCTGCAGCAATGGGGATTTGATTGTATCCCGAGTACCCATCTAGGAAGCAGTAGTACTCATGTCCAGCCAAACGCTCAAGCATTTGGTCGATGAAGGGTAGCGGGATGTGGTCTTTACGGGTAGCTGCATTCAACTTCCTGTAGTCGATACAAACACGAACCTTGGTAGGAAGTCTTGTTTGTACCAATTCTTTTTCCTCATTTTCTACCACCGTAAAGCCAGCCTTCTTTGGGACCACATGAACAGGGCTAACCCATTGGCTATCAGAAATGGGATAAATGATCCCATTATCTAATAGTTTCAGAATTTCAGCCTTAACTGCCTCTTGCATGAGAGGGTTAAGCCTGCGTTGTGGGTCCCTCCTAGGGGTTGCTTCATCGACTACATGGATTCTATGTTACACTATGGCTGGATTTATTCCCTTGATGTCCTTCATCGTCCATCCAATGGCTTCCCTATGTCTTTTCAGAATAGACATTAAATTGTCCTCTTGTTGCTCAGTCAGGTGGGATGCTATGATGACTGGCAAGGTGTCCTTTCCGCCCAGGTAGACGTACTTGAGATGTTCAGGCAAGGCTTTTAGCTCTAGGGAAGGTGTTGCTTCATTGGAGGCAATCTCTGAGCTTTCAATCCTATGATGAGGTACACTTGGGCTTGATGCCCAATCCACTGCTGAATCTATGATCTGGTCTAGATTAAAATCCTCAGCCTCCAGATCAAACTCTGCCTCAGTTTCTGTCTCCATGCTTTCCTCATGCTCACTAGTCAGGTTTTCAATAGAATTGACCTCAAATGTCTGATCATTGACATCCCTAGGTTGTCTTCCAAGATTGAAGACATTGACTTCCTTCGTCATGTCTCCAAAAGTCAATCGCATGGACCCGTTCCTACAGTTGATAATGGCATTGGCTGTAGCAAGGAACGGGCGTCCTAAGATGACGGGAGTTTGAGACCTAAGATTGGACACAGGTTGGGTCTCAAGCACAATGAAGTCAACGGGGTAAATGAAATCCCCGACCTGGATGAGGACGTCTGTGATTTCCCCCTTCGGGATCTTCACAGATCGGTCAGCTAGCTGAATGGTGACTCGAGTTGGGCTTAGCTCACCCAACCCAAGTTCTGGTATACTGAGAGAGGTAGCAAGTTGATACTTGCTCCCAGGTCAAGAAGTACTCTACTGATTTCGGTCTGTCCTATGGTGCAGGAAATGGTGGGACATCCGGGATCCTTGTATTTCACCGAAATGGTACCAGACAGAATTTCGCTTATATTGGTTGCCAAGAACACTTTCTTGGGCACATTGGTCTTTCTCTTCTTCGTACACATATCCTTAAGAAATTTGGCATAAGCCGGGACTTATTGGATAGCGTCAAGAAGTGGCATATTCAATTTGATCTAGTTGAACATCTCTAGCATTTTCTCCATGTGCATATTCTTATTATTGTTCCTAAGCCTATTGGGAAAGGGTGCTACAGGCTTATGAACTTGTTCAACAGCTTTGTCCTCGTCAGATATTTGTGGAGCGGATTGGGAGGAACTAGTAGAGGTGGAGGCTGGAGTGGGATCAGGATGGACTGGACTTTTCTGTTGGTAGACCTGGATGTCTACCTTCTTTCCAGATCGTAGTGTGTGAACAGCATTGCACTGGTTAATCGATGGATCCTGAATTTCATATGCTTGATTGGAGGTTTTTGGGTTAACTAGTGGCTGACTAGGTAAAGTACCTTTTGGTCTTTCACTTAGGGAGCTAGCTAACTGGCTTATCTGCATTTCCAATCTCGATATGGCCTGTGAATGACTGTTCAGAGTTTGTCCCTGGTTTTGCATAAAAGCGGTTTGGGACTTTATGAAAGCCTCTATGCTCTCCTCCAATTTACTGATTTTCTTTTCCATTGGTGAGCCCTGGGAGGAGGAAGCTGAGGCTTGACTGGGAAAAGTTGGTGGAGGAGTAGGATGGTGAAAATTGTTGGAGAAATTAGGCCTGGGAAGATTGTTCGGGGCCCAGGAGAAATTTGGGTGATTCCTCCAACCGGGATTGTAGGTTTGTGAGTAGGGATTGTGAGGCGGCCATGAGTAAGCCACGTTCATGTGTTCCGGTGGCACTTGCTGGGCATGGAAAACAGGGCACTCTTCAAAAATATGGTTTGGTGCCTGACAATATGAACAACCCGGATTGTGAATTGGTGGTGGGTTGATCTGGTTGACACTGGCAGACTCTTGTTTTCAGAGCCTCTATCCTCCTCATTAGGGTAGCAATCTTAGCCTCGGCAGCTATGGATGATTCTAAAGATAGGAGCCCTCCTCTTGAAGCTATAGATTGTGAATTCCTAGGTTTTTCCGAGGCTGGTTCCCATTGCAGGGTTTTCCGCTAAATCCTCAAATAAATCCTAACCCTGATTCTCATCCTTCTGCAAGAACCCTCCCTGACACATGGTTTCTAAAAGGGTTTTCGTCTGATAGTCTAGACCATCGTAGAGAATCTGGCACTGACGCCATTTCTCCACGCCATGATGAGGGCACTGAGCTAGGAGATCTTTGAATCGCTCAAAGTATCTCCAAAATGGTTCGCTCGGTTCTTGCCTAAACTGCATGATGTTCTTCCTAATGAGGGCAGTTTGTGAATTGGGTAGAATTTCTTCAAGAAGGCCTTGACGAAATCATCCCAGGTCGTGACTGAATCTGCTGCCAAGCTGTACAACCACTTCTTAGCTAGGTCCTTTAGGGAAAAAGGGATGAAACGTAACCTAACGGCATCGTCTCCTAGCTGAGGTATACGCATCATGAGGCATACTTCTTCAAATTCCCTAACAAATAAGTATGCGTCCTCTATTCTAAACCATAAAATTTGGGAAGAGTGTTAATGAATTGGGGCTTTAACTCAAAATTATTGTCGTTTGCTTCAGGAAGTTTTATGCAAGATGGAAGTGAAGTTCTGATCGGGTAAAATCTATCCTGAAGTGACGCCATCACCGGTTCTGGATGAAAGGGTAGAGAAGTATTTCTTGTTAATCTGGAAGTTGACGGATCTCTCACCCACTCTTGCATGCAGCACACGACAAACAACGTGAAGACAACAAACAATCAAAAAAGAACAAAAAACAAACAAAAGAAAGAAAAACAACCACAAGCCTTAGTCTAAGGTACCTGGACCTAGACGACTCCTAACTGGTCGATTCTCCGGGGAAGGTTGTTGCAGGAACTCGACTACAAGCTAATCGGTCAGGAAAGGGTAAAGCTCGGGGGGAGGTATCCGGGCGGAGCCACGGGCCTAATTACGCCAAACCACAGAGCTTTCGAGGCCTTACCTCTCAATCCACTTTCCTTAGATACCGATTTTGCAAGAGTATAGTTCTTACAATTTCCAACCTCGGTTAATCTCTTAGTGAGTCCGAGATGTCCCTAGGGCCAACGTCTATCAGTTTTTAGTTAAGCCTTGGGAAAGTGTGAGTGCACTTGGAGATGATTTTTGGGCCAAGGAAGGGTGATGAAATCCCCACCTTATCTTATTTATTTGGGTTTTGCCCTTAAAGTCAATTGTGTAAGTGTACAGTTTATTCACAACAAGTTAACACTCAAAGCGGTAAATCACTTTAAAATGTTGGTCCTATTCTATATGAATGCACGCGTACCTTTTCTCCAGCACTCTTCAACAGAAATTGAAATGAATTGAAATAGACACGTACTCTAAATGCAAAAGTCTAATTAAGATTTCAATTAAGCAACAAGTGGATTTCTGTTGAGATTATTACACATGCATAAGGTGAAGCATCCAAGGAAACTAAAAATTTAGAAAGCAATTTTTTTTTTTTAGCGGCTTTCGGCAACCCTGCAAACGAGTTTGTTAGTACTTCAATCGAAAAAACTCGCTTTTACACGAATTTTTCTGAGGGCAAATGAATCCTCGCGCAATGTCCTTGGCCACCTCTTTCGCTTCCCGTGATAGTGAGCTCGTTGGTTCTTCTCCTACACACAAAAAGAACAATCTTTAGTAGTGAACAATAAAGCCACTCCCTCCCCGGCAACGGCGCCAAAATTTGATCGGCAAAAAGCAAGCACAAGAAAAGTAGAAAGGGAGTGGGTCGAAGTTACTGCTTTTGCGATTCTTCCGTAGTAGCAAAGTGGCTATACGAGTCGTATCCACAAGGAGGGAGAGCGATGGAAGCTTGATGCGGCTTTTATGTTCAAGAAAAGAGAATGTTCTTTGTTTCCAAATAAAGAATTGAAAAGTGAAAACAAGTTGTTTCAAGAATTGTTGGAAAATGTTTTGGTGGTTTGTAAAAGTGGGTTTTTCTTAATAGTAAAAACGCATGGCTAACTTTCTACTAATTGCCACTAATCCCTAACTTCTTGAAGATGTGCCTCACGATGGATCATAGGCAAGCTTACCCCTTATGCAATGGAACTATTCACGTGAAAATCGAGTGAAAGTTCTCCCTATAACTTTGCTTTACACGGTAAAAACTCGGACATTCCCATTTCAAGATCCATTAGAAGGCGAGAATACGGGAAGACACGAGTGCACTAATGGTATCGGCAAATTTAAAAGGAAAGTCTCTAGCTTACAACAACAAGTAGAGTACAAAACCCATAAATCATCAAAAAAAACCATTTAAGTATGAAATATAAGAAGGTAAATACTTGTAGGTAAGTTAGAGTTAGAACCCTCGTCTTAAGATGTCATAGCTCTCGTTTGCACAAGGCTTGTTTGACACTATTGACTCATGCGGGTTATCAATCAAGTAGTTAAAGATTAGTGGGTTAGTAGTTAGTTAGCTATGCAATGGAGGAGTTAGTTACACATGGTGAAGAAAAGAACAACAAAAGAAAAGAGATAAAGAGAAGGAGTTACACTAAAGCAAGAATGTAAAAGCAAATGAAAGCAAATGAAAACAACTAGTAAATGGAAAGAAGAAAGAGAAGTAATTACTTGTATTATCTTGTCACCTTCCAATACAACGTGTACACACTCTCTCTCTTTCACTCTAATGGCTAAAGCAAGAACTAGAAGAAGAAGAACAACAACAACTACAAACTAAAAATAAAACTACACAACTTGCTCTAACTCTGGATCTGCTCAAACTGAAGACCCCAGGGGGGTATTTATAGGCACCAGGGGAAAGGGGGCCACGTGGGAAGCACGTGGCCCAAAGCGCAGGCGCGCGCGCCCAAAGGGCCGCGGAAACGCGGCCACCGCGGCCCAGGCAGGGCGGCGCGCGCCCAGTTTTGGGCAGTGCGTCGCCCAGTCTGTCTTCTGTCCTCCTGAGCTCCTGGATTTGCGATTTGATGCCCTGGGCTGACAAAATCTTCACTCTAAGATCAATGGCTACTTGGTAGGCTCTTAATCACCAATTAAATGGTGATTTAGGTCTTCTTCTTCATTTGCACACCATGGATCTAGGATCAAGCAAGCAAGGTTTTATTAGCAAAATTTTACATGAAATAAATATGAGAATGTGATGAAAATTATGCAAAATTTGAGATTAATCAGAGGTATATTGCAGTAATCTGAACAGGTGGAGAGAAGAGCCCATGTGGGCTCGGCCATGGAGTTGCACGCCAACAGAGGCCACGGAGGAGGCGGAGGATTGCCGAAGTGTTCGCGAAGGGGATCGGGCCGCCGGCCAAAGAGGGGGTTGTGCTCGGGGTGTACGATAAGGAGAAGAAGCTATTGAAAGTGGGCAGAAATTGATCATCTATGCTAGTCATGAATGGAACTTGAACTGTGCTTCCATCAAGGAGATGAAATTCTTTGTTTGCAGTTTGGACTTTGTCGAACTTTTCGGCCCACATCCTTTGAAGTAGAGAGCATCCATTGAAAGTGATCCACAGTGTCAATGGGGAGAAGATTGTTGATTAGTCTATTAATTGCTTTCTCAACCCAAGCATCCATACCCAGAGTACATACCCATGCATTCACATTCACACATTCAAAAAAATGAAAGCGCGGCACTCAAAAAAATGCGCACACATATTTCACAGCACAAAAAAATGAAACCCATACATTTTTCACAGCGCACAAACAAATGAAAACACACGTTAAACTAATACACTAAAAATTAAAAGACTAACACACTAATTATTAACACCCAACCATAAAAAAATTACAGAGAAAAGGGAGAACTCACGGTGGGAGAAGGTTAGGGTGGTGGTCATCGATGGCGGCCTGCGGAGGTTGATGGAGAGGCAAGGAGTTCTCAGCTGCAAGTGGGCACGACTACAAGGCATTCATGCTCGCCGGAGATGGCTCCGGAAGGTGGAGATCTGCTGAGCACGGAGGAGAGGTTGCTATTGAAGAAGAGGGTATGTGTTGCGCACCGTCGGAGGTCGAGAACCGGCCGGTTGTGGTGTGTTGGTGGATGGCACAGGGGTGATGGTGCTTGGCTTCGGTGCGCGAGCAGAACGGTAAGAGGGTGGTGGTCTACGGAGTGCGGAGCTCGTCGGAGGAGCTTGGAGAGCACGCTGGTGGTGCGAAGCTCCTCTGCGCGCGCCAAGGAGGGAGTTGCTCGGCCGAGGAGGCCATGGCGTGGGGGAGTTGCAGGTGGGGTGTAGTCACGCTGCCGTGGGCTGCTCATGGCCAGCCAAGGAGGAGGGGAATGCTCGGTGTGGCAGTGAGGTGGTGGAGTCGGCCATGGGTTGATGGGTTCTCACGCAAGGGAGTTGAATTCTTGGATTTACATAGAGATAGGGGAGAGAGGAAGAGGGTGTACGGGCGTTGAGAGGGTGCGTGGGATCGTGTGAGAGTGGAGGAGAGAGTGGGTGAAAGAGAGAGGGAAACGTGGAGGAGAATGGCGGAAGCTGGTGGAGGACGTGCGTTAGTTAGTGGGGAAGAAGGTGGAAGGGTAATGATGGTTAAATAAAAAATGAGCTTGCTTCCAAGCACACGCCCAGTTGGTTCGAATCTGTGAATAAACAATCCAATGCTTTGATTTTATTCAATTTTGGAAATAAAGGGGTCAAAGGAAATGGGGTTAAATAATATATATTTACTCCTTCACACTACTTGCCAAGAAAGCAACATGGCTGGTGCATTCATTTTCTTTCTAATGGGTCACGGGTTCGAATACAGAACATGGGTTTTGTGTTCCAAATTCATTTTTATTTTTATGTTATTTTTATTCTTTTCTTTTTTAATAAATATTTAAACATTATTTTATTGGATTAAACTCTATTAATTGAGGAAAATCCTAAAAAAATTATCAAAAATAAAAGATGTCATCCGTAACATTGTTGTGAAATCAGATCTCCAAAATTCATTCCCGATTGTTAATTAAAGATCTAGGAGTCAGTCTGTGACACAGATCGACCCCGAATTGAGATTCTTCTCCAATAATTCCCAAAAAAATCCCAAAATTCTAGAAAAATTCAAAATAATGGGAAATAATATCTTGAGTTGACATAGCCTCAAATTAGCTACTAAGATGATTAAATCAGTATCAGATACTAGTACTGACAACGTATATTGGGAACTGAGGGTTACAATTGCACAAGCCGAAAGGCATTCAACGATAAGCAAATGTCCCAAATGGACATATGAACGTAGTCTTTTCTTGGTCCTCAAGAGCAATAGGAATCTGATTATATCCCGAGTAACCATCCAAGAAACAGTAATACTCGTGGCCTGCCAAATGTTCAAGCATCTAATCAATGAAAGGAAGTGAAAGATGGTCCTTAAGAGTTGCTGTATTAAGCTTCCTATTCTCAATGCAAACTCAAATTTTCGTGGGAAGTCGAGTTTGGACCAACTCTTTGTTCCCATTTTTCACTATGGTGAAACTGGATTTCTTTGGAACCGCGTGGACAGAACTGACCCATTGGCTATCAGAAATAGGATAGATTATCCCATTGTCTAAAAGTTTAACAATTTCATCATGAACATCCTCTTGCATTATAGGGTTTAACCTACGTTGCGGGTCTCTTTTTGGTGTTGCATCTTCATTGAGATGAATGCGATGTTGAACTATGGTTGTACTCTATCCCTTTATATTGGTCATAGTCCAACCAATGGCTTTCCTATATTTTCTCAAAATTGCTTTAAGTTCTTCTTCTTGCCCATCATTTAAACAGTAGGCAATAATAACAGGAAAGATCTCTTGTTCGCCTATATAGACGTACTTGAGATGCGCAGGTAAGGCTTTTAATTCTAAGAAAAAAGAAGGCTCACTGGAAGGATGAGTCAAATTTATTGGCTCCACATTTGGTGAAAACGGGTTTGAGGCCCAATTCACAGCAGACTCGACAACTTGATCAAGGTTAAAGTTATCAGATTCTAACTCGAAGTCACACTCAGTTTCTAAGTCCAATTCTTTTCCATGTTCACTTGTCAAGTTCTCAATGAGGTTGACTTCAAATGTTTGATCCTTAACATCACGGTGTTGCTTTCCTAGGTTGAAGACATTGATTTCTCTAGTCATGTCCCCAAATGTTAACCTAATGGACCCATTCCTACATTTGATAATGGCATTGCATTAGCAAGGAATGGTCGCCTAGGATAACAAGAGTTTGAGCCCTAGGATTGGACACAAGTTATGTCTCTAGAACTATGAAATCAACGTGGTAGATAAACTCCGCGATCCGGATAAGGACATCATTAATTTCCCCCTCGGAAACTTTCACTGAACGGTCAGTCAGTTGGATAGTGACTCGAGTTGGACTAAGATCGCCCAATCTGAGTTGTTTATAAACTGAAAATGGGAGCAAGTTGATACTTGCCCCCAGATCAAGAAGTGCATGACTAATCTCGGCTTGTCCTGTAGTGCAGGCAATGGTGGGACAACCTGGATCCTTGTACTTGACAGGAATCGGACCCGACAGTAGCTCACTAATATTAGTGGCTAAAAAGACTTTCTTGGGCACATTAGTCTTTCTCTTCTTGGTACACATATCCTTAAGAAATTTTGCATAAGATGGGACTTGTTGGATGGCATCAAGAAGTGGCACATTTATCTTCACTTGAATGGAGATCTCAATTATCTTATTCATGTGTGGATTTTACTTGTTGTTTTTCAGCCTATTAGAAATGGTACTATAGGCTTGTGCACCAGGCTGGCTGGCATATCCATTTCAGATTCGTCAGATTTCGAAGGATTGGGATTAGATGAGGTGATGCTTGATTGGGGTTGTACTGAATGGGATTGGATGGTGTTGACACTTGATTATCAACTTTTTTCTCGACCTTAATGTATAAACAACATTACATTAATTCAATGACTGATCCTCAGCCAAATGAGCTTGTTGAGAGTTCCTAGGATTCATTACTGGCTGGCTGGGCAAGGTACATTTTTGCCTCTCATTCTGTGGATTGGCTAATTGGCTCACTTGAACCTCTAGCCTTTATATTGTTTGCATGAGGGAATCTTGGTTCTTCATGTACCTTTTCATGTTTCTCTCAAAGTCAGTCATTCTCCTTTCTAGTTGAGGATTCTGAAAGGAAAATTGTGGAGCTTGGTTGGGAAAGTTTTGATGATAGTTTGAAAAATTGGGCGGATGGTAAGGAAAATTATGATGGTAATTAGCAAAGTTGGGTTGATAATTAAAGAATTATTTGAATGATGGAAGTGGCTTGCATGGTTTGACCATGAGTGGTCATTGTTGTTTAGGCTCCATGAGTAATTCGGGTGATTTCTCCAGCCAGGATTGTACGTTGGTGCGTAAGGATTATTGTTCGGCCTTGAAAAGGTCACATTCATCGGTTCAGGATATTGTTGCTGAGCTTGAAACATAGGACACTCCTCAAACACATGATTCATGGCTTGACAGAAAGTACAGCCCGGAGTTCAAAATTGGTTTGGGCTGACTTGATTGACTGGACTTAGTTCCTTAGTTTTTAAAGCTTCTAGTCTTATCATTAGGTTAGCTATTTTAGCCTCGTTAGCTATGGATGATTCAATTGAATGAAGACCTCCTTTTGAAGAGATGGAGTTTGAATTCCTAGAGTTTTCGCTAGTTGGTTCCCATTGATGGTCTTTTCAGCTAGATCCTGATATAAATCCCATCCTTCATTCTCATCCTTCTGCAAGAATCCCCCTTGGCACATGGTTTCTAAGAGAGTCTTGGTTGAGTAGTCTAAATCATCATAAAGAATTTGGTATTGTCGCCATTTCTCTATTCCATAATGAAAACATTGGACAAGGAGGTCTTTGAAGCGTTCAAAGTATCTCCAAAACGGTTCATTAGGTTCTTACTTAAACTGCACAATATTTTTCCTAACGAGAGCGGTCTTATGAATTGGATAGAATTTCTTCAAGAAGACCTTGATGAAACCATCCCAAGATGAGATAGAGCCGGCAGCTAAACTGTAAAACTATTTCTTGGCTAAGTCCTTAAGAGTGAATGGGACAAATCTCAACCTAATAGCATCATCTACAAGGTGTGAGATTTTCATCATTAAGCATACTTCCTCAAATTCTCTTATGAAGAAATAAGCATCTTCGAACTTTAAACCATGAAACTTGGGGAGTGTATTGATGAACCGAGACTTGAGTTCAAAATTATGTTCACCAACCAATGGTAGTTGGATGCAAGATGGAAGCGTAGTTCTAATAGGATAGAACCTATCCTGCAAAGATATCGGTTGAGCCATAACCAGATCTGGTCTTGATTCAAACTTGGAAGGTAATGTGTTCTAGTTAACCTAGATGAATTAGGGTCTCTTGACCACACTTGCATACACAAACACTATCACAAACAAGTTCACTAATGGTCAATAAGAATAAACAACTAAGCCTAGTCTAAGGTAATCTTGATCTAGACATCTCCTAACTGGTTGATTGTCCACAGGAGGTATAATGCAGACTTTGACCATAAACTAATCAGCCAGGTCAGAGCAAGATTGGTGGGAGGTATCTGTGCAAAACTGACGGGCCTAATTAAGCCAAACCACCAGCCTTCGGGGTTTCGTCCCTCAATCCCTGTCCTTAGACACTGATTTGGCAGGAGTCAAATTCTAACACCTTCCCCCTTAGGATAATCTCCTAATGAGTTTGAGATATCCCTAAGACCAACATCTATCAGATTTTAAATTAGGCTTAGGCTGTGCGTGCTTGGAGATGGTTTGTGGGCTAAGGAAGGGTAATGACTTTCCCACCTTATCTTGATTTGAGTTTTGCCCTTAAAATTGATTGTGCAAAGTATGCAAGATATAGAAAAGTAACATTCAACAAGCAAATAATCACCCAAGAATGTTTTCTAAACTATATGCTATGCGTACATTCCTTGTCTCTAGTTATCTTCAACAGTAATCGTAAAAGAAACATAATTAGACAAAATGCCTAGAATGCAAGTCTAAACATTTTTTAAGCAACTAGAAATCAATCATATTGTTGTTGGATTAAAAACAAGGAGTGTGAATATCAGATATAGCAGAAATAACACACAAAAACTATATTTTTGCAAAGCGATATATTCTTCAAAAAAGAGTTTTAGTAGTCTAAAAATTTTCAGGCTTTTCCGCTGCAATTTCTTGAGATTATGTTTCCTACTTTCTAGAGTAGGGGCACAGAATAGAAAGTCTTCTCCTACAAGGCTTGAGCGCTAAATCTGATTCCTTAACGCCCCTGAAATAAGACACAAACTTGTTAGAAAATAATTACACCGTTCCCTCCCCGGCAACGGCGCCAAAAATTAGTTGCAAGTGAAAGCAGTGAGAGTTACCGTCTAACTTTGGGCTAACAGGTCGGGTCTACGAGGAGGAATACGATAAAAGCTTTTCAGTTTTTTGTTTAAAAAGGAAAGAATGGTGTCGATGTTTTTTTTATGTTGAAAAAAAGAATGGAGAGTAAGGAAGTGATTAAAGGAAAACTTAGAGAAGGCTTTAGAAAAGGTGATCTTTAAAAAGCTTGAAGATTAATTTGTTATTTTTAATATAGAAAAAATATCTGGGCTCACTATCTTACTACTCAACGATATATTCTTCTCTTGAAATTCTCAGTGCCTCAACTTGATCATAGGCAAAAACTTAAGCTTGATTTTCGAAAGTCTTAAGTAAAGCAAATAAGCTTGTTTGGAAAAGTTTAACTCTTTTTCTTAAAAATTCCTCTTGAACTGAATGTTAAATCATCAAGTTGTCTTTCAAGTATGAAATAAATACAAGTTTAAGTGATATTATTTAAAAAATAGAAGTTTAGAAATCCAAACCCATCCTCATGTGCCTTCAAGAACACTTCAAAAGAAGAAAGGCTTAGTTTAAGGCATACATATGATTCTGTTGGGTTCTTTACATCAAAATCATTCAAAATAAGAGAGGGATTGAAGAGAGATGATAGTGAGCCCAGAAAAAAAATTTAGCTACACATAATTAAGGTAAAGCAAGACATGTAAATGAAATGAGACATACCCGTGATTGTAGAAGAAGAGAAATCTTGATCCTTTATTGATGTCACTTCAACTTCAGGTTACAATCACTCATTTCCTCTCTCTCACTGGTATTTGGACTGAGCTACAAATTAAAAAAATAGAGATTCAACTTCTCAATACTATCTAACAAAGAGCCTAAACCCTAAAAACAGAGAGAAAAACTTAAAACTAATTTCTGGTCCCTTCTTCTCTAAAAAATACAGTATTTATAGTGAAAAACCAAATGGGAGAGGGCGTACAAAGATAGGGGGAGCAAACGCTCCCCCAACTGACTCAACCAAGCCGCGAAAACGTGGCTCTGGCCGCGTTTCCCACGGCCAGGTGGCCACACCCGGTTGGTGGTACTCTCTGGTTTAGTGATACACCTTTATCTCTTGCTGGTTTTCACGTTTCAGCTCCTGTATTTGATGAAACTGCCTTTAATCTTTGGCTTTAACAAATTGATTCGGAAAGACTTGTTTTATTCAGTTTTCAACTTCTCTGATTTGCCATGATCTGCCCTGATTTTCTAATTTCGAATTAATTCTAAATTAAGTCAGAATTTTGATGGGCTTTTGGGCTCGTTTCTCTTCCCTTTCGTCTAGCAATCGGCCTGCATTTTATAAAAAAATAAGACTTATTAATAGGATTTATTAGATAATAAACATGATAATGTGACAATATATATGCAATATATGTGATCGATCCGTCAACCGTGAAGTTTCAAAAACTTTGGAGGAGGTTTTGTAGACTGTCTAAAAATCACTAAAGACAAGTCATCAGATAATCGAGTTCATGCTTCAGACGCAAAGCTAATCAAAGTCACTCATACAAAGCCAAGATGTAGGGCTCGAAGCTCGCGTCTCAACACCACTGCAATGCCAAGACGCAGAACTCAAAGCCCGCGTCTCAGCACCACTTTAGTGCTCAGGAACAAAGCTTGAAGTTCGCGTCTCAAACGGTAAGCTCGAGGAACACGTCGAATACCATGTCAATGAGGAAACACAGAGTTGGAGGCTTGCATTTCAACACCACCGCGACGCCCAAACGTGGAGCTCAAGACCCGCGTTTAGTGGTTAAATGCAGAGCTCAAGCCCGCGTGTCATTTAGAGAGGAGCCCTGCATCTCAGTTATAACTACCCACATTACTGGGTCAAGTACTGCCCATATAATGAGGGGAGTTAACCCCCATCATGAAGGATTTTTAAAGAACAGTTTTACCCCTGGAACTCCAAAAAATAGCTCAGTTTGCTATTAAAGAAGGGTCAAAATTTTGAGCTAAGAAAGATTTACAAAGAGTTCAACTCTTCTACTAATTTGCTTAGTTCAAGTTTTTACCTAAGTCTCTTTGAGATTTCATTGGATAGGAGCGGTGCTACTCTATCTGTGATCCGAAGAGAACAGTCCCAGAAGAGCTTGACGAGTCCCAGAAGAGCTTGACGTTCACTTGGTCAACGAAAAATTAGAATCACTTTCACCGCTACGCAAAGAACCCAGTTTTAAATAAAGAGAAGATCTGAGCTTGAGTGTCTTCTCTCTCTTATAGTTGGAATTTGAGTGGTTGTAACTTTTTATTGATTCAAGGAAATCTTGTAATTCTCCCCTTCAAATTTCCTCCCCGAACAGTAGGTTCTTCTTGTTGTATGGGTCTTGAAAAATAGAGTAAGAATCTTGGATTTGAAAATTTTAATGAGATTGTGAGTCTTTCATGTTTTGAACTTATCACTTGAACTCATGCAAGGCTTCTAGAATTTTTTCATTCAAGGCTTTCATCCTCTTTTTGAAATCAGATTTTTTTCTCTATTAGTTGTTCTAAAAAAGATGTATGTTGGTAAGGTGGTTGATAAAATGACTCAGGGGAGTTATATCCTCGCTGACTTGGTAAAGAGTGAAGATGATGACTATTCCAGTCTTGTTCATAATATCGAGTCTGGGGCATATATTGATTTGGATAAGATCAATCCGGCATTCTTAGTTGGTTAAAGTTATGAAATATCGGGTTGGTATTATCCGAAAAAGAGGTTGAGGTGTAATATGAATTACTTTAAAATTGAAAAATTGTTGTTATAATCCATTTCACACAAACTGAAAAAAACAAATAAAGAAAAATAAACAAATAAATAAATAAAAAGAAAGAAAAATCTAGTGTATGTCAGAGTAGACCTTAGACCTAGATGACTCCTAACTGGTTGACTGTCCATGGGAGGTATATTGCAGCAATCTGACCACAAGTTAATCAGCCAGGTAGGGGCAACACCAGTGGGAGGTATCTATGCTTGAGCGACGGGTCTAATTATGCCAAACCATTGTTCTTCGAGGTTTCGTCACTCAATTCCAACCTTTGACACTGATTTGACTAGAGTCAAACTCTAACAACTTCCTCCTTACGTCAATCTCTTAGGGCGAATGTCTACTTAGTTTAAGTCAAGTTGGGTTAGTGAGTGAGGAGATAATTTGTGAGATAAGGAAGGGTAATGACTTCCTCACCTTGTCTTGTTTAATGATAAGCCCTTAGTCATTTTAGTGCAAATGTACAAGTATATAGCAGAAAGTAACACTCAAGTAGTATATCACGCAAAATATGTTTCCTAATGCTACATGCTATGCACACGCACCTTTGCTCCAGCACTCTTCAATAGTAAGAAAAAATTAAACGAATTAAACACGTGCCCTAGAATGCAAAGTCTAAATGTTTTTTAAGCATTTACAAGCAACATGTTACTGCTGGATTAATGCAGTATGCATAGTAGGTTAAATTGGAAAAATAAATACTGCAGAAGATTAAAAATTTCGATTCAAGCAATCTACAATCAAACAGAGTGAGTAATTCACACTATTTACCGCACAAACACGGCTTTGGTCATGTTTCCGTGACAAAGCAGAAAGCTCTGGGCTCTGCTTTCAAGAGCAGAGTCCCAGAGCTTCTTACATATATTTTGCAGCAATAATTTTCCTGCTATTAGCCCTTACACACAAAAAAGAAAAGAAACAAGTTAACTGATTGAGTTTGGAACCTGCACACAAAATACAAAATTTCAGAACTAAGAATGAAAAGTGCAAGTTACTCACTTCTACCGCAATAGCAAGTGGTTATGTGGGACGTGATCCACAAGGAGAGACTAGCGATAGAAGCTTTTATGTAAGTCTTCTTTTAAGATACAAAGTTTGGTTAAAGTTCTTCTTTAGTTCTTTAAAATGAAAATGAAAAAGAGTTAGGTTAAAGTTAAGTGAGGAAGAAAGTGGTAGAATGAGAAGGTGGAGAAAAATAGAAAATGATTATTTACAAAGAAATTGAAAATGGAAAGAAGTGGTGTTGTTGGTGTTCTAAACTAAAGAATAAAAGAAAAGAAAAGAAACTGAAAATTACTTACTTCTTTTGCCAAATACCTACCTTGAATCTTTTGCAATGATGTTACCTTGAAGCGAGGCGATCAACGTATAGCCCATAAGAGTTGATTCCTATTTCCTCCGCATTATATCATCAAGACATTGCAAGTATGAAGTGATACGGAATGAAACTCAAAATCCATCGTCATGAGCTATCGGTGGCACTTACAAAGGCAAGGCTCTTTCGATGATTTTAGACTCACTTGGAGAGCAATTGTACCAAAAGAAGAAAAGTAGAGAAGAAGAAGAAGAACACAAAACAAAGTACATACAAAAGGAAATTACAGATTCAATTTCATAACAATAAGAGAAAAGAAGGAAATCTTACACCGGTGTCACTCTCAGCACAAGCTTCATTCTCGTTCTCCTATGAAACTCTGATCTCCTCTGATTTACATAAATTAAAACTAAAAATTACATGAAAAGAAAAACAAAAACCTAAACTAAAAAATGGAAAAATGGACTAAATCCTATCTCTGCATGGTCGTCCCAGGTTACAGTGAAAACCCAGCCTTTTATAGGCAAAAACCCAGAGGGGGAGGCGTGAGAAGATAAGGGGAGCAAACGCTCCCCTTATCTCGACTAAAGAGCCGCAGATCCGCGGCCTGGCTGTGGCCAGGTGGCCACAGCCGGGGGGTACAGCTCCAGCTTTTGAGATTCAGCTTTATCTGGTTCTGGATTTCTCGTTGCAGCTTCTGATTTTGACGAAACGATCTTTGATTTGTTGGCTTCAACCACTTGATTTGGGAGGATTTATTTCAACCGGTTTTCAACCTCTCTGATATGCCAAGATTTGCCCTGATTTCGAATTTATTCTGAATTAAATCAGAATTTGGTGGGCTTTTTGGGCTCGTTTCTCTTCACTCTCCTTTAGCAATGGGCCTATAAATAAATTAAACAATAATTAGGAACAAGCAGAGTTTATTTAATAATAAGTATGAGAATATGATAATAAATGTGCAATCTTAGCGACCGATCACACCCCCATACCTATCTTTTGCTCATCCTCGAGCAAAACAACTAAACTATACTAAAAATTATTAGACCACTTTCGCAGGTCACTCGATTGCACTGAGCATGTGCAACAAGCCGTTAAACCTCTAGGTTTCCCCTAGAGGACGAGTTTTGTCTTGTGAGGGTTTTCAGTGGATTACACCCACAAAATCCATAAAGAAAGAGAAACAAAGAGTTAGTATTTTCGAAAAGCATTTTGAAAGAGAAAAATATTTGAAATATAATTGTAAGATTTAAGTAATCTATAAGTTATAGGAAAACTGAATTTTTCATTCCTAAACTTAGTCTCTATTCAAAAATTTGTTATCAATCAAAGTAAGGAGTCAAATTGTACTTCTCATCTAGTCTATTACTTTACCCTAAGTCATATGCACCTTGTGACCGTAAAAATTTGACTAAGGGTTCATTAACTCTAACTCTTATGCCTTATTTATTTTTATATACATATTTTTTTGTGATATTATTCCTTAGTTCTATTAGGCTTTCTAATCTGCCCATGTAACGAGCCTTTAATCGATGACTCCCAAACCAAACGGTCTTAGGGCACCGGGTGAGAAAACACCCCAAGGACTTAAGGACTCGAGCAAACAAGGCCACAAAACTAAGAATTTTATTATATGAACCCTTTTAGGCATGAATACTTATGCTTTATTAGGCACAAATACCCAGCTTAATCAGAGAATTTTTATATATATATTTTTTCTCAAACTTATCTAATCATCTTTCGCATAAATACTAAGGCTTACTTAGGCCAAAGCACCTAGCTAATCAATAATTAGATTTATTCATCTTTCATAGATATATTTTTTTCTTTTTTGTTTTTTATAAGGCATAAGAATCTTCGTTTTTTAAACCCTAAGTGTGTAAGTGTATGAAGTGTGCATATTTCATTAAGGTAAAGATCAAGACTAAATTACTTTGACAAATTATCTTCCTAACCCTAAAAATCAAACAAATAATCTTATTTTGACCAAGTTTAAGAAATCCTAATTTTAATTTTCCTATTCCTTAAAATTGACTTAATTTCTTACAAAAAATATGTCAAAATATTGTTTCTATTTTCAAAAAGTTTTTTTTTTAAAAGTAAAGAAAAATGTTATTTTTTTTTAAAGTTATGTTAGAACCCTCCCCCACACCTATCTCATGCATTGTCCTCAATGTATGAATTAATGCATAGATGCATGAAAAAGAAGAAAGGGAAGGAAAATGTTACCTTAAGGTGGTGGTTTCGGTGGTGGTCTGATTGGTCCACGAAATGCGGCCCAATCGACTTTTCGTGGAGTTTGGAGGAACCCACCAGAAACCTCTCTAATATAACCCATTAAAATGATGTATCCATAAAGGATTTGTAGGCTGTCTAAAAATGACTAAACAGACCAGCCATTAAAGAAGCAGAGTCTCAAGCTCTAGACGCGAGGAATCGATGCTTGCGTCTCAGCATTAAGACGCGTTGGCTCTACACCCGCGTCTCAACGTCCAGACGCGTCGGCCCGAAGCCCGCGTCTCAGCATCAAGGCGCGTCGGCCCGACGCCCGCGCCTCAGCATCCAGACGTGAAGGCCCGAAGCCCGCGTCTCAAACTTCAAGGCGCGTTTGGCTCGACGCCCGCGTCTCAAACTTCAAGGCGCGTTTGGCCCAACGCCCGCGTCTCAGTTGCAACTGCCCTGATTGCGGGGCCAGTCACCGCGCATGTAGCGGGTAGTGGCCCCTCATTCGGGAGCGTTTTCAGGAGGCACCTTCACCCCCTGAGATCCCTATAAATAGCCTTGTTTGCTATGAAGAGAGGATCGGAGTTTTGAGAAGGGAGAGAGCTTTCAGGAAATTTTCGAAACTTGGGAAAGGTCGAAAATTAAGAAGGTCAAGGCATCATCAAAATCGATCGAATCCAGGCAAGAGGATCATCAAGAGGGAAGCACGACTCTTCAGCGAGCTTACTGAGTACTAGCCGCTCTTCGCCTACCTCCTCTTTGAGAGTTTTGGTAGACGGAGCTGAGTTACTCTTTCTACCGACCGAAGAGAAGACCCCCGACGGTCCAGGACGGTCATCTGGTCAACGGAGAACAAGATTCACTCTCCATCGCCACACGAAGAACCCAGCTTTAAACAAAGGGAAGATTCAGACATCCTCCCTCCCTTGTAACTGGAAAAGAGGGAAGAGTAGTTCTTTTGGTTGTAATCGTTTCGCTTGAATCAAGGAAATCTTTTACAGCTAAAACCACTTTCTCTGACCACCAAATTTTCCGGCCCCTACAAGAGATGGCGACTCCGCTGGGGACTACCTTCGTTACTGACGAACGCACCGTGGTGCAAGATGACGTTCTCCGTAAGGGGAAAATGGTCGAATCCCTCGTCGTCGAGTTCGACCAGGCGAAGTATGAAGAGTTCCTCTCTTCTGGCTCCAAGAGCCCAAAGACCCGCGTCTGCCGCAGGGTCTCAAGTGGACAGCCCCCTGAAGCCCAATCTGAGGCTCTGTCGGGTGCTCCTGCTGCCCACTGTGCCAAGTTGGTTCACGCGCCGACGCCTCCCAGAAGGCCCGCGTAACCTCAGACTCCTCTGCTGCGATCAACCGCGTCGCGCAGAACACACGCGCCAACGCCTCTCTGAAGGCCCGCGTGGTCCCCGGCACATCTACTGGTGCGATCGACCGTGTCGCACAGAACGCCCGCGTCAACGTCTCTCGGGAGACCCGCGTGGCAAACACCCCTGGTTCTACAAACCAGGAAGTTGTTGGCTTCTCTCTTCCTCCACGGCGCAATCGGAATGCCGAGCGTCGACAGAGAAGACGCGCGCGTAAACACTCGGTCGGAACCGTTGGTTTTCTGACTGGGGTTGAACGCAGCGTACGATCCGATGCCTTGCCCGCACCTCGTCCAGTGCGAGAGATCCGCGTTTGGCGACCCAAACGCGAGACTCCCCAAGTTGGGCCTTCTGGAGACCAACTTGCCAAACGCCAAAGCGAAGCTTCTGCGTCTCGTCAAACGCAGGAAGCACGCGCCCACAGGCGTGGGGCCCAGCAGCCCACTCTCTCCCAAGTCTCTCTGCTCCAACGCAGCAGACAGCAACGCGAAAGTCGCGTCTCATATCAACAGAGACGCCAGATGCGCGTGACGCAGCCGCGACGCAACAGCCGCGTTTCTGAAACCTGTGTCCAGGCTGAACAGCACATGACTGTCTCCCGTCGTCCACGTTGCGAGACCAGTCTCTTTAATCCCCCTCCCACAGATTTGAGGGATTATTTGACAAGGAAAAGGAGTGCCAATCAGACCACTCCTCCATGCTGCTGTCAACAGCTCATCCAGATGCTCTCTGGATGCCATTGCGAGTCAGGCGTGCACCAGCCGTCTTTAATTAGACAGCTGACCCTGATTCCCCCGTCAGCCAAAAGAAGACGCTCCCACAGGAGGAGAACCTTCTCAGATGTTGAATACCCGGAGCTTACTGCAAACATGACTAGCAGAAGCAAGGGAAAACAACTAATGGTCAACTCAGAGGAATCTGACTCTGAACCGGAGGGGGTGTATCAACACACTCGCACCCGGACAGGGGCCATTCCCCCAATTGACTATAATGCCTTAGCCCGCGGCATTAGAATGGGTGGTTCTCACTCCGCTATAGTGGAGTCGCAGGCTTCAAACTCTTCCGTCGAGAAGGAGGCTTCCGCCTACATGGCCGACACTCCTGAGGAGACGACCAGGCGTTTAGAACAGACGCAGAAGCACCAGATGGATATAATCGCCTCTCAACAGAGATCCATTGACTCCCTCAAGCATATGCTTGAGAAATTGCTTGAAGAAAGAGTGAGATCTCCTCCTAGACGACCGAAGGGGAAAGGGAGAAAGGGAGGAAGCCCACCCTCCGAATCTTCTGACGAGACACGACGATCTACCTCGGATGTGTCCAAGCCCTCGTCGCAGGCAAGAAGTGACCAGACCCGGGAAAGGCTCATGCTAAAAGAATGAGTCAACTGGAGCAGCGCCTCGAGGCCCTTACCAACCGTAAAGGCCTCCAAGAAGCTGGAGTAGTCCGGCCCTATCCGGCCGAGTGGGACTTAGTCCCGTACCCTCCTAAGTTCAAGGCTCCAACTCTCCAAGCATTTGAATGGAAGGGGTCACCCAACCAGCACATCTACTACTTCAAATCCCAGACTGGGAATGTGGTAGATAACGATGCCATCCTGGCGCGACTGTTCATCGGCACCCTGAAAGGGTTGGCCTTTGAATGGTTCATGAAGCTCCCAGAAGGTTCAATCAAGAACTGGGGCGACTTGGAGAAGTTGTTTCTGACACGCTTCTTCGAAGATGATTCGGAGGTCACAATGCCTACCCTTTTAGCTACAAAACAGCGAAAGGGAGAGTCCGTCAAGTCTTTCGTAGAAAGATTTCGAAACATGGCACTCCGATGTCCAAGCGGCATGACCCAGGCCACCCTGGTGGAAACATGTCGCCATAATCTCCAAACCTCACTCCTTGCTCAAATAGGAGTTGCTGAAAGCCGCACCTGGAAACAATTAGTCCAGCAAGGTGAACAGGCTGAGGAGATTGTCGCCCGCGTCAGAGCGGAAGAGGGCAAGCCCAGGCCAGAGAGGTCGACAAGGCGTGCACCAGACACCTCCCTCCAGACGAAGCGGAAGGATAATTTGGCGACGGAGACCAAATCTCCCACCAAACCTCAAACAGGCAGGGCAAGTGGCTCTTCAAGCCAGCCACGCCCCAACAAGCAGTATTCCTTCAAGGAGGAACACGTCGATTCGCTCTTCAAGCTACTCAACAAGAGCAATCGACTGAAGCTCCCTGAAATTAGGCGCCCGGAGGAAGTCGGCAAGACTGACAATCCCACCTACTGCTTATACCACAGGATGCTCGGTCATCCTACCAAAAGCTGCTACGTCTTTAAGGACATCCTTCAAGCTCTGATTGACGCGGAGGTATTAAAACTCCGACCGGATCAGAAGAAGATGACGGCCAACATGACGTCGATTCTCCAGTTTGGGACACGACCCCCGACACCCGTGGGGGTGATCTCTGTCCCGAAAGGAGAACTGAGGGTGGTCAACACAGACCCTCATCAGCAGCAGGAGAAAGGCTTGGTACCCGTCCCTACACCTCGAGGGGAAATCATGTGGGTCCACCCTGACCTCGTCGACGAGCAACAATGGACGACTGTGACCAACAGGAAGTCCAAAGGCAAAGGGAAGGCTTCATCTTGCCATGTGATATGCGCCTCCTCTCGAGAAGCGGACACTGATGTTCCCTCGCTGACTGACTCAGAAGAGGAAACAATAGTCCTGGCCGCAGAGCCCAGCCAACCTACGGCAGGGACCCGTTCAGGACAGGCATACTTGAAGCAGTACGGCGAGACAGCAGCGGCTTCTCCGCAACCAGCCGTGGAACCAGCCAAGCCCTCCTCTAAACAGCCTGGGGAGAAACAGAAAGAAACTCGGTTTTCTCGAGTTCTTGCGAAAGGTGTAACGGAAGGATCCTCGACACCTTACCGCTTCGACGTCTTGGCTCAACTAGCCAACATCCCGGCACGCATCACCTTGTATGAACTCCTGAGGCTATCAAAGTCAACCAGAGAGGCTCTACAAGAAGCTTTGGCAAACGCTGAGGTCTTCATGACTCGTGTGCCAAGGGAGGAAGATGTAGAGGATTGCCTCCACGCCTCCCCAAATGCTCCCTGCATCACCTTCACAACAGACGACATGCAGGTTAAAGGGAAGCATGACCGACCCCTATACTTCACAGGGTATATTGGGTCATCCGAGGTGAACCGCATCCAGGTAGACCCAGGGTCTGCGCTAAGCATCATACCTCGCCGGGTTATGCAGTTTCTAGGCATTCCTACCCATCGTCTGAGCCCTACCCAGACGACTATTTACGGGTTCAATGCCAACAGCTCCCGCCCAATGGGGAAGATCAAGCTCAAATGCCAGATCGGGAGCCTCAAGTCGGAAGTGACGTGTTACGTCATTGACGCGGACACTTCCTACAACCTGTTGCTGGGACGACCATGGATTCACCGCAATTCCATCGTTCCCTCTACTCTCCACCAAGTCATGAAATACATTGACGAGAGTGGACAGGTCCGAACGTTGATTGCCGAAAGGCATCCGTTTAAAGGGGTTGAAAATTATTTCACGGACTCCCTCTTATATCAGGATCCGGAGGAGACTAATGAAACCCCACAACCAGAGGAGCCAGACTCTGGTAATGAAGCTGACATTGAGCCTGAGAAAGAAGAGTGCCTGTGGGAGTTGGAACCACTTGTAAAGAGCACTAATAAGCTCGATGTTGATACCACCGACGATGCGGGTGGTTGGTACATTAATGAAGATTTAGATTTTGCGTATTTTCCTGTGTATGTTTCCGATTCAATACCGTCGGATACCAGTACCGACGTAGATGAGGATGTCTGGTCGGCAATGGATGCTTTGACATCTTTGCATGTACCGGTGAAATCATCCTTCGGGACATACCAAGATAATGGTGACGCGCAAGAGTCTGTATTCATGGTTCCAGCCAGACGAAAAGGCCAAAGACCAATACTTTTTGGGCGAATCGCGTCTGAACCAATGCCCCACGAAGAATCGGAAGGTGAGGATGAATCCCCTCAGTTCGATCATTATGAACCGAGAACGCTCAAGATGATGAAGCGCATGGGGTATGATCTAACCAACAGGCCTGGGTTGAACTTCGGAAAAGGAAGAAGAACACTGCTTCGATCCTTTGTACCGAAAGGGAAAACCCCTGATTACTATCATCGGACGCGCCGGGGGTTGGGCTATATATCAACTCCAGTGCCATCAGCCTCTGATTCGGAGAGACTGTCAAGCCATGACTGCTCATCAGACACGTCGTCATGGGAATCAGATGTCAGTGTCGGCAACATCTTCAAAGGGCTTTCAGTAAACATGGTTTCGACAAGCCATCTGGAGGATGAAAATGAAGAAATGATCCAATCTGATACAGATCCTTGGATCAAACATTTGAATGCTCTTTGGGACATCCGCTTTGAACAGCGTGAGCCACCCACAGAAGACGAGGTTGTTCAAGTCAACCTAGGAGATGAAGACAATCCTAAACCCATCTTCATAAGTGACGGCCTGTCACCTTCGGAGAAGAAGGATTTAATATCTCTTGTACAAGAGTATATAGATGTCTTCGCCTGGAATTATGAGGACATGCCTGGACTTGATCCTCAAGTGGCTATGCATCGCCTCAACATCAATCCGGACATGAAGCCTGTTAAACAACAGCAGCGACGGTTCCGTCCAGAGATAATGGAGGCAATCCAATCAGAAGTCAGGAAGCTTATTGACTCCGGCTTTATCAGGGAGGAACAGCATCCCGATTGGGTAGCCAACATCGTCCCCGTCGCCAAGAAGAACGGGAAGATCCGGATCTGCATCGACTTCCGTGATCTAAACGAGGCCTGCCCCAAAGACGAATTCCCATTGCCAATCACAGATGTCATGATTGACAATACTTGTGGATTCGAGCGAATGTCCTTTATGGACGGGTTCTCAGGATATAATCAAATCAAGATGTATCCCGATGACGAAAAGCACACCTCCTTCAGGACACCTCTAGGGGTATATTGCTACACCGTCATGCCCTTCGGTCTGAAAAATGCGGGGGCAACCTACCAAAGGGCCATGAATGCCATTTTCCATCGGCAGATACGCAAAACGGTGGAATGTTATGTCGACGACATCGCGGTGAAAAGTCGCATTAAAGGAGATCACATAGCAGACCTGAGGGTGGTCTTCGACATCATGCGGGCTCATCAATTGAAGATGAACCCCACCAAGTCCTTCCTGGGGGTAGCCAGTGGCAAATTCCTTGGATTTGTTGTGACTTCCACAGGAATCCATTTGGATCCGGAGAAAGTCCGTGCTATCCAAGAGATGCAACCCCCCAGAAGCCTCAAGGAGCTCAGGGGATTACAAGGACGATTGGCATACATCCGCAGATTCATTTCAAATCTCTCCGGGAGATGCCAACCCTTCGCTAAGCTGATGAAGAAGGGCGTTTCGTTCATTTGGGACGACGCTTGCCAGCAAGCATTTGAGGAGATCAAGCACTACCTCACCCAACCACCAGTCCTGGCAGCTCCGGTATCCGGAAAGCCTTTCCTGGTGTACGTCCGATCAATGGATCATTCTTTGGGAGCTCTACTAGCTCAGAATGATGACCAGGGGCGAGAACAAGCAATCTACTACCTAAGTAGAACGATGATCGGAGCCGAACATCGGTACAACCCGATCGAGAAGGAATGTTTGGCACTGGTGTTCGCTATTCAGAAAATGCGACACTATCTGGTGGGCCAAACCATAAATGTCATATCCAAAGTCAACCCCCTGAGGTTACTCATGACAAAGCCTTCATCATTGAACGGCCGACTGGCGAAATGGGCTATATTGCTCTCTCAATACGAGATGCACTTCCTACCCCAAAAAGCCATTAAAGGACAAGCGGTGGCGGACTTCCTAGCTGAACACCCAGATCCCAGGGCAGCCAAACTCTACGAGGATCTCCCAGATGAGGTCTCCGAAGTCTGCCTAGCTCAGACATCGTTCGAAAGTCAAGTATGGCAACTTTTCTTCGACGGTGCATCAAGGGCAAGCCCTAAGGGACACACAGTTGCGGGGGTAGGAGTAGTACTCGTCTCCCCACAAAATTATGTGATTCCCCGAGCTATCTCGTTAACCGAGCCCTGCTCCAACAATGTGGCGGAATACAACGCTCTTTTGATTGGGATGCAATTCGCCGATGAGATTGGCGTTAAAAATCTCGAGGCATACGGTGATTCTAAACTCATCGTCAGCCAAGTTCGCGGAGAGTATGAGGTCAGGCATGAAGATCTAGTACCCTACTACAACGCGACAATCCACATGGCCGAGAGGTTTTCAAACTTCTACATCGACCATGTACCGCGCAAGCAAAATGCGCATGCAGATGCACTTGCATCCCTTGCTGCCTCCTTAGCTCTTCCAGCTGGAGCAATGGAGAAGGTATTCGTCTATAGCCACGACCTATACTGCCCAAAAAGTCCCCTCGGAGACTACCAGAGGTCAACGGGAGATCGTCGCGGTAAGGAAACACTTGAAGTGTCGACCGATCCAGAGCTTAAAGACTGGCGATTCCCCTACATTGATTTTGTCTTATACGGCATCTTGCCCGAAGACACCAGGGAGGCGGCTGCCATCCGAAGGAAAGCCTCCAAATTCTACTACAATGCGATTTCGCGAACATTGTATCGTAGATCGCATGACGGGATCTTACTCCGGTGCCTCTCATCAAAAGAAGCCCACGAAGTGTTGAAAGAAGCCCACGATGGTACGTGTGGAGCTCATCAACCTGGCCCGAAGCTGGCAAACCGACTCCAAAGATTGGGTTACTACTGGCCCAAGATGGTTGCCGATGCTGTTGCCTATGCCAAAAGATGTCACGCCTGTCAAATACATGGCGATTTCATCCATCAAGCACCAGGATACCTCCACTCTACGACCTCTACCTGGCCGTTCGAAATGTGGGGGATGAACGTGGTTGGTCCTATCAGCCCACCATCATCAAAGGGACATCGGTTCATCCTAGCGATAACCGATTACTTCTCAAAGTGGGCCGAAGCTATCCCTTTGAAGGAGGTAAAATCATCTAACGTGATCAAGTTCATGAAACATCACGTTATTTACCGGTTCGGTGTGCCTCGGCGGATTGTCCATGACAATGGACCCCAGTTCATCAGCCAGGCTTTTCAGAGATTCTGCGCCAAGTTCAGAATCCAGAGTGTGTCATCAACGGCATACTATCCGCCCGCTAACGGCCTCGCAGAAGCTTTCAATAAGACTATTGGCAAGCTTCTCAAGAAATTCGTCTCGAAAAGTCAACGAGACTGGGACGATAAGTTGGGCGAATGCTTATGGGCCTATCGCACGACTGTGCGAACCCCAACTAAAGCCACGCCATTTTCCTTGGTCTACGGATGCGAAGCCGTCCTTCCACTGGAAATCCAAATTCCATCTCTTCGCGTCGCCTTGACAGCGGAAATGACAACAGAGGAGAAGCATCGACAGCGACTCCAAGAATTGGAAGCCTTGGACGACAAGCGTCTGCAGGCCCAACAACAAATCGAGCTTTACCAAGCTCGTATCACCAGAGCCTTCAACAAGAAAGTCAAATCGCGAACTTTCAAGAAAGGCGACCTCGTCTTAGCCGTCCGAAGACCCATGGTCATGACGCACAAGACGAAAGGAAAATTCCAACCCAAATGGGAAGGACCGTTTGTAGTAGAGTCAGTCTACTCAAATGGATCGTATCGCCTCATAACCTCAAATGGCGATACACTCATGATGCCAATCAATGGCAAATTCCTGAAGAAATACTATCCCTAGATGGCATTCTTCCACCGATCAAGTTAAAAGTACACCTCTGATCAAACATCCGACGCCCTCGACGGCTAAGGATAGAGGAAAATGTTGGCCTTTAAGCCCAACATAAGTCCTCGACAACTCATCATGCTGAGGGGAATAGCATGGCTAGCCCAACTCAAACGGTAGTTGGTAAAGGCATGACAAACCCGTTGACAGCTGAGGATTTGCTAAAAATCCTAAGGGACACGTTCCCATTTGATCCGACGCCTCCGACGGCTAAGGATAGAAGAAAATGTTGGCTTTTAAGTCCAACATAAGTCTTCGACAACTCATCATGCTGAGGGGAATAGCATGGCTAGCCCAACTCAAACGGTAGTTGGTAAAGGCATCTCAAATCCGTTGATAGCTGAGGGTTTGCTAAAAATCCTAAGTGGACTTGATTCCACTCTTCCCTCCAAAAATCCCTTACCAATTCTCATCCATAGAATGGTAGGACCACAAAATGCAATCATTACCATGTTAACACTATACCTCTGGTAATGAATACTCTTTGTCGAGTACAAACCTGGCTTGTTAACTCTGCATAGAGTAACAAACTCTCAAATTTGCCAAGTTAACACTATACCTCTGGCACCTCAAATTCCACTTGTCAATTCTCATCAATAGAATGACAGGTCCTCAAATTGCTCCTATCGCAAGCAAATTCTTGTCAAGTTAATATCACACCTCTGACAAAACTACTGTTTAAAGTTAACATTACACCTCTAAGCGATACATCGAGTGCCTGTCAAGTTAATATCACACCTCTGACAGTCACCTTTCTTCAGACTTCCATGTCGAAGCTGAAATGGACGATGCCAAGTTAACACTACACTTCCAGCATCCGAGTCGTTGCTAAGTTCAACAATACACCTATGGCTATGACCTTTCCTCGACTTCCTTGTCCAAGCCGAGATGAACGATGCCAAGTTAACACTACACTTCTAGCATCCGAGTCATTGCTAAGTTCAACAATACACCTATGGCTATGACCTTTCCTTGACTTCTTTAAGCCGAGACGACTAATGCCAAGTTCAACATTACACCTCTAGCATTACTATCACTGTTAAGTTAAACATCACACCTATGACAGTGACACCCTCAGTTTTCCCAAATAAAACTGAGATGCTGATGAGTTAGGTTAATATCACACCTCTAACTCACGTCCTTGTCAAGTTAATATTACACTTCTGACAAGACTACTTCTAAACCGTTAAGTTAATATCACACCTCTAGCGGTAAAAATCTTACTAGATTCCCCACGAGTCTAGTTTCATTTGATATTCTCCCCAACCGAGTATCAAATTCATTTGGGAGGCATTGTTGGTTAACATTACACCGATAAACAATGCTTCCATCAAAATCCCCAGCTGATCTTAAATCAAGTTAATCCCAAATCCTTGATAAAAGTTCACCTTCTCTGGGGGTACGCACTCCACTTGTCACTTTCTTTTATAAAGTGGCGGGTCCACCAAAATCATTCTTTTGCTTCTAAAACAAAACATTCAAGACAACAGAAAGAGGCAAAAAGAAAAGTGTCACTTTTATTTGATATTCAAGCATATGAAAGTGATACAAAACGCTCTCTTATACAATAAGATTGAGTGTTACAATTAAGGAGTACAAAGAAGTCCCTCTCTCTCTCAGAGGCCGTACTCACTCCTTGAAACCGCATCTGATCCCAGGTGCACAACTGGAACCGATTGCGCCATGGCGACGACGCCAACTTTCGAAAGCGCCCTAGCTGACTAAGCCAAGAGCAATGGTGTTCTTGAGGTCCGGTGGCAACAGAAGGTCCTGCAACCCTTCGTTCAGGCGCGTCTCTTTCCCTAGCAGATCATCCAACAAACATGGAGTCACTCTTGGGGTGAGAGAGGAAGTTTCGGAGTCATCACAAAGGATGCCACCCTCCACTAGGTCCAGCGGCAGCAGAGAGTCCTGCATTCATCACCATCCCTTTCCCAGCAGGCCATCCAACGGAATGTCCTTGATGTCACTTCTGGGGTAGGGAGAGGAAGAGGATCTTTCCGCCACCGTAACCGCCGGACCACCCTCGCCGATACTCAGCCTATCCATCTCTTGCACCAGATCTGAAGAGACCTTGGCGAGGGTTGGGTCCTCGTCAGAGATATAATTTAATCTCTCACAAACGACGAGGACCATAATTTAATCTCTCACAAACGAACGTGGAGCAAGTTCGCCAGCCGGTATATTCTTTCTGGGGCCCAGCAAACCTGAAAAAGGACAAGCAAGCCTACCTGCAAAGAATAAGCAAGAGAGTCAGAAAATCTGGAACTCAGTACATTTTTATAAAGGAAACTGAGTAACAGAACGCGGCAGCCATTCAAGACTTCAGACGCGGGAATGACCCGCACAGTCAAACAGACGCAAGTCAAACTGCGCCACGCATAGGATTCAAACGCGGCCTCAGTTTGTACCCGCGCCTAATGCACCAGACGCAAAGAATTTCAGAACGCCAAAAATTGCCATCTCTCTGTTGGGTGAACAGGAGTTGCAAGATTCAGGTCTGAAACGTGCCAAGGCAGTAAAACGCAATGGGCAAAGCCAGCGTCAAGCGCCTGCATTCAGAGAAGCCAAGTCACTGGCACAAATTCCAGAGGAGGAATGCACCGGGACTTCATTCAGATCATCATGCCGAAGTTCAGGCTATACACATCATCGGGGGACATACCAGCAGAGACCTCTGGCCAGAGTTGGCCTCTCTGCACCCAAACGCAGGCGTCCAAGATGATCCGAGAGGGGGTTCTTCTTGAAGAGACCAAACCGAAGCGTGAGAGCTCTGGGTCATCTTCATCCTCGGAATTACCTTCGTCCATGGAGACGGAGTCCCTATCAAGAAACTCTTTTCTGAAGAAGGTGGGACTTCTCAGAGCAATCCAAAGAGAAATAATCCAAGCTTGGATTATAGAAGGGGAGCGCACCCTATTTATAGGCAGGCCCTAATAACTGCCATTAACGAGGCGTTAATTGGAACCGTCACGCACGATTGTCAAAGCCCAGTGAAGGATTGACGCGTGGAACGCCGCTTTGGGAACCGTCGCAAGCGCCGGTTTTCAACCGCCCGCATCGGTTTTGCGTCCAAGGGCAGTAACTCCTGAGTCCAATAAGGAGTTGACGCGTGGATAACTGCCTTGGGAATCAACGGATGACTCGGAATCCCAATCGACAGTAAAGACCTGACGAGCAAAGATCTCCTAAAATCTTGAGTCAGATCACATTAGACGCAGATGGGAAAGCCGCGTCCCTTCAGCAGACAAGGCTGCATCTCTTGCGTCTGCCCGATCCGCGCAAGACAGATTTGCGTTATTCAGAGCTGCGTCTCACCTTGTGATTGACGCTGCGTCTCAGGGACTGACAGCCGCGTCTTACTTTACGGATCAATGCCGCGTCTCATCTTTTGATTGACGCCGCATCTCATCAAGACTGACGACCGCGTCTCACTCTGTGATCGCCGCCGCGTCTCAGTAAAAGGACTTAGTGAAATCTAAGTTCCGATAGACTGATGACCGCGTCTCACCCTGTGGGATTAATGCCGCGTCTCTCCAAAGTCCGCGTCCCCTCAAACAGGCCAAACATCGCGTCTCGCTAAGAAGTCGCGTCTTTAAAGCGGTCTCTGCTTTTTCAAAAGGGAACCTGCGTCCAGTCTCCTGCTTCTACAAGTCAGTTCAACAGTACACTGACGCAAACAGACAACCAACCACTCCCGGCCAAAAGCGCACCCGTGACAGACTAAAAGCAATCGGGGAGGTCTAGACTGTGTATCTAGACACTCAACACGATCAACTCTGACGGCTTCAAAGAGTTCAACAGTACACTCACGAAGACCAATTCCAGATAAGATCAAACCCGAAGCATCAACAGTCCAGTCATAAAACGCGAACACGGCTAAGATCCAAAGTATTCCGAAATCCGTCCCATTCAACTGCGGAATATCAGAAACTTTGGAGGGGGTTCTGTAGGCTGTCTAAAAATGACTAAACAGACCAGCCATTAAAGAAGCAGAGTCTCAAGCTCTAGACGCGAGGAATCGATGCTTGCGTCTCAGCATTAAGACGCGTTGGCTCTACACCCGCGTCTCAACGTCCAGACGCGTCGGCCCGAAGCCCGCGTCTCAGCATCAAGGCGCGTCGGCCCGACGCCCGCGCCTCAGCATCCAGACGTGAAGGCCCGAAGCCCGCGTCTCAAACTTCAAGGCGCGTTTGGCTCGACGCCCGCGTCTCAAACTTTAAGGCGCGTTTGGCCCAACGCCCGCGTCTCAGTTGCAACTGCCCTGATTGCGGGGCCAGTCACCGCGCATGTAGCGGGTAGTGGCCCCTCATTCGGGAGCGTTTTCAGGAGGCACCTTCACCCCCTGAGATCCCTATAAATAGCCTTGTTTGCTATGAAGAGAGGATCGGAGTTTTGAGAAGGGAGAGAGCTTTCAGGAAATTTTCGAAACTTGGGAAAGGTCGAAAATTAAGAAGGTCAAGGCATCATCAAAATCGATCGAATCCAGGCAAGAGGATCATCAAGAGGGAAGCACGACTCTTCAGCGAGCTTACTGAGTACTAGCCGCTCTTCGCCTACCTCCTCTTTGAGAGTTTTGGTAGACGGAGCTGAGTTACTCTTTCTACCGACCGAAGAGAAGACCCCCGACGGTCCAGGACGGTCATCTGGTCAACGGAGAACAAGATTCACTCTCCATCGCCACACGAAGAACCCAGCTTTAAACAAAGGGAAGATTCAGACATCCTCCCTCCCTTGTAACTGGAAAAGAGGGAAGAGTAGTTCTTTTGGTTGTAATCGTTTCGCTTGAATCAGGAAATCTTTTACAGCTAAAACCACTTTCTCCGACCACCAAATTTTCCGGCCCCTACAGGATTTTTATTAAAAATTTAACCCCATCTAATTTTCAAATTCCATAATTAATTTCGGAGTCAAATTTGTCAACCGCCTTGTCCCAAAATGGAGTGTGAAAAGATAGAATGATTGACTTGGACTCAGGAAGTACTGGAACTAATACCGACTCAGGAAAGTGACTTAAGTCAAGTAAAGGTTCAGGAGTCGAGATTGGCTCAGAAAGTGGGTCCAAATCAAGAAGTTGAAACTCAAGTCCACATTCAGTTTCCACCAATGGAATGTGACTTAATATTGGTGATTCAAGTTCAAGAATGATAGGTGTGGGAATCAAAACTGACTCTAAAATATTACTCAAGTCGGGTAACAAAATAGGAGTCAATATTGGTTCGGAAATTTGAACTGAATCACAGATTTGAGAATCTAGGTCACATTTCTCATTGAATTCAATGTCATAAAAATGAGAACTTGCTAATTTGTCAATAGGACTTTCAAAAGTGTAAAATTGGTCAAGTTTAATATGATCATCAAAGATGGGTGATTCAATTTCATGATGAATTGGCACAGGATCCAATGTTGACTCGGGAAAAAGATTGAAATCAGGTAAAGACACGGAGTCATTATTGAATCAGGAAGTAGAATTGAATCACTAAGTTGAGGTTCAAGATCATATTCATTCTCAAGTTCTATTTCAGGAAAGGAATAACTTGCTAAACTGTCAATATCATTTTCAAAATTTGGAGTTTGGGCAAGTTCAAATGATTGTTCTAAAATGGAACCTTGATTTCCAAAACAACATGACTCTTCGGCTCTAACAGAATGGTTAGCGACATCAGAACTGGTCAAACGGTGAGAATGTAGAGATTGGACCATCATATCTATGTCACGATTACGAGCGTTTTGAGCCTGAGTCATGGCTTCAAGCATCTTTTCATAGTTGATTGGTTCATCATTTTGTTGAAAAGATGAAGTGCTATCTTGAAATTGGTGGTGAAATTGTGAGTCCATCAGATTTTGTGATTTTTGTTTGGACTCTTCATTTTCAAAATTGATGGTTTTCTATTTTGGACTAGTGGAACTGAGTATGAATCTTGGAAATATTGTGGACTAGGTGGATAAGGAGGACAAGTGGGTTGAGAATTGGACTCGGGGGAGGAGAATCCCCACTGACTCTGTGAAGAGTTGAAATTATTCTGGAAATTATGGTTATAAGATTGGGGGCATGGGTTATATTGATTCGGATAAGACCAATCCGGCACACTAGGTTGGTTAAAGTTATGATATGCCGGGTTGGTAATATCCAAAAAAGACGTCGGTGTGTAATATGGATTACTATTAAAATTAGAAAATTGTTATTATAAGCCATATCACACAATAAAATACAAACAAAGAAAAAAAATAAACAAATAAGCAAACAAATAAAAAGAAAAATTCTAAACTTAGTTAGGGTAGACCTTTGACCTAGACGACTCCTAACTGGTTAGACTGTCCACGGGAGGTATAATGCAAACTTTGACCACAAGCTAATAAGCCAGGTCAGGGTAAGATTGGTGGGAGGTTATCCGTCAAAGACGTTCCTTAATTAAGTAACCACTAACCTTCGGGCTTTCGGCCCTTAATCTCCTTCCTAGACACTGATTTGGCAGGAGTCAAATTCTAACACCTTTCCCTCTTAGGATAATCTCCTAATTGAGTCCGAGATGTCCCTAGGGCCAACATCTACTCATTTTTAGTTAGGCTTGGGTTAGTGAGTGAGGAGATTGTTTGTGGGCTAAGGGAGGGTAATGACTTCCCCACCTTATCTTGTTTATAGGACAAGCCCTTAAATCAATTTAGTGCAGTGTACAAGTATATAGAAAAAAGTAACATTCAAGCAATCATACAAGAATGAACCTTATACTAAATGCTATGCACACATACCTTGGCTCCAGCACTCTTCAACAGTAAATAGAAAATGTAATGAAATAGACACGTGCCTAAATGCAAAGTCTAAATCATTTTTTAGCATTTACAATCATCATTTTACTGTTGTGTTAGAAATATATATACAGTGAGTCAAACAAGGAAATAAATACTACAGATATTTAACTATGCAATTCAGCCAACCTGCAAAAAATACAGGTTAGTAGTTCACTCAGTTTGCCACAGGACTGTAGCAAATCTGAGGGCTTCTTGGCTCTGCTTTCTTGAGCAGAGTCCAAGGCCACTTATATGTCCACTGCAGTAAGAATTCCTTGTTGTTGAATCAGTACAAAAAAAACAAAGAAGAAAGTTAACCAAAATGTAAACTTTTGAAGAGAGTAACTTACCGTCCCTCCCCGGCAACGGCGCCAAAATTTGATTGAGTTTGGAACCTGCACACAAAATACAGAATTTCAGAACTAAGAATGAAAAGTGCAAGTTACTCAATTCTACCGCAATAGCAAGTGGCTATGCGGGTCGTGATCCACAAGGAGGGACTAGCGATAGAAGCTTTTAAGTAAGTCTTCTTTTAAGATACAAAGTTTGGTTAAAGTTCTTCTTTAGTTCTTTAAAATGAAAATAAAAAAGAGTTAGGTTAAAGTTAAGTGAGGAAGAAAGTGGTAGAATGAGAAGGTGGAGAAAAATGGAAAATGATTATTTACAAAGAAATTGAAAATGGAAAGAAGTGGTGTTGTTGGTGTTCTAAACTAAAGAATAAAAGAAAAGAAAAGAAACTGAAAATTACTTGCTTCTTTTGCCAAATACCTACCTTGAATCTTTTGCAATGATGTTACCTTGAAGCGAGGCGATCAACGTATAGCCCATAAGAGTTGATTCTCGTTTCCTCCACATTATCTCATCAAGACGTTGCAAGTATGAAGTGATACGGAATGAAACTCAAAATCCATCGTCATGAGCTATCGGTGGCACTTGCAAAGGCAAGGCTCTTTCGATGCTTTTAGACTCACTTGGAGAGCAATTGTACCAAAAGAAGAAAAGTAGAGAGAAGAAGAAGAACACAAAAACAAAGTACATACAAAAGGAAACTACAGATTCAATTTCATAACAATAAGAGAAAAGAAAGAAATCTTACACCGGTGTCACTCTCAGCACAAGCTTCGTTCTCGTTCTCCTATGAAACTCTGATCTCCTCTGATTTACATAAATTAAAACTAAAAATTACATGAAAAGAAAAACAAAAACCTAAACTAAAAAAATGGAAAAATGGACTAAATCCTATCTCTGCATGGTCGTCCCAGGTTACAGTGAAAACCCAGCCTTTTATAGGCAAAAACCCAGAGGGGGGAGGCGTGAGAAGATAAGGGGAGCAAACACTCCCCTTATCTCGACTAAAGATCCGCGGATCTGCGGCTCTGGCCGCGGATCCGCGGCCTGGCTGTGGCCAGGTGGCCACAGCCGGGGGGTACAGCTCCAGCTTTTGAGATTCAGCTTTATCTGGTTCTGGATTTCTCGTTGCAGCTTCTGATTTTGACGAAACGATCTTTGATTTGTTAGCTTCAACCGCTTGATTTGGGAGGATTCATTTCAATCGGTTTTCAACCTCTCTGATATGCCAAGATTTTCCCTGATTCCCTGATTTTGAATTTATTCTGAATTAAATCAGAATTTGGTGGGCTTTTTGGGCTCGTTTCTCTTAACTCTCCTTTAGCAATGGGCCTATAAATAAATTAAACAATAATTAGGAACAAGCAGAGTTTATTTAATAATAAGTATGAGAATATGATAATAAATGTGCAATCTTAGCGACCGATCATTAACCAATTAAGTAAATTAAAAGAAAATCTACCGACCCTCCCCGTTAACGACGCCAAAATTTAATCGAGTCTAAACCTGTGCACAAAAAGTTGTAGTTTAGAAATGAAGATTAAGAGTGCAAGGTTGCTCAATGTTATCGCTATAGCAAGTGGTTATGAGTGTCATACTCCACAAAGAGGGACTGTGATAAAAGCGTTAGATAAGTTCTTTCTAAATTACTAAAATCAGTTAAAGATTTCTGTTTGGTGGAAAAATTGAAGATCGAAGTGTAAATTCTTTATTTGATGGTAAAGAAAATTACAACGGATCAATAATCCTTTTACAGGAGAGGGAAGATATTCAAGCTCAAATCTCCCTTTTGTTTAATGTCGGGTTCTTGATGTGGCGATGGAAAGTGAATCTTATTTTCCATTGACCGGGTGAACGTCAAGACTTCTTGGCAATCTTCTCTTTGGATGGTGGAGGAAATAACACAGCTTCTATCTAACAAGAATCTCAAAGAGACTTTAGGAAAGAACAAACTTGAATGCAGCAAGTTACTAGAAGAGTTGAACTCTCTTTCTTTTAGCTGGAGATCTTGGTCCTTCTACGGCTTACAACCGAAGTTCTTCTGATCAAATTTTTCTGACCCCTCTTCCATAGGAAACTAGGCTATTTATAGAGGTTTCAAGGGGTAAAAGTGTCCCCTAAAAATACTCCATAATGGGGGTTAACTCCCTCATTACGTGGGTAGTAATTGACCCAATAATGAGGGCAGTTATAACCAAGACTCAGGGTTCCTCTGTAATTTAAACGCGGGCTTCGGGCCTCGCGGCCTCACATTTAGCCATTGAGGTAACGCTTGAACTTCGCATTTGGTTAAAATGTGAGCTTCAAGTTCTGCGTCAATCTTTGTGTGAGACGCGGGCTCCAGGCTCTCCGTCTTGGTTATTGTGGTAAACTAGAGTACTGTAGTGATGCTATTGCAGTAATGCTGAGACGCGGGTTTTGACCCTCGCCTCTTGGTGCTGCGGTAGTGTTTATGATTAGCCCTGCGTCTAGAGTTTGAAGTCTGCTTTCTGATGACTTATGCTCAATGATTTTTGGACAGTCTACACAACCCCTCCAAAGTTTTCGATATTCCGTGGTTGACTAGGATGGATTTTGAAATACTTTGGACTTTGGTTGGATTCATACTCCTCATGATTGGACTGACAATTACTTGAGATGCCATGGGCTTGATCCTGTTTGGAATGTGATCTTCGTGAGTGTACTGTAAAATCCTTTGAAGCCACCAGAGATGATCGTGGTGAGTATCTAGATACGCAGTCCAGACCTCCTCAGTGCTCTGAGCTGGTTGTTGGTGTACTATTGAACCAGGGGTAAACAATCGCCTGCTTTTGCTAGTGTACTATTGAACTGAATGCAGAAGCAAAGACAGGATGCAAGTCTTATAGACGCAGGGGTCATATTGCTTTAGAGACACAGTCCTTACTCTGAGTAAGGACGCATCTATTAATTTGCTGAAGAAACGCGACGTCTGGAGGGAGGCGATCTTTGAAGTGAAGACCCAGCTCTCACCCTGTTGACTAGACGCGGCTTTGGCCTTCCTGAAGAGACGCAACCTTTGGAGGGACGCAGTTTTTGTTACCGCGTTTTGGGCACATTTCCACATGTCCGGTAGAGTTGAGGGGATATCTTTCCTTTGACGTGCGAAATTCGCATCGCATTTAAGACGCACGCCACGCATCAGCAGGGATTAGGCCTCAAGACATGCGCCGCATATCTCTGCGGATCACTGTGCCTATAAAAGATAACAGTCTTTCAAGAGTCATCATTAGACTTTTCTTCTTCACTGAGCATTATATCTAGGGTTAAGAAAAGCTTGAAGCTTTTTTCATTTTCACCGTCTGTGACACTGATTTCACGATTGCGATGGCACCAAAATCTAAGCATGTTGCTTCATCCTCGAGCGCTGCTGCTACTGAGACTCAAATGGGCGTTTCTTCCACGTAGGAGGCCCCCATTTCAGATAGTAAAATCGTCTGATCTGGTTTCCTCCATTGAAGAGGCTTAAAAAGTTCTCTTAACTCTTAAGTCTCTTTTGAATGTGAAACGCCAATGCGAGGCTCATGTTCGTGTTTGATTTTTAGACGCGGCTCTTGAATTGGTAGGCAAGACGCGGGTTTGACGATCTCTGCGCTTTCGCTTCATTAATTTGAGTCTGTCTCTATTTGTTGAACGTGGGCCTCGTTGCGCCCTGCATTTGGACTCAATGCTCAGAATATTTCTAAGTGTGGAGAGTTTAGACGCGGACTTCATGTGATCCTCGCGTCTTTAAGACCAGGAGCGGGTTTTACTGAGTCTTGCGTCTGAGTCCGACACTTAGAAAAATTTCTAAGTTATGGATTTTGAAATGCGAGCTTTATGCAAGCCTCGTATTTTTGAGTCTAGACGCGAATTTTGCTGATTTTCGCGTCTGGATTCATTCCTGCGTTTAAATTTCAAACATCTAGCCATTTTCTTTCAGATTTCTCATTAAGTGTTGTCTTCTTTGCAGTGCGATACACTTCCAACCCCTTATCTAAGAAGTGCCACTTTGGGCACGTAGGTGGAGCTGATCGTAATCTGACCTTCGTGCTTCAGAAGACTGCCCCTGTGACTACTAGTAAGTCAAAGGAGCGAAAGGAGAGGATCTCCAAGGCCAGTATGGTAATCCTTCGGGAGATTATCTTTGATGGGCTGTTCGAGATGGGTTCCCGCACTCCGTTACGGAAGCCTGCTTTCCTTTTTGGTGACACTATTGATGAGGATGATAGAATTCTGCATGACAGAGATTATAAGTGGCTCCGTCAGATAGGAGACATGAGGTTCTTTCTTCCCAATATGGAGAGGATGTATTCCTTATCCTATCTTCAACATATGTCCGTTCATCATACGATGGATTGGGATCTTTTCCGGTTTGTCTCTGGCGTCTCTCTTGGTAGATTAGGTGCCAAAGAAGTATACTCTGGTGGTCATGGGAAAGATGTCTTGGATTTATTTCCCGGGTTTGTCAGGCTTGAGTATCCGAAAGGAGAAACCCCTCAGCTTGGTGCCACCTTCATCAAACAGTTTTTGAAAGTTAGGGGTGATTTTCCTATTAACTTTCGTCCACTCGGGTGGGTCCATTCTTCCGACAAATCATGGTAGGGTAGAATGGTTGGATTTGTTCTTGTCGAGCTCGGGGCTCTGCTGCAACAAGTGGGGTTATATCACTCGGTCAGGGCCGTACAGTATGGCCTCCCACAGAGTTCCCACAATTTTTATGACATCCTGGAGCATTATAATCCTCTAACGGGCATATTTTTTACCCCAGCCGGAGAGATGGGGCTTGCTCTTCATGAGCTATATGAAGTCTCAGGACTAATTATGGAAGATGCCCCTTATGAAGAATACGTCCCGACTTCTGAGGAGCTTCACCTTTTGAGGAAAGAGGACCCTCAGGTATATGAGACATATTGGGAAGTGTTGTGCCACTTTCACATCTGCGGGCAGATATCCTCTTGGAAGAACAGGGTGTTAAGCAGATGTCCTGGGCGAGCTATCTGTTCAACAGCATAAATGAAAAGGATAGCCCAGTGACTAGTCTGGCTCCTTGCACTGACGAGAAAATTGCTGAGAGGATCAATGCCTCTACAAGCTCTTACACCACTAAGTCGAACGAGGACGCTTTCAGACCTGATACGATTTTTGAAAGTTTTCATCACCTGGCCCGAGTTCCCATTTCTGACCGGGCTCTATTGGCGGGCTTCCTTATACTTTGGCTGAAGCGTTGTGTGGCGCCAACACTGCCGCATGAAGTAATCGTTGCTGATGTGGTGTACCCGTTGGTCTTGCTTGCCTATGGGAAATCTATCGCTCTCCTTCCAGCGATGGTGGCCGGAATTCAGAGTTGATTACGGGCTCTGGTTAAAAGCCTGTGCCAAGTGGAGTCCATTGTAGATTCTGAGGGTAGGCCAATGGTCGATTCGGAGGGAAGACCCCTAACTCCAGGATCGATCTTCCATATACATACCTAATGGCCTAATACGTTATGTATTGCCCTTCACTGATGACGGCGGTGCCTTCCTCCGTAGGTTTCGTTCCCTTCGTGCAGAAGCTGGAGAATTCGAGCTTGTCTCACTACTATATGTTCTTTGTTCGGAAATCCATTCTGAACATTTTGAACTATCAGCTCGACCGTTGCTTCCCTGAGAGCTGATGCGTCCTACGGGGATAAGTTTGCCGATCTCGCGGGACCAGATGATTTCACAAGGCTGCCATCGGGAGTCTTCTGGTGGCTGATCAATATTCGGCCTGGATATCTGATCTTCTGGCAAGGAAATTCATGTACGATCGAGCCTTACATGCCCAGTCGTTTTGCTCGGCAGTTTGGCTATGATCAATTATATGTCGGTAACCCCAACGCCAGCCTCTACTTTAGCGAAAATTTATTTAAAGGTGTCTGGGCGTGGTACTACATGTTGGCCCATAAGGTTACACTCTCCATTTGTTTAGAGTTTTGATGATAACAAAACAAATAGGAGCTATATGGTACTAATTAGTTTGTTAAGATAAGTTTCAGGTTTGTACCATATTTGGAGGCCATTGCTTAGCTATTGCAAGAAATTCTAGGTTCATAAAGCAAAGAAGGCTTTTTGCACATCAAGGAAGGAACATAGAAGAGAAGGCTCTAGCAAGGCATTGCATGGCTCAAGACTTCAAGATTGCTCAAGATAATTTATTAGATTTGTTTTTAGTTTAGAGTATTGTTAAAGAATAGTGAATAGGTTTGCTCTATCACACACGTTTTTGCGCACATCTTGTTTCCAAACATATTTCCTATAATATGTACAAAAATAGTTTGTATACAATCTTCAGCCTACAAACTCATTTTTATCCATTACATATATCCCTATTCAAAAATATTTTGTTAAAAATAGATTTCTCCTCAAAATTTCGTTTTTATTTTGGCTTTTGACCTGAGCTGGTCGACCGCCAGGGTCGACCGACCCAATGTCAGGTCAAGCCGGTCGGTCGACCCAGTCGACCGGAGATCTGGCAGCAGTGCGTATCAGTGTGCACGTTTCACGGTCGACCCGGACGGTCGACCGAGACATGCCTGCCTGAAAGACTTCTGCTCTCTGTTTGTTTGGGTCGACCGGGCGGTCGACCATTAGCCTGCAACGGCTATTTTTTGAACTAGCGGTCGACCGGCCCTGTCGACCGTACTAGCCATTTGAACAGTAACGGCTATTTCCTAAGCTGGTTTATTTTTTGTCCTTTTCTCACTTAAGTGTGTTTAAATGACATGTTTTGGTTTTAATACTTTCTGATTAGCCTTAAATATGTTTTATCTCTAAACCCTAGCCCTCTCCTATAAATAGGGGTGTTTAGGGAGAGATTGGTTACTAGAAAAATTATCAAAATTTTCACAAGTTTAAGGCATTCAAAAAGACTTGGTTTCTTGGTTTTTGTGCTGAAATTCTCTCTCATTTTCTGAAGTGTTTTCAAGAACTCTCTGATTTCTTTTTCTTTTCTCCTTGCACACAAGAGCTTCATTCCTACTCATTGTTCTCTAAGGACCTTTGTAAGGGAAGAGAATTTTGCAAGAGAGAGTTTGTGGTCTTTTGACTACTAAGAGATTGCTTGTACTTGAGATTGTGGAGTTGGGTACTCCGGTGTATTTGTGACATCTTTGTGATAGTGGAAGTGGTTGGAATCCTTCTGGGGAAGGCGGGGAAGTAGAGCTGGGTTCTCGAACCTCGATAACAATTCTCGGTGTTTGCGTTTGGTTTACTTGCTCTTATTTCTTACTCTATTTTCATTGCTCTTATTACTTGCTCTCTTCATTCATTGCTTTATTCACTTGCCTTGTGAGATTGTTGCATCATAAATTTTAAATTTTGCATTGATTAGCATTATCACCTATTCACCCCCCCCCTCTTGGTGATTTTCAATTGGTATCAGAGCTTGGACTTTAGGTTTGGCTTAACATCCTTAGAGAGATCCTTAAAATTTGCTAATCAACATTTGCATTCCATTTGTCATTCACTAGTAAACATGGCCGATAACATCAAAACCCCTCCTAAATTTGATGGACTAAATTTTCCTATTTGGAAGGTTAGGATGACTATCTTTTTGCAATCATTAGGTAGCTTAGTTGCAAAATCTTTGACCAAACCCTATGTTGCACCCGATAGTGATGAGAGCACTTGGACCGACTTCACCTTTAGAAAATATGAGGCTAACTCCAAGGCCCAAAACTCCCTATTAATCGCCTTGAATGAGGATGACCTTACACGGGTAATTCATTGTCAATCCGCCTATGAGATTTGGCAACATTTATTGGTCACACACGAGGGGACTTCACAAGTTAAGAGAGCTAAGATAGATCTCTTAAGGTCCCAATATGAATCCTTTAAAATGATTGATGAAGAATCCATTGATTGCATGATTACAAGGTTTACTAAAATCACCAATGCTCTTTCTTCTTTAGGTGATTATATTTCCAATGATCAAAAAGTGCGGAAAGTGATTCGGGCTCTTCCTACATCATGGGAGATCAAGGCCACCACCTTGAAAGAATTGAACGACAAGGATGAGATGGACCTCATTAGTCTCATTGGGAACTTAAAAACCCATGAGATGGAAAAGAAAGCAAGAGAAGAAGCCGCTCCGCCAAAGAAGAAGTCCATAGCCTTCAAGTCTTCATCCACTCTTGAAGACGATGAAGAAGATGAAGAAGAAGATGAGGAGCTCTCCCTACTTGTTCGCAATGTGAAGAGAATGTACCGGAGGAACAAGCTCAACTTCCGAAGGAAATTTGAAGGCAAAGAGGAGAGAAGAATTATATGCTACAATTGCCGAAGACCCGGACATATCATGGCCGATTGCCCGGAGTTCAAGAAGAAGATGACCTCCTCCTTCAAGCCAAAGAAATCGGAAGAAAAGAAAGCGTACAAGGCAACTTGGGATTCGGAAAGCGAGTCCGAGGAAGAGGCGGATATAGCGAATATGTGTTTCATGGCAAACACACCAAAGGTAACCCCTCAACCTCTTGATGATGAAGATGATGAATTAAGTAAAGAATTTCATGTTCATGCCTTTGTTGAACTTTGAGAAACATATGATAATAAAAAGATTGAATGCTCTAAATTGGAAAAGGAAGTTGCTTTTCTTAAGAATCAACTTGCTATTATTTCTAAAGAAAAAGATGAAATTTCTTCAACTCTCATTTCTACCCAAAATGAATTTAGTGCTTACAAAGTTGCTTGTAAAGCAAAATTTCCTAAGATTGATGAAAAAGAAATTTCTTCTTTAAAAACTAGAATTGTTGATTTTGAAAATACTTTAAAGGATTGTGCTTTTAACACTAAGAAACTTGAAGAATTGTTTTCTAAAAAGCACACCTCTCATGCTAAAGATTCACATGTTAAGATTCTCATGCTCACACTACACATAACACTTCTCATGCTAAATCTTTTCATGCTCACAATTCTCATGCTCACAAATCACACACTCACTATGCTTTTAAATATGGTAGAGTGTATAGATGCACATATTGTGGTAAGAATAGACATTTGGCTAAATTTTATTATGACCAAGTAAATAGAACCATTAATCTTGTTTGGGTTAATGAAACTAACTCTTTAGGACCCAAGAAAATGTGGGTACCAAAATCAAGTCCTAAATTATTTGATGTAGGTACACACCAAGGCTCCAAGACGTAGGGAGCGGTGGTACCTTGATAGTGGTTGTTCAAGACACATGACGTGGGACATCAATAACTTTACAACCCTATCAAGGTACGAGGAAGGTGGCTCCGTCACCTTGGGGGATGACTCCAAAGGCACTATCATCGGTATAGGTAACATTCAAATTGGTGCATCTCCCATTATAGAAAATGTTGTACTTGTTGATGGTTTGAAGTATAATTTGCTTAGCATTAGTCAATTTTGTGTCTGTGGACTTAAGATTGTTTTTGATGATACTTCTTGTAAAATCTTTGATGTTAAAACTAATGATTGTATTCTCACCGGTTTTCGTGATGATAATGTTTATATCATTGACATGCTTAATGTGGAATGTTCTACTAAATGCTTAAATGCTTTTGATGAAAATTCTTGGCTTTGGCATAGAAGATTAGGACATGCATCTTTTGACCATCTTTCTAGGATTAATTCAAAGGAATTGGTAAAGGGTATTCCTTACTTGAAGTTTGAGAAAGACCGCATTTGTGGTGCGTGCCAACTTGGGAAACAAACCAAGTCTTCCTTCAAACCAATCAAGGATATCATGTCAACTAGGCCTTTAGAATTAATTCATATGGATCTTTTTGGACCAACTAAAACTAAAAGTATAAATGGTAGTAGATATGCATTTGTTTTAGTTGATGATTTTTCCCGTTTCACTTGGGTTTTCTTCTTGGAACACAAAGATCAAACTTTTTCTCGTTTTAAGATTTTTCGAAAAAGAGTTGAAAAAGAAAAGGGTTTTTCGATTTTGAGAATAAGGAGTGATAGAGGTGGTGAGTTTGTTAACCAACTCTTCATGACTTATTGTGATGAAAAGGGAATTAAGCATGAAATGTCTTGTCCTAGAACTCCACAACAAAATGGAGTTGTAGAAAGGAAAAATAGAACACTTCAAGAGATGGCTAGGACAATGATAAGTGAGTATGACCTCCCTCAATATCTATGGGCCAAGGCCGTAAACACCGCATGCTATATATCAAATCGTATTTATTTATGTAAAAATTCTTCCAAAACATCGTTTGAAATGTATCATTCTAGAAAACCTAATGTTGCATATTTCAAAGTTTTTGGATGCAAGTGTTTTGTTTTGAACACTAAAGATAACTTGGGTAAATTTGATGCTAAGGCTTATGAAGCAATCTTTGTTGGATATTCTACAACTAGTAAAACTTATAGAGTATTCAATAGATCTTCACTTACCATTGAAGAATCCATGCATGTTAAATTTGAAGAATCTAATGTGTTTGTTGAGAATGTTGTAGAGATTGAACCATTAGGTGATAACATGGAGAGACTATCCTTGAAGGACTCACCCGCTCAAGATGATAAGCAAGAACCAATTGGTGACGTTCAAGAGGATAAAGAGGAAAGCTCTCAACCGCTTCCTGAAGCTTGGAGATATGCCACAAATCATCCCAAGGAGCTCATCTTAGGTGATGCACTAAAGGGGTAACAACTCGCTCCAAACTCCATGACCTATGTGGTAACTTTGCTTTCATTTCTCATTTTGAACCCAAAAGCATCCTCGAAGCCGAGGTGGACTCATATTGGTTGCTAGCCATGCAAGAGGAACTCAATCAATTTGAGCGCAACCAAGTTTGGCACCTTGTTCCTAGGCCCCACGATAGACCAATAATTGGTACTAAGTGGATCTATAGGAATAAGATGGATGAGTCCGAAAATGTGATTAGGAATAAGGCTAGGTTAGTGGCCCAAGGTTACACTCAAGTTGAGGGAATTGACTTTGAGGAGACCTTTGCACCCGTAGCACGGCTTGAAGCCATACGGATGACACTAGCTTTTGCATCTTTCAAAAATTTTAAACTTTTTCAAATGGATGTGACAAGTGCATTTTTGAATGGTTTTATAAATGAAGAAGTTTATGTTGAACAACCTCCCGGTTTTGTTGATCATGTTCATCCCGATTTTGTTTTTAAACTTGATAAAGCTTTGTTGGATTGAAACAAGCTCCAAGAGCTTGGTATGAAAGGCTTTCTAGTTTTCTCATTTCAAATGATTTTATTAAAGGCAAAGTAGATACAACATTATTCACTAAGCATGTTGATAATGACATTTTAATTGTGCAAATTTATGTTGATGATATAATTTTTGGTTCTACTAATGAGTTTTTATGCAAGGAATTTGAAAAGGTTATGCAATGTGAGTTTGAAATGTCTTCAATGGGTGAGCTTAATTTCTTTCTTGGACTCCAAATCAAGCAATTGCAAGATGGGAACTTCATATGTCAAGCCAAATACGCAAAGGAACTCGTAAAGAGGTTTGGACTTGAAGACTCAAAGGTTTGCAACACTCCCATGACAACTACCACCAAGCTTGATAAGGATGACCAAGGTAAAAATGTTGATATTAAATTATATAGAAGCATGATAGGTAGTCTTTTGTATTTGACGGCAAGTAGGCCGGATATCATGTTTAGTGTGTGTCTTTGTGCTAGATTTCAATCGTGTCCCAAAGAGTCTCATCTTATTGTGGTAAAACACATTATTCGTTATATTAAGGGCACAATTGGAATGGGTCTATGGTATCCGAAAACCGGAGATTTCTCAATGACGAGTTATTCGGATGCCGAATATGCGGGTTGTAGAGTAGATAGAAAGAGTACTAGTGGGACATGTCAATTTCTTGGTAATTGTCTTGTTTCATGGTCCTCTAGGAAACAAAATTCCGTAGCTCTCTCAACCGCCGAGGCGGAGTATGTTGCCGCGGGGCTTGTTGTGCACAAGTCCTTTGGATGAAACGTACTCTCCTTGATTATGATTTGCATTATAACCATATAAAAATATTTTGTGATAATACTAGTACTATACATATGACAAAGAATGCAAATCAACATAGTAAGACCAAGCACATTGAGATTAGATATCACTTTCTTAGAGATCATTTTGAGAAAGGAGATATAGATATTGATTATGTTTCTACGGATTTGCAACTAGCCGATATTTTCACTAAACCACTTGATTTTGCTAGATTTTCTTTCATTTGTGGTGAACTTAATGTTTGTGTTATTGAATAAAAATGTTTTCATAACCCTTTTTGATGTATGACAAAAAGGGGGAGAATGAGTTTTTATGATAGAATTATGAGTTCATATGGTTTTGGTTCCATATGAGTTTATACATGTTTAATTAGTTTTCATGATTTTTTTTAAGGTTAAGTGTTTTGCAAGCATATTTTGATTTTTAATCATATGATTTTTGGTTTGATGATTTTTGCTTGCACCTTACATTGTTTTTATGATAGCATAATTTGAGGGGGAGCTTACTCCTCCTATATATCTTTGCTTATAGCCTATTTGTTTTGTCATCATCAAAAAGGGGGAGATTGTTGGCCCATAAGGTTACACTCTCCATTTGTTTAGAGTTTTGATGATAACAAAACAAATAGGAGCTATATGGTACTAATTAGTTTGTTAAGATAAGTTTCAGGTTTGTACCATATTTGGAGGCCATTGCTTAGCTATTGCAAGAAATTCTAGGTTCATAAAGTAAAGAAGGCTTTTTGCACATCAAGGAAGGAACATAGAAGAGAAGGCTCTAGCAAGGCATTGCATGGCTCAAGACTTCAAGATTGCTCAAGATAATTTATTAGATTTGTTTTTAGTTTAGAGTTTTGTTAAAGAATAGTGAATAGGTTTGAAGCTCTATCACACACATTTTTGCGCACATCTTGTTTCCAAACATATTTCCTATAATATGTACAAAAATAGTTTGTATACAATATTCAGCCTACAAACTCATTTTTATCCATTATATATATCCCTATTCAAAACTATTTTGTTAAAAATAGATTTCTCCTCAAAATTCCGTTTTTATTTTGGCTTTTGACCTGAGCCGGTCGACCGCCAGGGTCGACCGACCCAATGTCAGGTCAAGCCGGTCGGCCGACCCAGTCGACCAGAGTTCTGGCAGCAGTGCGTATCAGTGTGCATGTTTCACAGTCGACCCGGACGGTCGACCGAGACATGCCTGCCTGAAAAACTTCTGCTCTCTGTTTGTTTGGGTCGACCGGGCGGTCGACCGTTAGCCTGCAACGGCTATTTTTTTGAACTAGCGGTCGACCGGCCCTGTCGACCGTACTAGCCGTTTGAACAGTAACGGCTATTTCCTAAGCTGGTTTATTTTTTGTCCTTTTCTCACTTAAGTGTGTTTAAATGACATGTTTTGGTTTTAATACTTTCTGATTAGCCTTAAATATGTTTTATCTCTAAACCCTAGCCCTCTCCTATAAATAGGGGTGTTTAGGGAGAGATTGGTTACTAGAAAAATTATCAAAATTTCCACAAGTTTAAGGCATTCAAAAAGACTTGGTTTCTTGGTTTTTGTGCTGAAATTCTCTCTCATTTTCTGAAGTGTTTTCAAGAACTCTCTGATTTCTTTTTCTTTTCTCCTTGCACACAAGAGCTTCATTCCTACTCATTGTTCTCTAATGACCTTTGTAAGGGAAGAGAATTTTGCAAGAGAGAGTTTGTGGTCTTTTGACTACTAAGAGATTGCTTGTACTTGAGATTGTGGAGTTGGGTACTCCGGTGTATTTGTGACATCTTTGTGATAGTGGAAGTGGTTGGAATCCTTCTGGGGAAGGCGGGGAAGTAGAGCTGGGTGCTCGAATCTCGATAACAATTCTCGGTGTTTGCGTTTGGTTTACTTGCTCTTATTTCTTGCTCTATTTTCATTGCTCTTATTACTTGCTCTCTTCATTCATTGCTATATTCACTTGCCTTGTGAGATTGTTGCATCATAAATTTTAAATTGTGCATTGATTAGCATTATCACCTATTCACCCCCCTCTAGGTGATTTTCACTACAGTGTAGCTGGAGGGACAAAAGCTATTTTCAGCCTGACTCACAAGACTCCCAATTGTCATACCAGCCTCGGTTTCTGTACATGGTACTCTCTGGCTAGTAGGATGCCTAATTTTAGAATAAATACCTCTTGCATTAAGAGCATCAAGGCATCTTATGAAACCAAGTTGGAGTCTAGCAAACGTGTGCGAGGTATGAACGAGTGTCGGGTGGCCGAGAGGGAAACAATAGGGGAAGCAGTGATGGAGCCAAGGACAATAGCAACTAAGGGGCAACCTGCTAAAAAAGTCGGCAGGCTGTGGCCAAGCATTCACGTGGCTCTACTTCCAAGGGTGAGCCTATCCCGAAGAAGGCCAGGAGGGAATCGAAGGCTGAAGCTTCGAAAGCCAAGGTACTTCCTTCTGGTGTTGAGGAACAGGGGGAGGAAGAAAAAGAGGAGGAAGAAGTCCCCGTCCTTCGATCCTGCGGTCTGCGTAGCGGGGTCCCGTGATCCTAGAGGAGGGGGAGTTGGCAAATGAACCCGTCATGGCCGAAGAGGTCGAGCGACCTGAAATTGATTTGGTGGAGAGGAATGGGGTTGAGATTTCAGGAATCTCGACTCAACCTGGACCTTCTTTTGCTCATGGGAGAAGGGTAGAGGTGCAGCAGCCTTGGTCTCCCAGTATATTGATGCCCACCTCGCGGATTATTAATCTAAGCCCTACCACTGGGGTACTCAGTGGTAAGGTCTCGATCGCTGAGACCTCTTGTGTTGAGCTGTCATCTTCATCGTCCGAAGAACATGGATATTATTCTGGCGAAGAAGTCAATTTTGATGATGAACCCGCTCTTCCTGATACGATCAAATTCTTGCATATCTCGGAGGAAAGAGATACAGGGATACGACCTTATGACGGCTCGCTGATAGTAAGAATCACTGCTACTGAAGGTATTTTCCTTGTCCTCCTGAACTGATTCCCCATCAAGTTAGGAATGAGTTCTAACATTTCCTTTTGACTTTCTTCTATAGGGCTGGCTGCCGGTAGTGAAGCCGCAATAACTTCTTCTCATATTGAGGAGATGATTCAGGAGCTGGCCCAACAGGAGGGCCTTGAAGCTCCCGCTACCAGGATGCCTCATGATGGTGCAACCGCTGAGGTCGGGGAGCCTTCATCCCTAAGTGGCTTATCCAGGGATTTTCCATCTTCAGATCCTCAACTTAGTAAGAGAATGTTGAAGTGTTGGATACTTTCCTTTTTATCATTACCACTGACATTTAATGTTGTAGTTTGCAGAGAGCACTGGGATAGCTCAAGTAGAAGATCCTGCGGCAAGCATTGGCATAGAAGATAGCACAGTTCAAATTTTGGCCGAGGAACCCAGTGTCATGGAGTTTGTTGTTGCTTCTGTTGCTGTGGAAGCTGCTATGACAATAACTGTCCCGGAGATATTAGCGATTACCTCAGTGTCTGATGAGCCTGTTGTCGGCCTCACCTCTGCACAAGTTGAACTGGTTCTCGTCTCTCATTCTGTCATGGAAAGGGGGTCCGGGAGTACATCAGCAGGGTTATCTCCAGCTAATGACATCATAGAAGAGCTAGCACGTCAAATGGTACGATAATTTTTTGCTTCCATGAGGTCCTGTATCGACTTGGTCCTTTTCGGGGGCAGTTGCTTTGAGTTTGTCTGGATGCATCTTGAGAATCAGATTGAGAATATTAGTCACACTGGGATTCCTTCGCAAGCTAGGGCGTGCCTGATGCAGGTTGAATAGCTGGGGAGCCACCTGAAGGAGCTCAACACCCTTGAGACTACTGGCTCAATGGATGAGGCTCGGTCGACACTGAGTAAACTCCTCGCCGCTCAAGAACACGAGCGAAAAGAGATGGAGGAGCAAATGGCTGAAGAAGCCCGCCGTCTCTAGCACTTCCAAGCCGATTACTAAAGACTGGTTGGCGATTCAAAGGAATCTGAAGTCGTAATCCAAAGTGCAAAGCAAGTTATCGCTACTGCTCAGATTACTATTTCTAAGTCGCAAGCCTTGATTGAAGTCAACGAGCAGAAACTTGCTGCTGCCCGAAAAAGGCTGGAAGAGTCAGAGGCCGCCAAGAAGCTGGTCCAAGAGGATCTTGCTGCTCATTCCTCCAGGTTGGAGTCTTTTCAAGCACAACTGGCTACGAAGAGATTTTTGTCCGAGGAAGAGTTGACGGTCCAAGCTTTGGTGGAAGCTGAAAGGGCGCGTCAGCACGAGATGCTTCACCTCTGGGAACAAATCCGTTCTTTGGCGAAGCAAGATTATTAGCCTCCTTCTCCATTTTTAGCACTCGTTTTGTTAAATAAGAGTGTTTGTATTACTTTTATTATTTTCGAGCAAAATAATAAAATTGTCCAATTTTTATCTCATCTTTATCCTTTCAGACTCTTTTGCTGCCTGGATGAACTCAGTTTTCATAGTCGTACTCCTTGACTGTTTGTGAAAATGCAGTTCTTAGTCATTTTGATAGGGTACGATCATGAATAATAAACTCAGGCTGTACTGAGTTCTTGAACGAGACGCGACTCTCATCTACAGTGGAGACGCGATTTTGGGCTCCTCTAGAATGACGCGAGGGTCTCACTTGGTTGGTGAGGACGCGGCTCAGACTTAATAGAGACACGACTCTGGTCCCTTGAGAGGGCGCAAACTCAGGCCGTACTGAGTTCATGATTGAGATGCGGCTTTTATCTGCAGTGGAGATGCGATTTTGGGCTCCTCAACAATGACACGCGGGTCTTAGCTGATTGGTGAGGACGCAGCTCAGACTTAATAGAGACGCGACTCTGGTCTCTTGAGAGGGGGCAAACTCACTGAGTTCGTGATTGAGATAGGCTTTCATCTACAGTGGAGACGCGGCTCTGGATCACTTCAGGAGACGCGGTTGTGGACTCTTCAGTAGGAATGAAAGGAACGCATCCCTCGGATTTATAAAAGGTCGCGGACTTGTGGACATGACCTTTGAGTCTGCGCCTGACGCCGCTTCCTAAGCATCACATGCAGCCCCTCTTAAAGATCTTGTTGGATCTTTTAATGCCAAGTCGGCGTTGACGATTGGGGACTTATGTAACGCCCCAATCCCACGGGTACGGGGACGTCACTGCAACGTACATACGCAGGTCAGAAATACCCTCACGTATATACGCTAAGCATTAGTACAAACAAGAATCAGAGTACGACAAAGCGTAGCGTCCTTTCATATGCCAACATAAGAAGTACAAGGTACAAGGTTATCACAGAATGTGACATATATTTACATATCGTATGCATCATATATCACAACCAAACTCAAAAGTACGATTTACAAGATAATTACAAGGATGCTCACGAGCTGAAGAAAGGTCCCGCGAGCCAAAAGGAAAGTCTGGGATGACAGCAACCGAGACTAATCGGCCTGCTCGGAAAGGAAAGCCTGGTCCTCCACAGAAGGCTCCACCTCAATCCAAGGTTCGGAACCTGAACATACAAATTCAAGGGAGTCAGGACCTCCCAACAAGTAGAGCAGGTAACAGCCGAGTGGCAACAGAAACATGAACATGAGGGTTGGTACAATATCAAGAATAATCATCCAGCAAGTAAAAGGAGCACAACATAATATAAACGGATGGGCAATGTATACACTTAAACTACGGCTTCACGAGACTAGTACCTCGAGGGGATAATCCAAATAAGGAAACCCTCATCTATATACCTTTATCTCATGTCACCGTAATCCAGGTGCATACCACACCCACAATTAGCGTCTTTTATCATTATCATTATTATAGCTCACCTTACCCTGATATCTAGCTATGTGGACTAGCGTCCCAGCACACATAGATCCATATCCCAGTAAAGCAAGGTTGTTATTGGAAACCAACGGGGGTATCAATGAACTATGTTTACAGTGGGTCCCGTGCTTGCCCGGGACCACGGTCCAGGGTGTTCCGTTGCTTGGTGACGGAACCAGCCGCAAGGCCTATCAGGAGGGACTTATGTATGCCCTTTATCATGATGGTATCAGGAGGAGGGAGCCAGCACTCCCCTCGGTCGCCTGGAGGCCCACAGGTCAGACCGGAAATTTAGTTGCACAACATACCTAATACCACTGTAAACACGAACACATATTGATAGCCGCATGTTTTCCCCCGACCCAATGTAAGTTGTCTCATTTTATGGTTTATTAGATAATTATCAGATTTCGGGAATGAGCAGGAACATGTCAGGAATACAGGTATATCAGGAGTACTGGTTCGTACTTATCATGTAATCAAATCATGAAGTCCGGTTATCATTCCCGTTACAGTGATAATTACAGGAGTCAGGTGTATCATGCCTTGTGTTAATAGATAGCCCGATAAGAGGTGATATTCATCAAGTAACATGTCATGAAATAACAATATATAAAGCATGATCCAAGTATAAGACTTATCCCCAAGAAAATAATTAACCAAAGTGATTCAGTCAAGATTAGTCGACTAAGGAAAGTGATTAGTCGACTAATAGGGGAGTTAGTCGACTATAGGAAAAGGCAAGTCGACCAGTAAGGTGGCGTTTCAGGAAATCAGCGTTTTCAGAAAAAGGGTTAGTCGACTAGAGTATTGGGGGAGTCGACTAGTCTGCTGCATTTCGCAAAACGGCGTTTCGTGAAGCCGCGTTTCACAGATCCGCGTCTTGTCATAAGTCCGCGTCTAATGAATCCGCGTTTCACAAATCCGCGTCTCACCAGAAAGAGTTAATCAACAAGGAATGAAAGAGTGGGCCGCGTTTCAAGAAAGAGCGCGTCTCTCAAAGTCGCGTCTTCAGGAGAAAGTCAGTCGACTATAGAAAAGGGGGTAGTCGACTATATAGAAGCTGCGTTTCTAAGACTGCGTTTCCAGCAGAGGGTTAGTCGACTATAGGAAATAGGTTAGTCGACTAATAGGTTGGGTCTTCAGAAAACTGCGTTTTAGGGTGAAAAGTTAGTCGACTAATGGGCTGGCCAAGTCGACTAATATGGGTGCAGAACAGAAAGCAAGTCCTGATGTTTGAGGGCTGAGTTTGTTGTTAAAATTACAAGTTACGGAAATAATGTCCAAGTCTTGGCGAGCAGAATTACTCGCCTAAAATGCGTCCGACGCAGAGAAACGCGGTCCCAATCCAAAGGAGGGTACCGGTCCTCACAAGAGAAGGCAAAAGGTTGATGGTGCAAGTCCAACTCAATATGGCAAAACGAGATTTTGCAAATGGCGTTGCGGGGAATGAAGCTATAGTCCGCCGGAAAGAGGTTGACGAGGGGGTGAAGATGGTATGCTCGGTGGAGGCTACGGTGGTGCGGGTGGTGGTGGAGATGGTGATGAAGTTTTATGGAGGTGATGGGTTCTTTGGGTGTCTCTTGGTGAAAGAAGTTGAAGAAGAAGGAGTTAGTGGTTGGAAAAGGGTGGAGAATATGGAGGAGAAGAAGATGGAGGAGCTAGTGGAAAAATGGTGAAGGTAAAGGGTTGTGATGGCCGGCCAAGGGCTTGGTGGAGATGGAGCTTGCTGTTGGAGCTTGCAGGAGGCAAAAAGGATGAAGGAAAATGAAAGAGAGAGAAGGGGATGCATATATATAAAGGGAGGAAACATTATAATAATAACCCATCATCACTTCCCTCCAAAGAGTGTGGCGTTTGCAAGGTCCCAAGGCTGCGTTTAGGCCAAAATGGAGCCAAACGCGGGAGCTTCAAGGCTGCGTCCAGAGAAAAACGCAAGGAAGCTGCGTTTCAAAGGAAAAGGACAAAGCATGGGGGATTTGACTTGAGTTGAATTAGCCCATACGCATTTAATGCAGCATGGAGAGGGTGGCTGCATTAAATGATGAATTCAGCTGGTGGAATCTCGCGTTTGAGGAAGGAGAGAGAAATTGGGAAAAAGAGAAAAGTGAAGTAGTTGAATGATTTCCCGGTATCTGGGAAAATACCGAGAAGTCTGGAAAGGTCCAAAAATTGAAGTGTCTCGGAAAGCTTCCCAAAAATTCACAAAAATCATAAATATTATAAAACGATTTATGGTGAAATCGATTTTCAGAAATTCAATCCCATTTTCAAAATAAAAATCCTGGAGTTCACGGTGAACGGTGTCTACACCGGGTAGGCTAGATTTTTGATAAAATCTGGAAAATCCCAAAAAATGCCCGAAGGAAGAAAATATAATTCTAAGAGAGAATGTGAAAGCGGAATTCAGAAATTTGTTTCCAATTGTAAATTAAAATTCCTGGAATCAACCAGTGATACTGGCCGACACCGGTTTTGAAGATTTATAACTTAATTCTGAAAAATTCTAGAAAATCATGAAAAATCTAGAATATTAAAAAATAATATTTGAAACTAAAATTAGTCAAATCTGAATGCCAAACAGATCAAATCATGCAGTACAGCTAAACATAAAATAATAAAATAAAATAAAATAATAAAAAAGAATACGCTCCAAAAATCAAGATACGTAACTGTGTACGTAAGCAGAGGATGGGGTGTTACACTCTATCCACCTTACAAAAATTTCGTCCTCGAAATTTCAGGAAGGGGAAGATGACGGTAGAGAAGAATAGGAAGAAAGAGTTTTACCAACTAAGTTGTAAATAGATGAGGGTAACGCTCACGAATAACGTCCTCTCGCTCCCATGTGGCCTCTCCAGGCACATGCTTGTTCCAAGAAACCAATACTAACGGTATTGCCTTATTCTTCAGAGTCTTGATACTTCTGTCCAGAATGGTCATCGGCTGTTCTTGGTAGGATAGATCTGGTTGTAGTTCCAATTCTGAGTGATCTAGAATGTGACTCTCATCCTTGACATACCTCCTCAACTGTGATACATGGAATACATTGTGTACTCCTTCTAAAGATGGCGGTAATGCCAAACGGTAAGACACATCTCCCACGCGATCCAAAATTTCGAATGGGCCGATGTATCTCGGACTAAGTTTTCCACGAGTACCGAACCGGATTACCCCTTTGGTGGGTGATATCTTTAAAAATACATGATCACCGGTTTTGAACTCCAAGGGTCTTCTGTTTGTGTCAGCCCAACTCTTCTGTCGGCTCTGTGCTGCCCGGAGGTGATCTCTGATAACTCGGACCTTGTCTGTTGTCTGAACTAGAATGTCTGGTCCCATAAGTCTTCTTTCGCCGACTTCGTCCCAACATATCGGTGATCTGCATTTCCTGCCATACAATGCCTCATATGGTGCCATTTTGATACTGGCCTGATAGCTGTTATTATAAGAAAATTCCACCAAATGAATGTAGTCTTCCCATGACCCTTTAAATTCTATCATGCAGGCTCGTAACATATCTTCAAGGATCTGGATAGTCCGTTCAGATTGTCCGTCTGTCTGGGGGTGATATGAAGTACTGAATTTAAGACGAGTTCCTAAATTTTCTTGGAGACTTTCCCAGAAATGTGATCGGAATCTCGTGTCTCTATCTGACACGATACTAACTGGAACTCCATGTAGACGAACAATTTCTTTCATATATTTGTCTGCCAGAACTTCTGTTGACTGACCTACTCTGAATGGTAAGAAGTGAGCTGATTTTGTGAGACGGTCAACGATCACCCATACTGCATTGTTACCCTTAGGACTGCGGGGTAGAGCTGTAACAAAATCCATGGTAATATGTTCCCACTTCCATTCGGGTATTGGTAAGGGCTGAAGGAGTCCAGCTGTCCTTTGGTGTTCTATCTTTATCTGCTGGCAAACTAAGCACTTGGCCACATACTGAGCTATCTCTCTCTTCATAGCATTCCACCAAAATTGCTTCTTCAAGTCTTGATACATTTTGGTTCCTCCTGGGTGTATGGAATAAGCCGAACTATGTGCTTCTGCCAAAATCTTCTGCCGAACTACTCCTTGGGGAACACAAATTCTGTTACCAAAATATAAGACATTATCCGAATGAATATGGACATCAGTTCTCAATCCAGCTTCTATCTGAGCTCTGAATTTCTGCAATCTGGGGTCTTCTTTCTGAGCTTCCCTAATCTCATCCATCAGGGTTGGCTGGATCTGAAAGGTCATCAACTGTCCTGTCTTATCAATTCCTTGCACTATCATTAAGTCCAATTTGATGATATCCTGAATTAACTCCTTCTGTCGCGTGAGTTGTACTAGCATTTTATTTTCTGGCTTCCTACTCAATGCATCTGGTACTGTGTTGACTCTGCCCGGATGATACTGTAAATCTATGTCATAATCTGCCATTAATTCAAGCCACCGTCTCTGTCTCATGTTTAATTCTTTCTGCGTGAAAATATATTTTAGACTCTTGTGATCTGTGTAGATTAACACTTTGTCTCCCAGAAGATAATGTCTCCAGATCTTTAATGCGAATATTACTGCTGCCAGCTCTAAGTCATGAGTTGGGTAGTTTCTCTCATGTGGTTTCAGTTGCCTGGATGCATAGGCTATGACGTGGTCATATTGCATTAATACACACCCTAGGCCTTTCCCGGATGCATCACTGTATATAACCATTCCCCCTCTTCCTGAGGGAGTCTTCAAAACTGGAGCTGTAATGAGTCTTTCCTTTAATTGCTCAAATGCTGCAGCACATTCCTCGGTCCATATATATTTTTCTCCTTTCCGGGTGAGCTTCGTTAACGGGGCTGCAATCTTAGAAAAATCTTGGACGAAGCGCCTGTAATATCCGGCTAATCCAATAAAACTCTTAATTTCTGTTACTGTCCTTGGAATTGGCCAGTCCTTTACCGCCTGAATTTTACTGGGGTCTACCGAAATTCCTTCTTCTGAAATTATGTGTCCAAGGAAGGCCACACTATTTAACCAGAATTCACACTTGCTTTGCTTAGCATGAAGTTGTTCCTGTTGGAGAGTCTGTAATACTAATCTCAAGTGGTCTGCATGTTCCCTGTCGTTCTTCGAGTAAATCAAGATGTCGTCTATGAAAACAACTACAAACTGGTCCAAATATGTTGAGAACACCCTGTTCATCAAATCCATGAAAATTGCAGGGGCATTGGTGACTCCGAAGGGCATAACTAGGAATTCGTAATGGCCGTAACGAGTCCTGAATGCCGTCTTTGGAATGTCTTCTTTCTTTACCTTCAGCTGATGATAACCTGATTGTAAGTCCAATTTAGAGAATACCCGGGCCCCATGAAGTTGGTCAAACAGATCATCAATTCTTGGTAAGGGGTATTTGTTCTTGATGGTAACTTTGTTCAACTCTCTGTAGTCTATACACAATCTCTTACCACCGTCTTTCTTGTTGGCCAATAGCACTGGGGCTCCCCATGGTGAAGCACTTGGTCTAATCAATCCCTTGTCAGAATATTCTTGCAGTTGCTTCTTTAGAATCTCCAACTCAGTGGGTGCCATTCTGTATGGGGCTTTGGATATCGGAGTTGTACCTGGAAGGATATCAATAGAAAACTCGATTACCCTATCGGGTGGAAGTCCTGAGATCTCCTTAAATACTTCTGGAAACTCATTCCAAACTGGCACTCTCTTCTTCTGGATCTCACCAATAGTCATCTGTGTTTTTCCCTTGTCAAGTTTGTGTTCTCCTTCAAATTGGAACTCAGGCTGTAGTGGCATTCTGAAAATGACTTTCTTGTTCCGACAATCAATGACTGCATGATATTCACTGAGCCAAGTCATGCCTAGGATTACGTCGTACCCTTTAGTATCCAGCACGAGCATATCTGCTGTTAATGTTCTGCCACACAGTTCCACCGGACAATCTACACAAACCCTATTAGAGATGACTACTCTGTTACCGGTACTAATCTCCCACTGGTGGTCTAGATATTCAACAGGTATAGAGTTCAAAGCCATGAAACTATCTGATATGTAACAATGAGAAGCGCCAGAATCAAAGAGTGCTAAGACAGGTTTAGAGTGCACCATAATCTTACCTGTTACCACATCTCCAGAAGTCTCGGCCTCTTCCACTGTCAAATTGTAGGCTCGTCCTCTTCCACGACCTGCTGCATTTCTAACTCCCCTCTGGACTGGGCGGTTAACTTGTAGTGGGGGAGGAGGAAGAGCTCTCCTAACCATTGGTCCTTGGTTCCTCTGTCCATCTGGCCCTGGAAGTGCTGGTAATGCTGGGTTGACCATTCCCATCCTTTTGTGGGGACAGACTTCAATTGAATGATCACGGGAACCACATATCAGACATAATCCATTTGCCCTACGGCAATTTTGTTGAGAGTGACCTGGTTTCTGGCAAAAGTGACAGATAGGACCTAGTTGGGCCCTCTGAAAAGGAGCTGGTCGAAATGGTCGTCTCATGGCTGGGACTCTTGCTGTCCTGAATGGACCTCCTCTTCCTGCTTGTGGAAACGGCCTCTTCATGGACTGATTCTTCATCATGTTAGATTTCCCTTTCTCCAGTCCTTGCTCCACCTCCCGAGCTATGGTAAGGACTTGGGAATAAGTTTTCAGTTGTTGGGGCATTAGGAGGATTTGGATGTCCATTCGCAAACCCTGTTGGAATCTACTCGCCCGCTTTTCTTCATCAGCCACCATATATGGAGCGAAGCGGCTCAGCCTCAAGAACTCAGCGGCATACTCATCTACAGACCGGTTCCATTGTTGGAGTCGGATGAACTGTTCCTCCATCTCTTTCTGGGCGGTGGCAGGGAAAAATCTACTATAGAAGCTTTGGGAGAACTGATCCCACGAGACAGGTTTCTCTAATCTTGCTTCCTCAGCTAGCCACCAGGTCCTGGCTACATCCTTTAGTTGAATCTTAGCGACCTCCACTTGATTTTCCTTTGGAACCCGGGCTGCGTTCAACAGATCTGTGGTGTCAATCAGCCATTGCTCAGCCTCTAGTGGTCTCTCTTCTCCGGTGAATATCGCCGGTTGCAATCGCCTAAAGTCTGATACATTCCCCGGCCTCTGTTCCTTAGGAGTTGCTAACTCTTGCCGAAGGAGTTCCGTCTGCTGTTGCTGATTCTCCATCATAGTCTGGATAACCCTTAGAATCTCAACATTCTCCCCCGCGGGTCCATTCGATGCTTGTCCGGCATTGTTACGACTCGTCCTTCTATCCATACTTATGTTGGTAAAAAGGAGACTGGAAACTGGAAAGATGGAAGGATTTTAGGACACAAGGAAAGGAATCAAGAAGGACTAGATAACTTGTACATTGTAGTTGGCAATGGCAAATTCCTTTAATTTGCTACTTGATTGTACTATAGGTGTGAGAGCCTAGGCTCTGATACCAACCTGTAACGCCCCAATCCCACGGGTACGGGGACGTCACTGCAACGTACATACGCAGGTCAGAAATACCCTCACGTATATACGCTAAGCATTAGTACAAACAAGAATCAGAGTACGACAAAGCGTAGCGTCCTTTCATATGCCAACATAAGAAGTACAAGGTACAAGGTTATCACAGAATGTGACATATATTTACATATCGTATGCATCATATATCACAACCAAACTCAAAAGTACGATTTACAAGATAATTACAAGGATGCTCACGAGCTGAAGAAAGGTCCCGCGAGCCAAAAGGAAAGTCTGGGATGACAGCAACCGAGACTAATCGGCCTGCTCGGAAAGGAAAGCCTGGTCCTCCACAGAAGGCTCCACCTCAATCCAAGGTTCGGAACCTGAACATACAAATTCAAGGGAGTCAGGACCTCCCAACAAGTAGAGCAGGTAACAGCCGAGTGGCAACAGAAACATGAACATGAGGGTTGGTACAATATCAAGAATAATCATCCAGCAAGTAAAAGGAGCACAACATAATATAAACGGATGGGCAATGTATACACTTAAACTACGGCTTCACGAGACTAGTACCTCGAGGGGATAATCCAAACAAGGAAACCCTCATCTATATACCTTTATCTCATGTCACCGTAATCCAGGTGCATACCACACCCACAATTAGCGTCTTTTATCATTATCATTATTATAGCTCACCTTACCCTGATATCTAGCTATGTGGACTAGCGTCCCAGCACACATAGATCCATATCCCAGTAAAGCAAGGTTGTTATTGGAAACCAACGGGGGTATCAATGAACTATGTTTACAGTGGGTCCCGTGCTTGCCCGGGACCACGGTCCAGGGTGTTCCGTTGCTTGGTGACGGAACCAGCCGCAAGGCCTATCAGGAGGGACTTATGTATGCCCTTTATCATGATGGTATCAGGAGGAGGGAGCCAGCACTCCCCTCGGTCGCCTGGAGGCCCACAGGTCAGACCGGAAATTTAGTTGCACAACATACCTAATACCACTGTAAACACGAACACATATTGATAGCCGCATGTTTTCCCCCGACCCAATGTAAGTTGTCTCATTTTATGGTTTATTAGATAATTATCAGATTTCTGGAATGAGCAGGAACATGTCAGGAATACAGGTATATCAGGAGTACTGGTTCGTACTTATCATGTAATCAAATCATGAAGTCCGGTTATCATTCCCGTTACAGTGATAATTACAGGAGTCAGGTGTATCATGCCTTGTGTTAATAGATAGCCCGATAAGAGGTGATATTCATCAAGTAACATGTCATGAAATAACAATATATAAAGCATGATCCAAGTATAAGACTTATCCCCAAGAAAATAATTAACCAAAGTGATTCAGTCAAGATTAGTCGACTAAGGAAAGTGATTAGTCGACTAATAGGGGAGTTAGTCGACTATAGGAAAAGGCAAGTCGACCAGTAAGGTAGCGTTTCAGGAAATCAGCGTTTTCAGAAAAAGGGTTAGTCGACTAGAGTATTGGGGGAGTCGACTAGTCTGCTGCATTTCGCAAAACGGCGTTTCGTGAAGCCGCGTTTCACAGATCCGCGTCTTGTCATAAGTCCGCGTCTAATGAATCCGCGTTTCACAAATCCGCATCTCACCAGAAAGAGTTAATCAACAAGGAATGAAAGAGTGGGCCGCGTTTCAAGAAAGAGCGCGTCTCTCAAAGTCGCGTCTTCAGGAGAAAGTCAGTCGACTATAGAAAAGGGGGTAGTCGACTATATAGAAGCTGCGTTTCTAAGACTGCGTTTCCAGCAGAGGGTTAGTCGACTATAGGAAATAGGTTAGTCGACTAATAGGTTGGGTCTTCAGAAAACTGCGTTTCAGGGTGAAAAGTTAGTCGACTAATGGGCTGGCCAAGTCGACTAATATGGGTGCAGAACAGAAAGCAAGTCCTGATGTTTGAGGGCTGAGTTTGTTGTTAAAATTACAAGTTACGGAAATAATGTCCAAGTCTTGGCGAGCAGAATTACTCGCCTAAAATGCGTCCGACGCAGAGAAACGCGGTCCCAATCCAAAGGAGGGTACCGGTCCTCACAAGAGAAGGCAAAAGGTTGATGGTGCAAGTCCAACTCAATATGGCAAAACGAGATTTTGCAAATGGCGTTGCGGGGAATGAAGCTATAGTCCGCCGGAAAGAGGTTGACGAGGGGGTGAAGATGGTATGCTCGGTGGAGGCTACGGTGGTGCGGGTGGTGGTGGAGATGGTGATGAAGTTTTATGGAGGTGATGGGTTCTTTGGGTGTCTCTTGGTGAAAGAAGTTGAAGAAGAAGGAGTTAGTGGTTGGAAAAGGGTGGAGAATATGGAGGAGAAGAAGATGGAGGAGCTAGTGGAAAAATGGTGAAGGTAAAGGGTTGTGATGGCCGGCCAAGGGCTTGGTGGAGATGGAGCTTGCTGTTGGAGCTTGCAGGAGGCAAAAAGGATGAAGGAAAATGAAAGAGAGAGAAGGGGATGCATATATATAAAGGGAGGAAACATTATAATAATAACCCATCATCACTTCCCTCCAAAGAGTGTGGCATTTGCAAGGTCCCAAGGCTGCGTTTAGGCCAAAATGGAGCCAAACGCGGGAGCTTCAAGGCTGCGTCCAGAGAAAAACGCAAGGAAGCTGCGTTTCAAAGGAAAAGGACAAAGCATGGGGGATTTGACTTGAGTTGAATTAGCCCATACGCATTTAATGCAGCATGGAGAGGGTGGCTGCATTAAATGATGAATTCAGCTGGTGGAATCTCGCGTTTGAGGAAGGAGAGAGAAATTGGGAAAAAGAGAAAAGTGAAGTAGTTGAATGATTTCCCGGTATCTGGGAAAATACCGAGAAGTCTGGAAAGGTCCAAAAATTGAAGTGTCTCGGAAAGCTTCCCAAAAATTCACAAAAATCATAAATATTATAAAACGATTTATGGTGAAATCAATTTTTAGAAATTCAATCCCATTTTCAAAATAAAAATCCTGGAGTTCACGGTGAACGGTGTCTACACCGGGTAGGCTAGATTTTTGATAAAATCTGAAAAATCCCAAAAAATGCCCGAAGGAAGAAAATATAATTCTAAGAGGGAATGTGAAAGCGGAATTCAGAAATTTGTTTCCAATTGTAAATTAAAATTCCTGGAATCAACCAGTGATACTGGCCGACACCGGTTTTGAAGATTTATAACTTAATTCTGAAAAATTCTAGAAAATCATGAAAAATCTAGAATATTAAAAAATAATATTTGAAACTAAAATTAGTCAAATCTGAATACCAAACAGATCAAATCATGCAGTACAGCTAAACATAAAATAATAAAATAAAATAAAATAATAAAAAAGAATACGCTCCAAAAATCAAGATACGTAACTGTGTACGTAAGCAGAGGATGGGGTGTTACAACTTATGTCCTTCTATGTTTCCCGAAGTTGCAATCCACGCGTCAGCTTCTTATTGGACTTGATGTTCCTGCGGGAATTAAGGCTGAAGGCTTTGATTTTTATGCCATTAATTGTGAGCCTTATGGCTTGCCTATAAATAGGCCTCACCCCCTTAATAGTCTGTTATTTAGACTATTTTTCTTTGAGAGCATGCGCTCTGAGGGTCTTCATCTTAATTTGTTTATCTTCCCTTCAAGGAAATGTGTTCCAATGAACAACAAGAACTCAAATCTTTCATGCTTTCCGAACTCAAAGTTTTCGTGCTTTCCTTTAATCTTCTCCAAAGATTATCACTGTAAGTAGTTTTAAGATAAAAAAGCATCGCTTTGAGTGCTTTTACGGCCGCGCCTTGATGAATAAAGTTCAGCTTCTAAAGAATTCTTCCTCAGGTAGGAATCATTTGTCGCCAAGAAATACTCAGTCCTACTGAGTTTCCATTTTCCTGCCCATTGAAGAAATTTGATATCTTGATCTCTTCTTGAAGTCTGATTGATGCGCCCGTGTTCGGTAGTCGCGTCTTTCAAACTTCTTGATGAAGCGCGTGCTGGCTGACTTTCAATTCTAAGTCACAAGTCCTTTGAACGCGAGTGTGACAAACTCTGTACTTGGATCTTGAAATGCGAGCTTTGTATATAAAGCTCGTGTTTGAACTTCTTGACTTAAGTAATTCTAATTCTTTTGAGGCCTCTGGACTTGGTTGTGGCAACCCTGTATCTCAAACGCGGTTGTGGCGAACTCTGCATCTGGGTTACCTCGGGTCTTATATTTTGGACGCGGGTCTAAAACCAGACCGCGTTTAGATCTACACTGGTCAACTCCGAGTCTGAAGTTCACAACTCCAATCGCGTCTGCCTTTCAGCTTTTCTGTTCCTGCCTTAACAGAATTTTAACTTTTTGGCTTTTCGCTTCTTACAAGTTCTGTCAGCTTCAGTCCGTCTTCTGCGTCTTCGCTGGGCTCCTGGGAGAATATTTCGACCGGCAAGCTTGTTCAATTGGCAAGCACTCGGGGAATCAAAGCTCCTGTTCATGGGCGAGGAGGATTCGCAGTTAATGACATCCGTCAAGGCCTTATTGGACATGACGCACCAGCAATGCCCCGTGTTTGTCATGGTCAAAGTGAGTATGTTGGTGGGTATGGTCCTCTTGCAGGTCACGGGAAAGAGGACGTCACCTGTAAGGTCTCAGATCCTCCCTTCACCAATCTTACCCCCAGAAGTGACATCGACGAAAAACCCATGCTCATTAGATGACTTTCTGGTGGTGGAGATGTTCATCAACGAAGGATTATGGCCCACACCGGTTGGTCGGGTGAATCATAATGTTCTTCTGCATTTCGACCTCGAGAAACATCATTGTTCTCGGTTAGCGATGAGCTTCTTCAATGTTTACATCATGCATCATAGCGTAATCAGCATCTGATCGTCTCAACACTGATCAACTGCGACATGATACAATGGAGGAAGAAAGTGGTCTTTCTTCGACGCTCTTCCAAACATCTTGTATTTGGAGCGGTGTAGATGTCTTGAAGAGTGAGTGCAGCCTTTCACTGAGAGAGAGGGACTTCTTTGTACTCCTTTATAGTAACACTCATTCTTATTGTATAAGAGAGCGTCTTGTATCACTTTCATATGTTTGAACATAAATAAAAGTGACACTTTTCTTGTCTTCTGATATGTCTTGAATTCCTTTTTTTGCATTGAAAATTAGACACATAGAAGTAGAAACTCTTGACTTGCTGAAAATGTGATAATTAACTTAACAAGTCAAAGTTGGGAAAAAATTCCATTTCAGGAACTTAAGATTACTGTCAGAGGTGTGATATTAACTTGACAAAAATGTGGGTCAGAAGTGTGATATTAACTTGACTTCAACGAGAATTTCAGCTTCATTTGGGAAGACTGAAAACATCATGGTCATAGGTGTAATGTTAAACTTGACAGTGAAGGTAATGCTAGAGGTGTAATTTTGAACTTGGCATTAGTCATCTCGACTTCGATAGGAAAGTTCGAGGGAAAGTCATTGTCATAGGTGTATTGTTGAACTTAGCAATGAACTGGATGCTAGAGGTGTAATGTTAAACTTAGCATTGCTCATCTCAGCTTCGATATGGAAGCCTAAGGAAAAGTGACTGTCAGAGATTTAATATTAAACTTGACAGCTACTTAATCACTGTTAGAGGTGTGGTGTTAAACTTAATAGTAATTTGTCAGAGGTATAATTTTAAACTTGACAAGAATTGGTTTGCGATAGGAGCAATTTTGAGCAGTTATCACCTATTGATGAGAATTGACAAGTGAAATTTAAAATGTCAAAGGTTTAATTTTAACTTGACAAGAATTGATTTACGATAGGAACAATTTTGAGGACTTGTCATTCTATTGATGAGAATTGACAAGTGGAATTTGGAATGTCAAAGGTTTAATTTTAACTTGAGAAGAATTGGTTTGCGACAGGAGCAATTTTGAGGGCTTGTCATTCTATTGATGAGAATTGACAAGTGGAATTTGGAATGTTAGAGGTTTAATTTTAACTTGACAAGAATTAGTTTGCGATAGGAGCAATTTTGAGGACTTGTCATTCTATTAATGAGAATTGACAAGTGAAATTTGGAATGTCAGAGGTTTAATTTTAACTTGACAAGAATTGGTTTGTCAGAGACATGGGAAATTTGCCGTTAGAGGTGTAGTATTAACATAACAGCAAGGATTTCTAATGAGTTTTTATTGTCAGAGGTTTAATATTGACTTGATTGAATCCATTAGGGACTGGAAAATCTGATTTGTCAGAGGTTTAATATTAACTTGATAAATCCTAGTTCCTTTCATTAGGGAGATGAATACAGGTATTTTTGTGGCGCTACCATTCTGTGGGTGAGAGTTGGTAGGAGATTTTGGGGGAGAGGATGGGACAAAGTCCCTTAGGATTTTTAGCAAACCCTCAGTTATCAACGGATTTGGTGTGATTTTACCCACTACCATTTGAGTTGGTCTAGCCATGCTATTCCCCTCAGCATTATGAGTTGTCAAAGACTTATGTTGGACTTAAAAGCCAACATTTTCCTCTATCCGCAGCCGTCGGAGGCGTCGGATGTCTATAGAAGAGTAACCAAGCTAAAACTGAAGTCTTGCATTTTGTTTCTTTCTCAATATTTACATCATGTGTCATGATGTGACCATCGCTTGATCAGCTTGACACTAGTCGCCCGTGATGTGATCCAATGAAGGGAAGAAGCTTTTCTGGATCTGGAGTTTTGATCAAAGGTGTAGTATTAATCTGATCAGGAGAAGAGCGCTATCAGGGATAATATTTCTTCAAGAATTTGCCATTGATTAGCATCATGAGCGTATCACCGTCTGAGGTTATGAGGCGATATGCTCCATTTGAGTAGACTGACTCTACTACAAATGGTCCTTCCTATTTGGGCTGGAATTTTCCTTTGGCCTTATTGTTGGCCCATAGGCCTTCCACTCTAGTTTTGATGATGATTAACTCATGTAGTTATGTGTACTAATAATCTTGTGATTTTAGTTTCAGATCATTAGTCAAGATATTAGTAGGTGATTAGCTTCAACAAAATGATTTGGAAGCTTTCACATGTTGATTCAAGAGCCCGAGCGTCAAAGATCACATATAGCACTTGCTCGGTGGATCAAAGAGTTTTGGATCGAGTCGGCTTGGAGATTGCGCTCTACAAGAAGACATCGGTACCATAGTCTAGTTTTGTGTTTAGATCCAAATTGTAAAGATTAGAATAGTATGATATGCTCAAGTTCACAACACACATGTTTCATATTTTGATTTTCGGTTTTTGGTTTAACCATTCTTGGTTTGCATGAATAGATATTATATCAAAACAAGTTTACATGGTTTAATGTATATTAGATTTGTTCTATATACATGCATGCTTCAACTCTTAGACAAACTTACTTTGATATACCTATTTCATGTGTTTTAGGTTTTGTGTTTTAACAAAACTTATTTTTGGAATTAAAGTCAAAAACTATGATATATACTTGTTTCATGTATATTGAATTTCTACCCATATGCATCATGCTTCAAAGTGTTTAAATATCATGTTTTTGTATTTGGAAGAGTTTTGGACAAAACGTATTTTCTATTCAAAATTCAAGTTTTAGAAAATACAGTTTTTGGTTTTTGGTAAAAATGATAAGACACAAAAATAGTTCATATTGATTGATATTTAAGCTAAACTTTTTACCACATGTTTATATATCAATGCAAAATGATAAAACTATTTTTGGTGATTTTTAGGAGTGTTAAAAGATTTTTCAAAATACTTTTAAACTATTTTTCTGATCCAGTTTTCTGTTTCAGGCTTCAACCAGTCGACTAGTCTTCTAACCAAGTCGACTTGGCATGAAGTCAGTCGACCGGGTCGGTCGACCGACGTGCACAGATCTGTGCACGTTTGGCAGACACTGGACGGTCGACCGCCAGGGTCGACCGGGTCTAAGAGCAGAGCTCTCTGTTTGTTTCGGTCGACCCGGGCGGTCGACCGATAGCTGGCAACGGGCAGAATTTGACCGTTGGGCGGTCGACCGGCCGGTCGACCGGCAGTGTATTTCTGGCATTTTCAGCTGCCAACGGCTATATTTTTCTGGGGTTTATAAATACCCCATTGGAAAGAGTTTTTCTCTAAGATTTTTTGTGCGAATTTTTTCCTACTCTCTGGTGTTTTCACAGCAATCAAAAGAAGTTTTTGAACTCATATTGAGCAATCTATTTGGAGTTTTTTCTAGGGTTTGGAAAACCAAAGAAAAGGGTTTTTGGGAAAAGATTTTGATTGAACTTCTATATCTTGGTTTCAGTTTTTCCCAAGGATTTTTCTTTGTGATTTTGATTTCCATTCCATTGGTTTTCTCCGCACTTGAGCTAAAATCTACTATCTCTTCTATAGGATCTTTGTGTGGGAGGAAGAAATTGTTTGTGGTTGTTTCTTAGACCACCAAGTTGTAAACCCAATTTTTACTTGGCTTTGTGCCTTTGGGTTGTATCCCTCAAGTTGTGAGGTGATCCTTGTGTTGCTTGCTGCTAATCCCTCAAGTTGTGAGGTGATTGTTTTGTTGGATTGGAGCTTGCCTCAAGGAGGAGGTTGTGGTTGTAAAGAGAGGAGTTGGGTACTCCTTGTGAGAGTTCTTTGTGGACTAGCTAGTGGATTCGAAATCCTTCGTGTGTCGAAGGCAGGGATGTAGAGCTGGGTGCTCGAACCTCGAAACATATCTTGTTGTTTGCGCTTGATCCATTGACTCCTCTCTATCTCTCTCTTTACTTTGTGCCTTGCAACTATTCATATTGTGCATTCATATTTGCTTGCTTGGTTGTGTGTGCATCATTTGTTGATCACACTTGAGTGTATTGCAATTAAGTTTTTAAATTCCGCATTTAGTTCATAGATTAGCTATATCACCTATCACCCCCCTCTAGGTGATTTTCAATTGGTATCAGAGCCTACGCTCCTGATATTTAGGTTTAACCACCTAGGAGTGAGATCTTGGTTTGCTAATCTTTATTTGCATTGTTCATTTGCACTCATTTAGTTTGCTCTCATGGATAGCCCTCCTATGTTTGACCATATTAGACTTGATGCTTGGAAGGCCAATATGAGTAGACATTTAAAAAGCTTAGGACATCTTGTTTATCAAGCCTCCACTTTAGAATCCTTCCCTAATAGTAGCAAACACAAAAAGGCTAATGCATTAGCACTTAGAGCACTTAGAGCATCTCTTAGTGAACATCTTTTGCCGGTGTTTGATCGTTATGACTCGGCTTTTGCAGTTTGGAGCTTATTGACGTCTCCCGAGCTTCCAAGGATTATCAACAAGATGAGGAGATCTATGAGAGAAAAGTCCGAAGAGCATTGCTTCATGGTCCAAGGGAATAACTCCCTTGAGGTACAATCGGATACTCAATTAGATGATAGCTCTAGTTCCTATTGCTATGGATGTTTGGAAGTTCAATCTTTAAATTTGGAACTTGCTCAAAAGCTTGAGAATTTCTTGAAAAAACACAATCTTTTGAAAGAGGACAACCTTGTTTTGAAAGATGAATTAAAGGGTTTATGCTCAACTTTTTGAATCGGTTTTGCAAGAAAAGGAAGAGATTGCAAGTGAACGTGACTCACTTAAATCTCAACTTGAACTTGCCTTAAAGGAAAATGAATTTTTGAAAAGTAAAGATGATTGTGATGATGTTGTGAAAAACAATGAGGTTTTATCTTCTAAATTGGATTTTGTTTTAAAAGATAACCTTGTTTTGAAAAATAAAATTGATTCAATTACAAAAGAGTTGGATTTGGTTTTAAAGAAAAATGAATCTTTGAAAATTGAAATTGATTCTCATGTGTGCCATGCTAGTATAGCTTCTACTTCTTGCACACCTATTGCATGCTTCACTTTATCTTCAAGCATTGAAAATGACATAAGTATTTTGAAAAAAAGTGTTGATTGTTTGGGCTCCACTTTGAGCCAATGTGCCATGAACCACACTCGTTTGGAATCCTTGGTTCGTAAGAAATAAGTTCCAACTTTGCATGCACACCCTACACGGCATACACATGCTTTCCACGGACACAACCATGACATGTATGCTCATGTGTACACATGTACACATTGTGGCCGAAAAGGCCATCTTGCTAGATTTTGTTATGATCGTATTTATCATGAAAATTTAGCAACTAATCTTGTTTGGGCTAGGAAAGATACTAACCCCTATGGACCCAAGAGAAAATGGGTACCAAAAACCACCCCCCTTGACTTTTGATGTAGGTGGGAGCTCTCGCATCACGTGAGAGTATTGGTGCCTTGAGGTGGATGCGTTCTAAGCTTAAAAGAGAACCATTTGGATGCTTCACTCTCAAGGGGATTTGGTGGGAGGACCACCGTGGTTTGGAGAATTAGAGATGCACCTTCATCGGTTTTGGTATCATTCTCTAACTCCCATTTTTATTTGCATGATTTTCATGTTCATCTATTCATAGCATGTCTTGTTTCATTGCTCATTATGATTATGTCATGTTGATTAGATTAGTGTTATACATGTTTAGTTACTTGAGACACCCATGTTTTATATGGATCTTATCTTTGTGTTCTCACCTTGTTTAGTACTATCATGTATGCCCTAGATCTAATGTACATGCATATACATAATGATCATATGGATGTTTATGATGTTTTGTTTTGATGACTCGTGTTTTATTATTTCATGATTAGTATGATATTTGCCATGTTTATTAGACTTATACTTTACATGATTAGTTGTTGAGACACCCATGTTTAGTATGGACCCATATTTTGTGTTCTCTTTATGTTTTAGCTATCATGTTAATCATAGATCTAATGCACATGTCTTTGTCATGCTAATCATATGGTTGACTATGACTTTTTGTTTTAATAATTCATGTTTTGATTATTATGTTTATCATGTTGGGTTATGATTCTCGTTTTATACTTCATGTTTTGACTACTTGCTTGAATGATAGTTTTCATTAAGACTAGGATTTGTACTTGTACAACTAGCGAGCTACAAATAGACCTTTATATATGTTTGTGCTTGAACGCTCATTTGTATTCACTTGATGTACTAGTATAGTCTAGTTTTGATGATTCTTGCATTTGACTTGTATTCATCATTTTACATATTTTGTTTTAACTTCATGTATATGTCCATCTTGTCCATACTATCATTTATACATATACATCCTTGAGCCACGTGCCTTCATGCATATACTTTTGTGGACTCATTGTGTTTAGGATATGTATGTACACTTTAGTTTGTACATGACATACATATGCCTTGAAGTTTAAATCGTTTGGATGAAGTTCATGTTTTTTTTTATTTCAATTAGTGATTTCACATCCTAGATGAATTTCATGTTTTCAATATTGAGCTTGATTGTCCATTTTCATGTTGATGTGTTTCTCACAACACTTGTACACTCATCTTATTTAATGTTTTCTCATGACTTAGTTTTCATGAGTACAAATTGTGCTATATGGATTTTGAGTGTTTTAGTGCCATGTGGTTTACATGTGTCTTCATGAAAAATATTTTTGTTATTCCTTATTTGAAGGATCTCGTACTAGTTGATACATATAACTAGTTGTGATATTCTTCCTTGGTAGTAGTTTTCAAACATACTATATTTGTAAACCTATTTTTGAAAACCCCTACCATCAACGGGCGGATGGATGGGCGATCATGTTCATGTATGCTTTACAATGAAAATCTTTTGAAAACTTGAACCATGATTGGGAGGATAGGAATATAAGATATACACTTGATCTTATTGTTGTTTCAATTGGTATCATTGAATTCTTTCAATTGGTATCAATAATTGACATTTCTTGTATACTCATATATTTGTGTATATGTATGCTTTCATTTCAAAGAATATCAATTTCAATTGGTATCTATCTTTTCATACATATATATGTTTTAGATGTGCTTACTATACCCCTATATCTTTAAGCACAAATCTTGTTTATGATGATAAGCTTGAGCTTCAACTTTGTTTCAATTGATTTAGCTTTCAATTGGTATCTTAATTCAAGCGTTATCATAGTTTTTATTGGTATTTCATAAAGAGGGAGAAAATCTTGTATTTCATCTTTCAATTGGTATTTAGTATTCCACTCCCTTACTTTATGATAGAGAATAATAATTTCTATTGGCAATAATTTCAATTGGTATCAAAATCAAATTTGTTTATATGTTTAAATCAACATTGGTATTGAGATCTATGTTTAATTTCAATTGGTATCAACATTTATGTTTAGAAATTCAAAATTTGTTATGTTTAATTTAAATTGATATCAAGATTGTTTATCTACAATTGGTATGATTGTTTGTTTACTTTTCAATTGGTATCAAAATTTTTGTTTTTCAATTGATAGAGTTCACTCTTAATTGGTATCTAGATGCACTTCATTGACACATTTTTAATTGGTATCATATTTGACTTGACCCCTAATTAATATTGTTTTTGTTTTAGACAAAAAGGGGGAGCATATTTTGTTTTTGAAACATCTCTTTATTGATTCTTTGCTTTGAATAAAAAGAAGAGAAGAATATGTTTTTATTAGTTTTGTTTTGTTTTTAACCCCTTTGTTGATGATTGACAAAAAGGGGGAGAAGAATTTGAGTTTATATGCATGTTTGTATGCATGTTTTATGTTTTTATTAAGTTCATTTGGTATCAAAGCATTATTTATAAAACATGTTTATTTTTGGTATCAAGAGCTTGTAAAAGAGATTTGGTATCAAGAGCTTGTAAAAGAGATCATTAGTTTTGTTTTGCATATATTAAGTTAACTTGGCTATCTAGAACATGTTTATTTTGTTTTTGATTTGAAAATTTCGTTGGTGTCTAGAGCCTCTTTATTGTTTATACATATCTATGCATGTTTCATGTTTAGTATTCATTGCATATATTTGTTGTTTATCCCTATGCATGAGTTAAGGAGGGGCTTCTTTGAAGCTTAACTTTAATCCATGCATATATAACTCCATGAGTTTTGTCATCATCAAAAAGGGGGAGATTGTTGGCCCAAAGGCCTTCCACTCTAGCTTTGATGATGATTAACTCATGTAGTTATGTGTACTAATAATCTTGTGATTTTAGTTTCAGATCATTAGTCAAGATATTAGTAGGTGATTAGCTTCAACAAGATGATTTGGAAGCTTTCACATGTTGATTCAAGAGCCCGAGCGTCAAAGATCACATATAGCACTTGCTCGGTGGATCAAAGAGTTTTGGATCGAGTCGGCTTGGAGATTGCTCTCTACAAGAAGACATCGGTACCATAGTCTAGTTTTGTGTTTAGATCCAAATTGTAAAGATTAGAATAGTATGATATGCTCAAGTTCACAACACACACGTTTCATGTTTTGCTTTTCGGTTTTTGGTTTAACCATTCTTGGTTTGCATGAATAGATATTATATCAAAACAAGTTTACATGGTTTAATGTATATTAGATTTGTTCTATATACATGCATGCTTCAACTCTTAGACAAACTTACTTTGATATACATATTTCATGTGTTTTAGGTTTTGTGTTTTAACAAAACTTATTTTTGGAATTAAAGTCCAAAACTATGATATATACTTGTTTCATGTATATTGGATTTCTATCCATATGCATCATGCTTCAAAGTGTTTAAATATCATGTTTTTGTATTTGGAAGAGTTTTGGACAAAACGTATTTTCTATTCAAAATTTAAGTTTTAGAAAATACAGTTTTTGGTTTTTGGTAAAAATGATAAGACACAAAATAGTTCATATTGATTGATATTTGAGCTAAACTTTTTACCACATGTTTATATATCAATGCAAAATGATAAAACTATTTTTGGTGATTTTTAGGAGTGTTAAAAGATTTTTCAAAATACTTTTAAACTGTTTTTCTGATCCAGTTTCCTGTTCCAGGCTTCAACCAGTCGACTAGTCTTCTGATCAAGTCGACTTGTCATGAAGTCGGTCGACCGGGTCGGTCGACCGACGTGCACAGATCTGTGCACATTTGGCAGACACTGGACGGTCGACCTCCAGGGTCGACCGGGTCTGAGAGCAGAGCTCTCTGTTTGTTTCGGTCGACCCGGGCGGTCGACCGGTAGCTGGCAACGGGCAGAATTTGACCGTTGGGCGGTCGACCGGCCGGTCGACCAGCAGTGTATTTCTGGCATTTTCAGCTGCCAACGGCTATATTTTTCTGGGGTCTATAAATACCCCATTGGAAAGAGTTTTTCTCTAAGATTTTTTGTGCGAATTTTTCCCTACTCTCTGGTGTTTTCACAGCAATCAAAAGAAGTTTTTGAACTCATATTGAGCAATCTATTTGGAGTTTTTGCTAGGGTTTGGAAAACCAAAGAAAAGGGTTTTTGGGAAAAGATTTTGATTGAACTTCTATATCTTGGTTTCAGTTTTTTCCAAGGATTTTTCTTTGTGATTTTGATTTCCATTCCATTGGTTTTCTCCGCACTTGAGCTAAAATCTACTATCTCTTCTATAGGATCTTTTGTGGGAGGAAGAAATTGTTTGTGGTTGTTTCTTAGACCACCAAGTTGTAAACCCAATTTTTATTTGGCTTTGTGCCTTTGGGTTGTATCCCTCAAGTTGTGAGGTGATCCTTGTGTTGCTTGGTGCTAATCCCTCAAGTTGTGAGGTGATTGTTTTGTTGGATTGGAGCTTACCTCAAGGAGGAGGTTGTGGTTGTAAAGAGAGGAGTTGGGTACTCCTTTTGAGAGTTCTTTGTGGACTAGCTAGTGGATTCGAAATCCTTCGTGTGTCGAAGGCGGGGATGTAGAGCTGGGTGCTCGAACCTCGAAACATATCTTGTTGTTTGCGCTTGATCCATTGACTCTCTCTCTATCTCTCTCTTTACTTTGTGCCTTGCAACTATTCATATTGTGCATTCATATTTGCTTGCTTGGTTGTGTGTGCATCATTTGTTGATCACACTTGAGTGTATTGCAATTAAGTTTTTAAATTCCGCATTTAGTTCATAGATTAGCTATTTACCTATTCACCCCCCTCTAGGTGATTTTCACTTATGCGTCATCATCATAGGTCTTTTGCCAGCTAAGACAAGGCCGCCTTTCTTGAAAGTTCGTTCCTTGACTTTCTTGTTGAAAGCTCTGGTAATTCGAGCTTGATAGAGCTCGATTTGCTGTTGAGCTTGCAGGCACTTATCGTCCAATACCTCCAGCTCTTGGAGTCGTAGTCGATGCTTCTCCTCATTTGTCATCTCTGCTGTCAAGGAGACACGTAGAGATGGGATTTAGATTTCTAATGGGAGTACAGCTTCACACCCATATATCAAGGAGAAAGGTGTATCCTTCATCGGGGTTCGAACCGTTGTGCGATAGGCCCATAAGCATTCACCTAACTTGTCATCCCAGTCACGTTGGCTTTTCGAGACGAATTTCTTGAGAAGTTTCCCAATAGTCTTGTTGAAAGCTTCTGCGAGGCCGTTAATGGCTGGGTAGTATGCCATTGAGGACACATTCTGGATTCTGAACTTGTTACAGAACCTCTGAAAAGCCTGACTGACGAACTGGGGCCCATTATCATGAACAATCCGTCGTGGTACACCAAAATGGTAAATGACGTGATGTTTAACGAATTTGACCACGTCAGATGCTTTTACCTCCCTCAAGGGAATAGCTTCAGCCTATTTAGAGAAATAGTCGGTTATAGCTAAAATGAACCGATGTCCTTTGGATGAAGGTGGGCTGATAGGGCCGACCACATCCATTCCCCACATCTCAAATAGCCAGGTTGAGGTTATAGAGTGAAGATATCCTGGTGCTTGATGGATGAAGTCACCATGGACCTGACAGGCGTGACATCGTTTAGCATAAGTGATGGCGTCAGGGATCATCTTAGGCCAATAATATCCCAGTCTTCGGAATCGATCCCCAAGCTTCGGACTAGGCTGATGAGCTCCACACATGTCATCATGCACTTCTTTGAGTACTTCCTGTACCTCCTTTTGCTACAGGCAGCTAAGGAGTATTCCATCATGCGATCGTCGATACAGTGTTCGCGTGATCACATTATAGTAGAATTTGGGGGCTTTCCTTTTAATGGCAGCCGCCTCTTTTGGATCCTCAGGCAGGATGTCATACAATGCATAGTCGATGTACGGGAATCGCCAATCCCTAGACTCTGGACCTGCTGAAGTCTCTAGAGCTTCTTTGGCTTGACAGTCTCCTGTCGGCTTTTGGTGATCTTCAAAAGCAATTCTTGGGCAATACAAGTCATAGCTGTAGACAAGTATTTTCTCTACTACTCCAGCTGGAAGGGCTAAGGAGGCAGCGAGAGATGCCAGTGCATCTGCGTGCGCATTTTGCTGGCGTGGTACATGGTCGATGTAAAAGTTTTTGAACCTTTCGGCCATAGAGATAATTGCATTGAAATAGGGTACTAAGTCTTCATGCCTGACTTCGTTCTCTCTGCGAACTTGGTTAACGATGAGTTTAGAGTCACCGTACGCTTCGAGATTTTTAACGCCAATCTCATCGGCAATTTGCATTCCGATCAAGAGAGCATTGTATTCCACTAAATTGTTGGAACATGGCTCGGTTAATGAGAATGCATGAGGGATTACGTAGTGTTGTGGGGAGACCAATACTACCCCCACTCCTGCAATAACATGCCCTCGCGGACCTATTCTCGATGCACCATCAAGGAAGAGTTGCCACACCTGTCCTTCGAAAGATGTCTGGGTTAGACAAACTTCAGCGACCTCGTCTGGGAGGTCCTCATAAAGTTTGGTCACTCTCAGATCTAGATGTTCAGCCAGAAAATCTGCCACCGCTTATTCCTTCACCGCTTTTTGTGGTAGAAAGCGCATCTCATATTGGGATAGCAGTATGGCCCATTTTGCCAGTCGACCATTTAGCGACGATGGCTTTGTCATAAGCAATCTCAAAGGGTTAACTTTTGATCAGATATTTATAGTTTAGCCCACCAAGTAGTGTCATATTTTCTGGACGGCAAACACCAATGCCAAACATTCCTTTTCGATTGGGTTATACCGATGTTCGGCTCCGATCATGGTCCTACTCAGATAGTAGATTGCCTGCTCGTGTCCCTGATCATTATTCTGGGCTAGCAAAGCTCCTAAAAAATGATCCATCGCTCGAACGTATATCAGGAAAGGTTTTCCTGACACCAGAGCTATAAGGACAGGTGGTTGCGTGAGGTATCGCTTAATTTCCTCAAACGCTTGTTGGCAAGCATCAGCCCAGATGAATAAGACGCCCTTTTTCATTAATTTGGTGAAGGTTAGCATCTTCCAGAGAGATTTGAGATAAATCTCCGGATGTATGCTAGTCGCCCTTACAATCCTCTAAGCTCCCAGAGATTCCTTGGAGATTGCATCTCCTGGACAGCGCGGGCTTTTTCTTGGCCTTAGTAATTCCTTTGGATGTCAAAACAACCCTAGAAATTTACCGCTGGCTACCCCTAGGAAAGATTTGGTGGGGTTCATCTTCAACTGATGTGCCCGCATGATTTCAAAAACTATCTTCAGATCTCTATGTGGTTGCCCTTGGCGCGGCTTTTTACGTAATGTCGTCGACATAGCATTCCACTGTTTTACGCATGTGTTCGTGGACAATTGCATTCATAGCTCTCTGATATGTTGCCCCAGCGTTGTTCAGTCCGAAGGGCATGACAGTATAGCAATATACCCACAGTGGTGTCCTAAAAGAAGTATGCTTTCCATCATTAGGGTACATTTTGATTTGATTGTACCCTAAGAATCCATCCATGAAGGACATTCGTTCAAACTCGCACGTATTATCAATCATGACATCCGTGATTGGGAGAGGGAATTCATCTTTGGGACATGCCTCATTTAGATTATGAAAATCGATGCAAATCTGGATCTTCTCATTTCTCTTGGTAACGGGGACGATATTGGCTATCCAATCTAGGTGTTGCTCCTCCCTAATAAAACCAGAGTCTATAAGCTTTTTGACTTCCGACTAGATTACTTTCATTATTTCTGGACGGAATCGTCGCTGCTACTGTTGGCTTTACTTCTGAATTAATGTTAAGGCGATGCATAGCCACTCGAGGATCAAGCCCAGACATGTCCTCGTAATTCCAAGCGAAAACATCTATATACTCTCACACAAGAGATATTAAATCTTCTTTCTCGGAGGGTGATAGGCTTTCGCTTATAAAGATGGGCTTAGGATTAGCCTCATCTCCCAGATTAATCTGGGTGACCTTATCTTCTGTGGGTGGTTTGCATTGTTCAAAGCGAATAATATCCCAGAGAGTATTTAGGTGTTTGATCCAAGGATCTGTCTCAGATTGGATCGTTTCTTCATCTCCGTCTTCCAGATGCCTTGTTGAAATTATGTTTACTAAAAGTTCTCTGAAGAGGATGCCGACACTAACGTCCAACTCCCATGATAACGTGCCAGATGAGTAATTATGGTATAATGACTCTTTAGCCCAAACCCCTGCGAGTTCGATGGTAATAGTCAGGGGTCTTCTCTTTCAGAATGAAAGATCGAAGTAGTGTTATTCTTCCTTCGCCGAAGTTCAAACCAGGACCATTTGTTAGATCATACCCCATCCTCTCCATCATTCTGAGTACATTTGGCTCATAATGAGAGAACTAAGGAGATTCGTTCTCGCTTTCTGAGTCTTCGCAAGACATCAATTCGGACTTAATATTTCCGAAAAGAATTGGTTTTTGGCCTTTGCGTCTTGCTGGGACCATGAATACTGACTCTTACGCATCACCGACATCTTGGTACATTTTGAGGGATGACTTCATTGGTATATGTAATGATATCAGAGCATCCATTGTAGAGCAGGGGTCATTATCCACCTCGGTACTAGTGTCTGATGGCACTGAATCAGAAGCAAACATAGAAAAGTAAGCCAAATTCAACTCTTTATTAATATACCACTCGCCTACATCATCGGCGGTGTTATTAACATCTAGCTTATTAATGCTCGTTACAAGTGGATTTAATTCCCACATGCACTCTTCTTCCGCCTCTGGCTCAGTGTCAGCTTCATTAACAGAGTCTGGTTCCTCTGGCTGTGGGTTTTTGTTTGTCTCCAGAGAGTCTTGGTACAGGAGGGAGTCTGTGAAATAGTTCTCTACCCCCTTGAACGAATGACTTTCGGCAATCAATGTTCAGACTTTCTCACTTCCGTCGATGTACTTCATAACTTGATGGAGAGTGGAGGGGACGATGGAATTACGATGAATCCACGGTCATCCGAGCAGCAAATTGTATGAAGTGTCGGCGTCGATTACATAGCATGTCACTTCAGATCTTAGATTCTCAATTTGGCATTTGAGCTTGATCTTCCTTATTGGGCGCGTACCATTGGCGTTGAAATCATAGATGGTAATTTGGGTGGCGCTCAATCGGTGTGTGGGGATCCCTAAGTGCTGCATGACCCGGCTAGGCATGATGCTCAACGCGGATCCTGGATCTACCTGAATGCGGCTCACTTCAAATGATCCAATATACCTTGTGAAGTACAGGGGCCGATCATGTATCCCTTTGACCTGCATGTCATCTGATGTGAAGGTGATGCAGGGGGCATTTTGAGAAGCATGGAGGCAGTTTCTTTATCTTCCCCTGCGGTTTGGCCGGGATCTGAGCCATAAAGATCTCAGCATCAGTTAGAGCTTCCCTCAGAGCTTATCTTGTTGACTTTGACAGTCTCAGGAGCTCGTAGAGGGTGATCCTGGCCGGGATATTGGCCAGTTGAGCCAAGACGTCAAAATGGTAAGGTGTTGAGATCCTTCCGCGTTGTTCTTTGGGAGAGCCTTGGAAAAACGAAGCTCTTTCTGCTTCTCCACAGGTTGCTTCGCGGAGGGCTTGGTTGGCTCTGCAGTAGGTTTAGGAGGGCTTGCCACCATCTCGTCGTACTTCTTTAAAAACGACTGACCCGATCGAGTTTCTGCCACAAGCGGTTTATTGAGCTCTGCGGCAAGAACGATTGTTTCCTCTTCTGAATCGGTTAGTGAGGAAACATCGGTCTCTGCTTCCCGGAAAGAAGCGCACACCACATTGCAGGATTAAGCTTTCATCTTGCCTTTAGACTTTCTGTTGGTGACAGTAGTCCACTGTTGGCCATCTACAAGGTCGGGATGAACCCACATAATTTCTCCCTGAGGTGTAGGGATAGGTACAAGACCTTTTTCCTATTAATGATGAGGGTCTATATAGATCATTCTTAGTCCCCTTTCGGGCGGTAACTACTACGGACGGTGCTGGAGGCTGTTTTTCAAACTGAAGAAATGATGTCATATTAGCCGTCACTTTCTTCTGTTCTGGATGGAGCTTTAGCACTTCCGCATCGATCAGAGCTTGAAGGATATCTTTGAAGACGTAACAGCTCTTGGTGGGGTGCCCTAACATCCTATGATACATGAAGTAGTTAGGATTGCCGGACTTGCCGACTTCTTGAGGACATCTAGCTTCAGGAAGCTTCAATCTGTTACTCTTGTTGAGTAACTTGAATAACGAATCGACATGCTCGTCTTTGAAGGAATACTACTTATTGGCACGTGGCTGACTTGAAGAACCACCTCCCCTGGTCGGCTGAGGTTTGACGGGAGATTTTGTCTCTTTCGCCAATGCATCTTTTCTCTTTTTGATTGAAAAGATATTTTTGGCGCGTGCCTTGTCGACTTTTCGGGTCTGGGTTTGTTTTCTTCTGCCGTAACCCTGGCGACAATTTCTTCAGCGTGTTCACCTTGCTGGACCAATTGCTTCCAGGTGCAGCTTTCAGTACCTATCTGGGCTAGGAGTGAAGTTTGTAGATTGTGGTGGCATGTTTCTACCAGGGTGGCCTAGGTCATACCGCTAGGACATCAGAGTGCCATATTCCGAAATCTCTTCACAAATGTTTTGACTGACTCTTCCTTTCGCTGCTTTATTGCCAGGAGAGTGGGCATTGTAATTTCTGAGTCATCTTCAAAGAAGCGTGTCAGGAAGAGCTTTTCCAAATCACTCCAGTTTTTTATGGAGCCTTCTGGAAGTTTCATGAACCATTCAAAAGCAAGCCCTTTTAGAGTGCTGATGAATAAACATGCCAAGATGGCATCATTATCTACTACATTTCCTATCTGAGACTTGAAGTAGTAGATGTGTTAGTTCGGTGACCCTTTGCCGTCGAAAGCCTGTAAGGTCAGAGCTTTGAACTTAGGAGGGTACGGAACAAGGTCCCACTCGGCTGGATATGGCCGGACCACTCCTGCTTCTTGGAGGCCTTTCTGGTTGGTAAGGGCTTCCAGACGCTGCTCCAATTGCTCATTCTTTTAAAATGAATACCCCCATTCTCCGGGCTGCCTTCCTCCTTAGACGAGGATTTAGACGACTCGGAATTAGATTGCTCCTTCTCCTCGATATGTACAGAAGATGAGCTTTCTTCTTCTTTCCGTTTGCCTTTAGATTCTTAGAAGAAGTTTTGTCAGTTGACTTCTTTTGTCTTCAAGCAATTATATGAGCATCTGCTTGAGGGTATCGATAGATTCTTGCTGAGCGCAAATCATATCGAATTGTTCTTTCTGGACCTGGGCTTGTTGTTCAAAGTGCCTGACCGTCTCCTCGGGAGTATTTGTCATGTACGCAAAGGCTGCCTTCTCTATGGAAGAGTTTGAGGCTTGCGATTCTGCAACGGCGGAGTGTGATTCACTTACTTCAATGCCACGAGCTAGGGCACTATAGTTGATCAGGGCGACCATACCAGTCTGAGTGCGAGTATGCCAATACACTCCTTCTGATTCCGTGTCAGACTCGTCGGAGTTGACCACCGGTTATTTTCCCCTAGTTCTGCTAGCTATGTTTGCAGTGACTTCAGGTATTCCACGTCAGAGAAGGCTCTCCTTCTGTGGGAGCGACACCTCTTGGCTGATCGGAAGGTCGAGGTCAATCATCTGAATACCGACTGTTTGCTTGCATGTGGCTGCAGCGGTATTCAGAGAACATTGTCGTGATGAGCCATTCACAGCAACAAGATGGGTGATCTGATTAGCACTCCTTTTCTTTGTCAAATAATCTCTTAGATCCGTAGGAGGGAGACCAAAGAGATTGGCCTCGGGTTGTCGAGGGCTTTTCAGCTTCTTAGAGTCACCCTTACGTCAAAAATCTGAGACGCAGGGTTCAGAAATGCGAAGCTCGCATTGTGTAGAACAGGCGCAGCTCTCACGTTTTGACTTTGAAACGTGGGTCTCGTGCCTCTGCTGAGCAGAGACGCGGACCTCACATTGCTAATTGTCGCGTTTGGTTAGCGACAATTGAGATACGCGGGTTTTCTCAATTCCGCGTCTGATTGTAGAGACGCGGGTCTTATGTCTATGAGAAGAAGGATAGCCCTCGCGCTGCTGAATGTTGCATTTGGGAAGTGAAGTCTCAGAAACGCAAGCCTGTTGGGCTTCGCATTTTGGTTTCCATACGCGGACTTCGTGCATCTGACGCAACTCAAAAGAGACGCGGGCTTGAGCCTCGCGTTCTGTATCTGCTGGATAGATCGTTATTCCGGCTTCTTGCGCCTGTAATTGACGCGCATGTCGTCTCTGTCGACGTTCAGCGTTCCGGTTACGCCGTATGGGTTGCTGGAAACCCCCGGTAAGCTGGAACTGAGGAAGAGTACGGGCATGAACGGGCTGAATTTCAGCAACGCTAACCTCACGGGTCTCGTGGGAGATGTTGACGCAGGTGTTACGTGTGATGTGGTTAGCCATGGCACTCTTCTTGTCAGTCGCATCTGAAGGGATCTCAGAGCGGACTTGAGAGCGGGTCCCGGAGAAGACCTTGCGGTACTGCCGCGCCCTAGGGCTCTTGGAGCCGGAAGAGAGGAACTCTTCATACTTTTCCTGGTCGAATTCGATGATAAGTGATTCGACCATTTTTTTCATGTAGGTGACGTCACCTTGCGCCACGACTTGCTCATCGGTAGAGAAAATGGTCCCCAGCGGAGTCGTCATCTCTTGTTTGGTGGGAAAATTGAAGATCGAAGTGTAAATTCTTTATTTGATGGTAAAGAAAATTACAACAGATCAATAATCCTTTTACAAGAGAGGGGAGATATTCAAGCTCAAATCTCGCCTTTGTTTAATGTCGGGTTCTTGATGTGGTGATGGAAAGTGAATCTTGTTTTCTGTTGACTGGGTGAACGTCAAGACTTCTTGAATATCTTCTCTTTGGATGGTGCACGAAGTAACACAGCTTCTGTCCAATAAGAATCTCAAAGAGACTTTAGGCAAGAGCAAACTTGAACGCAACAAGTTGTTAGAAGAGTTGAACTCTCTCTTTCTTTTAGCTAGAGATCTTAGTCCTTCTATGGCTTACAACCGAAGTTCTTCTGACCAGATTTTTCTGACCCCTCTTCCATAGCAAAATGGTCTATTTATAGAGGTTTCAGGGGGTAAAAGTGTCCCCTAAAAATACTCTATAATGGGGGTTAACTCCCTCATTACATGGGCAGTAATTGACCCAGTAATAACGACAGTTATAACTGAGACGCAAGGTTCCTCTGTAGTTGAAACGCGAGCTTCGGACTTCACGTTTAGCCATTGAGGTAACACTTGAACTTCGCATTTGGTTGAAATGTGAGCTTCAAGTTCTGCGTCAAGCTTTGTGTGAGACGCGGGCTTCGGGCTCTGCGGCTTGGTTATTGTGGTAAAGTAGAGACGCAAGTTTCGACCCTCGCATCTTGGTACTGTAGTGATGCTACTGCAGTAATACTGAGACACGGGTTTCGACCCTCGCGTCTTGGCCATGCGGTAGTGGCTATGTTTAGCCCTGCGTCTGGAGTTTGGACTCTGCTTTCTGATGACTTATCCTCAGTGATTTTTGGACAATCTACAATTTCTTCTTTGTTTCTTAAAACAAAAACAAAAGTAAAAATGTTAGAAGAGGAGAGAAGAAGAAGATGTTGTTGGTGTTGGAAAGTATATCTAAACTAAGTTAAAAAGATAAAGAATAAAAAAAGAAGAAGTGTAAGTTTTTAGAACGATTCTAAACTAAGAAATAAAAAAAGAAAAAAAAACTAAGAAACTTACCTACCTCTTCGGCTCTTGCTTACCTTGGATCCGTTGCAACGACTTACCTTGGATTGAAGGCGATCACAGCATAGCGTATAGGATCTTCTCTATTTCAAACTGGTTTGATAAAAGAAAGTGCAAGCAGAAAATAATACTAAACTATTGCATGATTAGAAATAGATAACCATCACCATAAGCCATCAGTGGCACTTGCAAGAGCATGACAGATTCGAAACTATAGGATTCATTTGGATTTACAAGTCATCACAGAGCAAGTGAAGCAAAAAGAATAAGAATAAAAAGTGTAACTTTGATTGAAATAGAGTAACAATAAAAAAGGAAAAAAACTTATAATGGTGTCACTCTCAATACAATCTTCTTCTCTTTCTCTCATAAAACTTCTCTCTGATCTCAGTTACATAAAGAAAAATAAAAAATTACATTAAAAAAGGATAAAAAACCTAAGTTAAACTAAACAAAAAGTCTATTCTAAATCTATTCTAAACTCTCTGCTGAGTGGTGCCATTTGCCTTCTGCATATGGTGGTATTTGTAAGAGAAATGGGGAGGGGAGAGTGCGCTTGAGGATGAGATCAAATCACTGGCCCAACTGAAAAGTCTTCTGAAAAGGTTGGAGATATGGACAAAAACGTTCGCCTAACAGAAAAGATCTTCTGATAAGGTTGGAGATAAGTTGAAGATAAATATTTATTTATACCTTGATCTTTAGTTGGATTATTTTTATCTCTCTAATTCTTTTGAATATATGCTCGAGTCTTTTAGATATCTCTTTGTATATTGATAAGGTTGAAATACACCTAGAGGGGGGTGAATAGGTGTTTTGCTAATCAAATGCAATTTTAAAACTACTTATGATGGATTATGCAAACAGTCACTCAAAATAAGAATTGAAGCCAAATTTCGCGTGAAGGGCTCTAGAACTTCTCCTCTTTGATTCCTCTAGATAATGAGTTAAAGTTCTCAATTGTCTCCTTGTTGAGATGAGTATAGACCGGTAATGAAAGCGATGGAATGAAAGTAATTATAAAATGCAAGATGAACAATTACACAAGTATGAAAAATGAAAAACAATGAGAGGAAGACACAAACAATCGCAAACACGAAGAAATTTTTTTCAGGTTCGAGCCACCACTCTACGTCCCCGCCTTCACCACTATGAAGGATTTCACATTCCTCTAAGAGATCTTTCACAAAATGACTTTACATAAAGAAATTACAACTTGGTCTACACAAGACCGGAGTACACAACTCCACCAACTCAACCCTCTACACAAGAGGTAGCACAAAGCCAATTGAGCTTACAAAGCTCTTGGTGATCTAACAAGATCATAAACACTCTCTCTTACAACTTCCTATAGAGTAGAATATGAAGTGTTGCTCAAGAAGTTAAGTGAGAGATGAAATTCAGTTAGAAAGAATAGAGGAGCTTTAAACCAACTGAATAGCTTTGGAAAGAAAGGACTTGAAGATTGGAAGTAAGAAAAACTTTTCTCTTTTGAAATAAACTTGAAAACTTATATACTTTTGTATTTTTCTTATCTAAAATCAAAACCAATGACCTATATATTTAGACAAAGAATAATTATCATTTATAAATCATACCAGGTCATTTGGGGTGTGTTTAGACACTTGAAAACCAAAAATGCTCGTTGGAATCCACTAAAAACAAAACAGATTCAAAAACTAGCCGTTATGGCCATTTGGCAGCTTGTCAGTCGACCGGTCGGTCAACCGACAGGTCATTCAGAAAAGAGTCATTGGCTGCGGTCGACCGGGTGGTTGACCGCTCAGTTTAAAATAAAAAACTAAATTGTCGGTCAACCGACCGACCCTAACGAGAGTTAGGGTCTCTCAGTCGGTCGACTGATCGGTCGACCACAAGGGTTAGCGGTCAACCGGTCGGTCACCGACAACATACACAAACGTGCATGTCACTTGGCCAAAGGCCCGGTCGACCGAGTGTTCAACCGTTCTGGCCTACAATGGGCACCAGTCGACTAGGTGATCGACTTTTCTGGCCTGAAATAGTTTATTGTTTGGATTTTGAATTTCAAACAATTTTCAAAATATTTTGTACTGGTTTATAAGTAATGTAGCAATGTATAGGAGATAAAATACATATTCTAAACTTGTTATAAAATTTGAAAAAATTATGAGACATGTATCAAAACCAAACATGCAAAATATCAATACTACCAAAACTTGTATTTTTTGAAATCGTGTATTTTGTGTGTGTAACTTCTTGAGCATCACTACTATATTCTATAGTTTAACAAACTAATATCTTACAAGGCTCTAAGAGATTTGATCGGGGAAAACCGCGCACAAAAAGTGTATATTTTGAAATCAAGATTTAAAGTGTGTGCGCTTTGGCTTCCTTGATACTTCCGTTATAGTATAGATGTTAAAACGAGTCGAATCCACAAGGATGGGAGGCAATAGAAGCTTACACAGTATGTTCACGTGTATGTTAACGGTTCTTCAATGTTTGAAAGAATAAAAAGAAAAGGAAACAAAGAATGAAAAAAGAAGTACGGTGAAACACAAAGAAGTGGGAAACATAGAAGAAATAGTTTTTGTGATTTTTGTTTGTATATCTAAAATAAAGTGAAAAAGAAAGAAAACCCATGGCTTCTAACTACCAATGACTCCACCAGCATGCTAACCTCTTAGTGATAGTTGCCTCACATGTATCATTGGCCATCACTAGTCCTTGGTTCAAGAGCTTTACAAAGCATGGCTCATATGTTAACTTTCACATCCAAATTCAACCAACAAGTGCAAACTACACTTAAATCATCAAAACCTAATAAGAGCAAGCATGAAATAAAGTAATGTTATCTTGTTAGAGATTTAGATGTTAGAGTGTTCCATCATCATGAGCCATCAATGGCTCTTGCAAGAGTAAGGCCAAGTAGAGGCTATTAGATTCATGTAGATTATCAACTAAGAAGTTATACTAGTTAGTGGTTAGTAGTTAGTTGCCATGAGAGAAAAATTAGCTACACATGTAAAAGGGATTAGAAAGAAAAAACAATGATAAGCTAAGAGAGCACCTTTCATAGATTGTCTCCTTCTATTTCAATCACACTTGCTTCCCAATATGTACTACTCTCTCTCCCATTACAAGATCCACAAGAAATGGAAAATACAAAGGAGGAAGAAGAACACTAACCTAAACTAACCTAAACTACCCTAAACTATAAAATGGAGATGAAAACTACCTTAAAATATGGCATATCTCTTGCTCTGAAAGTCCAGGGGGTATTTATAGGCACCAGGAGAAAGGGGAGCCAGGGGGCCAACCCTGGCCCAAAGTACGGGCGCGGCCACGCCCGTACGGCGGAAGAAATGCAGCAAAAGCCGCGTTTTCGCGGCTCTTCTAGAGCCGCGCACGACGCTTCGGGGCGCGCGCTGTCCCCTCTGTCCCCTGTCGGTGTCAGCACCCGGTTTTTGATTTTCAGCCCCTGGTTTTGATAAAATAGCTCTCCAAGGTCAATGGCTATATTATAGGCCTTTAATCACCCATTAAATGGTGATTTAGGGTCTACTTCTTCATTGCACACCATGAACCTAGAAACATGCAAGAGAGGTATTATTAGCAGAATTTAATATTAAATAAATGTGAAGATGTGGTATGAAATATGCAGTTTTAGAGACTAATCACACCCCCACACTTATCTTTTGCTCGTATCAAGCAAAACCAGAAAGGACTAAGAAAATTATTACACCACTTTTGCAGATGACGCGATCGCACTGATTATGTACAATAAGCCGTTAAACCTCTAGGTTTCCCCTAGAGGAGGAGTTTTGTCTCTTGAGGGTTTTTAGCGGATTACACCCACAAAATCCAAAAAGAAAGAAATCAAATGTTAGTATTCAAAAAACACATTTTGAAATAGAGAAAAGTGTTGAAGTATTTTTGCGAAAATATAAGTGCTCCAAGGTCAGAGGTTAATCAGAAATTGTTCTTCCTTAAACTAAGTCGAAATGCAAAATCTTGTTATAAATTAAATGTAAGAATTTAAAATTGAATTGATTCTTTGATCTTTCATAAAACTCTTAGAAAAATATGTACTTAGTGAACTGTGAAGGTTTTTGGATATCGACTCTAACTTTCATGCCATTTATTTATATTATTATTATATTTATTTCTTTTTTTCTTTTTCTTCCCTTAGTTTTCTTAGGCTTTCTTATTGATTGAGTTGAAACCGGACATAAAAAAATACAGAATTTCAGAACTTTTAAAACAGTAGTACAAGATGCTCAATTCTACCGCTATAGCAAGTGGCTATGCGGTCATGATCCACAAGGAGCGACTAGCGATGGAAGCGTTTTAGTAAGTTCTCTTTTAAACTACAATTAATGGTTAAAATTCTTCTTTTAGTTCTTACAAAGAAAAGTGAAAAATGGAGTTAAAGTCAAGTTAGGAAGAAAGTGGTAGAATGAGAAGATGGAGAAAATAGAAGTGATATGTACAAAGAAATTGAAAGAGTGAAAGAGATTTGTGTGATTATGGTGTTGGTGATATATACTAAAAGTTACAAGAAAAGAAAGAAAAACTAAAAACTAAAAAACATACTTACCTCTTTGGCGTCTGCTTATCTTTTACCCATATCGACGATGTACCTTTCCTTGAAGGCGAGCGAAGCATGGCAGATGAGATCTTTCCCATTCCCGATTTACACTATAAAATGAAGGGGCGAGCTATACTTCCATAGAAATAGATATCCATCACCATAGGCCATCAACGGCACTTGTAAGGATAAGGCAACTTCGAGGCTATCGGTTTCATTTGGATCCACAAAACAAAAGAAGGAAGCAAACAAAAATAAGAATAGAAAAGAAAAGAAAAGGAAACCTCGATTTGATTCAAATAACAATGGAAGAAAAGATCACTTACACTGGTGTCACCTTCAGTACAAGCTTGCTCTCATTCTTCCATGAAAGTCTTCTCTCCTCTCAGTTATATAAATAAAACAAAAATTACATGAAAGAAAACTAAGAACCTAAGTTACAAACTACAAATTAGGTTAAGTTCTACTCTCTGCTTGGTCGTTCCCCTCTGGTCTCTGAAAATCCCAGTATTTATAGGCAAAACCCAACGTAGGAGAGTGTACAAAGATAGGGGGAGCAAGCGCTCCCCCTAACTCCTTAACAAAATCGCGGAAAGACCAGGGTGTGGTCAGGTGGACACACCCTGTTGATGGTACTTCCTGACTTCGCGATTTGCTTTTATCTTCACCTGGATTTGCAGTTTAAGTGCGGGATTTTGATGAAATGGCTTTTGATCTTTAGCTTCAACCGATTGATTTGTAGGGATTAGTTCTAACTGGTTTTCAACCGATCTAGCCGACCTGATCTGCCCTGATTTACTGACTTCGAATTAATTCTGATTTAAATTAGAATTTGATGGGCTTTTGGGCTCATTTCTCTTCCCTCTCCTTTAGGAATGGGCCTGCAAATAAATTGAACAATAATTAGAATAAAGCAGAGTTTATTTTATAATAAGTATGAGAATATGATAATGAATGTGCAATATTAGTGACCGATCACAACCCCATACTTATCTTTTGCTCGTCCTCGAGCAAAACAACTAAACAAAAATTATTAGACCACTTTCGCAGGTCACGCGATTGCACTGAGCCTATGCAACAAGCCGTTAAACCTTTAAGTTTCCTCCCCTCGAGGACGCGTTTTGCCTCGTGAGGGTTTTCAGTGGATTACACCCACAAAATCCGTAAAGAAAGAGAAAAATGTTAGTATTTTGAAAACACATTTTGAAAGAAAAATATTTGAAATATTATTGTAAGTTTTAAGTAATCTATAAGTTATAGAAAACTCAATTTTTCATTCCTAAACTTAGTCTCTATTCAAAAATTTGTTATCAATCAAAGTAAGGAGTCAAATTGTACTTCTCATCTAGTCTATTAATTTACCCTAAGTCATATGCACCTTGTGACCGTGAAAATTTTGACTAAGGGTTTTTTAACTCTAACTCTTATGCCTTATTTATTTTTTTATTATATATTTTTTATTTTATTTTTGGTGGTATTATTTCTTAATTCTATTAGGCTTTCTAATATGTCCATGTAACGAGCCTTTAATCGGTGACTCCCAAACCAAACGGTCTTAGGGCACCGGGTGAGAAAACAACCCAAGGACTTAAGGATTCGAGCAAATAAGGCCACAAAACTAAGGATTTTATTATATGAATCACTTTTAGGCGTGAATACTTATGCTTTATTAGGCACAAATACCCAGCTTAATTAGAGGATTTTTATATTTTTTTTCTCAAACTTATTTAATCATCTTTCGCATAAATACCAAGGCTTACTTAGGCCAATGCACCTAGCTAATCAATAATTAGATTTGTTCATCTTTCATAGATATATTTTTTTCTTTTTTCTTTATAAGGCATAAGAATCTTTGTTTTTGAACCCTCAGTGTGTAAGTGTATAAGGTGTGCATATTTCTTCAAAGTAAAGATCAAGACTAAATTACTTTCACAAACTTTCTTCCTATCTTAGAAATCAAACAAATAATCTTATTTTGACCAAGTATAAGAAATCATAATTATGATTCTCCTATTCCTTAAAATTGACTTAATTTCTTACAAAAAATATATCAAAATATTGTTTCTATTTTCAAAAAGTTTTTAAAAGTAAAGAAAATGTTAATAATTTTTTTTAAATAAAAAGGAAAACCTAAGTTATGATAGACCCTCCCCACACCTATCTCATGCATTGTCCTCAATGTATGAATTAATGCATAGATGCATGAAAAAGAAGAAAGGGAAGGAAAATATTACCTTAAGGTGGTGGTTCCGAGGGTGGTCTGATTGGTCCACGAAATGTGGCCCAATCAAATTTTCGTGGAGTTCAGAGAAACCCACCAGAAATCTCTCTTATATAACCCACTAAAATGATGTATATATGAATGATTTTTATTAAAAATTTAACCCCATCTATTTTCAAATTTCATAATTAATTTCGGAGTCAATTTTATCAACTGCCTTGTCCCAAAATGGAGTGTGAAAAGATGGAATTATTGACTTGGACTTAGGAAGTATGGGAACTAATATCGACTCAGGAAAGTGACTTAAGTCAAGTAAAGGTTCAGGAGTCGAGATTGGTTCAGGAAGTGGGTCCAAATCAAGAAGTTGAAACTCAAGTCCTCATTCATTTTCCCACAATGGAATGTGACTTAATATTGGTGATTCAAGTTCAAGAATAACAGGTGTGGGAATCAAAACTGACTCTAAAATATTGCTCAAATCGGGTAACAAAACAGGGGTCAATATTGATTCAGGAATTTGAACTGGATCACAAATTTGAGAATCTAGGTCACATTTCTTATTGAGTTCAAGTTCATAAAAATGAGAACTTGTCAATTTGTCAATGAGACTTTCAAAAGTATGAAATTGCTCAAGCTCAATATGATGATCATAAAAGATTGGTATTCAATTTCATGATGAATTGGCACAGGATCCAATGTTGACTCGGGAAAAGATTGAAATCAGGTGAAGACACCGGAGTCATTATTGAATCAGGAAGTAGAACTAAATCACCAAGTTGAGGTTTAGGATCATATTCATTCTCAAGTTCAATTTCAGGAAATGGATAACTTGCCAAACTGTCAATGTCATTTTCAAAATTTAGAGTTTGGGTAAGTTCAAATGGTTGTACTAAAATGGAATCTTGTTTTCCAAAAAAACATGATTCTTCGGCTCTAATAGAATGGTTAGCGACATCAGAAATGGTCAAACGGTGAGAACGGAGAGTTTTGACCATCATATCTATGTCATGATTACGAGCGATTTGAGCCTGAGTCATGGCTTCAAGCATCTTTTCATAATTGATTGGTTCATCGTTTTGTTGTGATTGGACTTGAAAAGATGAAGTGTTGTTTTGGAATTTGTGATGACATTGTGAGTTCGTCAGATTTTGTGATTGTTGCTTGGACTCACGCATACTCATTTTCAAGATTGATGGTTTTCTGTTTTGAACTGGTGGAACTGAGTATGAATCTTGAAAATATTGTGGGCAAGGTGGATAAGGAGGACAAGTTGGTTGAAAATTGGACTCGGGGAGGGGAATCCCTATTGACTCTGTAAAGAGTTAAAATTATTTTGAAAATTATGGTCATAAGATTGGGGGCATGGGTTATATTGATTCGGATAAGACCAATCCGGCACACTAGGTTGGTTTAAATTATGATATGCCGGGTTGATAATATCCAAAAAAGAGGTTGGGGTGTAATATTGATTACCATTAAAATTGAAAAAATTATTGTTATAAGCATATCACACAGGAAATGTCAAACACAAACAAAGAAAAATAAACAAAAAAACAAACAAATAAAAGAAAAAAATCTAACCTAAGTTAGGGTAAACCTTAAACCTAGACGACTCCTAACTGGTTGACTATCCACGGGGGGTATATTACTGAATCTGACCACAAATTAATCGGCCAGGTAGGGGCAAGATTGGTGGGAGGTATCCGCGCAAAAGCAACGGGCCTAATTAAGCCAAATCACCAGCCTTCGGGGTTTGCCCCCAATTCCCCAACCTTAGTCACCGATTTGGCAAGAGTCAAATTCAAATCAACTTCCCCTTAGGTCAGTCTCCTATTTGAGTATGAGATGTCCCTTGGGCCAATGTCTACTCAGTTTTAGTTAGGCTTGGGTTAGTGAGTGAGGAGATTATTTGTGGGCTAAGGGAGGATAATGACTTCCCCATCTTATCTTGTTTATAGGACAAGCCCTTAAATCAATTTAGAGTATTGTACAAGTATATAGAAAAAAGTAACACTCAAGCAATATTTCATACAAGAATGAACCTTATACTAAATGCTATTTACACATACCTTGGCTCCAGCACTCTTCAACAGTAAATAGAAAATGTAATGAAATAGACACGTGACAAATGCTAAGTCTAAATCATTTTTAGCATTTACAATTAACTTTTTACTGTTGTGTTAGAAATGTATAAACAGTAAGTCAAAAAAGGAAATAAATGCTACAAAGATTAAACTATATAATTCAGCCAACTTGCAGAGAATACAGATTAGTAGTTCACTCAGATTGCCACAGGAATGTAGCAAATCTGAGGGTTTCTAGGCTCTGCTTTCTTGAGCAGAGTCCAGGGCCACTTATATGTCCACTGCAGCAAAAATTCCTTGTTATTAAATCTGTACACCAAAAACAAAGAAGAAAGTTAACTAAAAATGAAAACTAAAAAGAGAATTACTTACTGTCCCTCCCCAGCAACGGCGCCAAAATTTGATTGAGTTGAAACCTGACACAAAAAAATACAGAATTTTAGAACTTTTAAAACAGTAGTGCAAGGTGCTCAATTCTACCGCTATAGCAAGTGGCTATGCGGGTCGTGATCTACAAGGAGGGGCTAGCGATGGAAGCTTTTTAGTGAGTCCTCTAAACTACAATTAATGGTTAAAATTATTCTTTTAGTTCTTACAAAGAAAATTGAAAAATGGAGTTAAAGTCAAGTTAGGAAGAAAGTTGTAGAATGAGAAGATGGAGAAAATAGAAGTAATATGTACAAAGAAATTGAAAGAGTGAAAGAGATTTGTGTGATTATGGTGTTGGTGATCTACACTAAAAGTTACAAGAAAAGAAAGAAAAACTAAAACCTAAAAAACATACTTACCTCTTCGGTGCTTGCTTACCTTTTACCCATATCGATGATGTACCTTTCTTTGAAGGCGAGAGAAGCATGGCAGATGAGATCTTCCCCATTCCTGATTTAATGAAGGGGCGAGTTATACTGCCATAGAAAGAGATATCCATCATCATAAGCCATCAATGGCACTTGTAAGGACAAGGCAACTTCGAGGCTATCAGTTTCATTTGGATCCACAAACGCAAAAGTGGGAAGCGAACAAAAACAAGAATAGAAAAGAAAAGGAAACCTCGATTTGATTCAAATAACAATGGAAAAAAAGATCACTTACACTGGTGTCACTTTCAGTACAAGCTTGCTCTCATTCTTCCATGAAAGTCTCCTCTCCTCTCAGTTACATAAATAAAACAAAAATTACATGAAAGAAAACTAAGAATCTAAGTTACAAACTACAAATTAGCGATCGTTCCCCTCTGGTCTCTGAAAATCTCAGTATTTATAGGCAAACCCCAATATAGGAGAGTGTACAAAGATAGGGGAGCAAACGCTCCCCCTAACTCTTTAACAAAGCCGCTACGCGTTTCCGCGGCCAGGGTGTGGCCAGGTGGCCACACCCTGTTGGTGGTATTTTCTGACTTCGCGATTTGCTTTTATCTTTAACTGGATTTGCAGTTTAAGTCCGGGATTTTAACGAAATGGTCTTTGATCTTTGGCTTCAACCGATTGATTTGTAAGGATTTGTTCTAACTGGTTTTCAACCGATCTGAACCGACTTGATCTGCCCTGATTTACTGACTTTGAATTTATTCTGATTTAAATCAGAATTTGATGGGCTTTTGGGCTCATTTCTCTTCCCTCTCCTTTAGGAATGGGCCTGCAAATAAATTAAACAATAATTAGGAAAAAGCAGAGTTTATTTTGTAATAAGTATGAGAATATGATAATGAATGTGTAATATTAGAGACTGATCACTTATTTACCCGGGTAGTGAGCCTTTCGCCAGTGACTCCCAAACTCGATGATCTTAGGGCACCAGATGAGAAAACATCCCTCAGACTTAAGGACTCGAGTAAACAAGGCCACAAAACTAAAAGGGATTATTTTTATTTTTGTCCACAATTTTAGGTGTGAATAATTATGCTTCTTGAGGCATAATTACCCAACTTTAATAAGTGGTTTTTATTATCATTATATTTTTTTAATATATTTTTTATGACATATTCAGTCTTTATTTCAATCCCCAAAAATTGTGTAAGTGTGAAGTGCATAAATCTAAGGCAAAAAATTCAAGATCAAATTACCTTTCCAATCTTACTTTCTTATCCTAAAATTTAAACAAGAACTATTATTTTGACTTCATTTAAAAATTCATAATTTTAGGTCTTCCTAATTCCTAAGATAATCTTAATTTTCTTATAAATAAATCAAAACTATTTATCTTGTTTCAAAAAGTTTTGTAAAAAAGAAAAGAAAAGAGTTTTTATAAATTTTTTTAAATTAAAAATAAGTGAAAAAGAAAGAAAATATAAAACTAACTATGTTAGTAAACCCTCCCCCACACTTATCTCATGCATTGTCTCAATACATCGTGAATGTGTATATACATGAAACAAATGGAGAGGGAGGGAAGGAAAATTACCTCTTAGTGGTGGTTCCGGTGGTGGTCTGACTGGGCCAAGCGTTAATACCCAATCAAGATATCGTGGATCTTTCAGAAACCCACCAATGACTTCTCTAATACGATCCAGTAAAATGTTGATTGAATGAATGGTCTTATTTAAAAAAACTATCCCTATCTAATTTCTAATTTTTAAAAATAATTACTGAGTCATTTTCTCTCACATTCTTGTCCAACAATGAAGTGTGATTTTAGAAGATGATTGATTTGGACTCAAATGGAACATGAGTAAAAACTGACACTGACTTGGGAATTTGACTCAGATCCATTCGAGAGTCAACAATGAGAGTCGAAATTGGTTCAAAAATGGAGTCCAAATCAAAGAATTGATGTTCACACACTTTTCCCAGCAATGAAGTGTGATCATAAGAGATTGGTGATTCTATTTCATGGTGTACTGGTACAAGATTTAATGTTGACTCCGGAATAGAGAAAAAAATCTGGTAAAGATACCGGAGTCGTTATCGAATCAAAAATTGAAATGGAATTACCAACTTGAGGTTCAGGATCACTTTTAAGCTCAAGTTCAATTTTGGAAAAATGATAACTTGCCAAAATGTCAAGGTGGTGTTCAAGATTTTGGGCAAGTTCAAATGGATGTAATGAAATTGAATCTTAATTTTCGTCCACGGAAAGAATGTGAATGGGTGAAATGATCGATTCAAGTTCAGGAAGTATGGGAATCAAAACTGGCTTAAAAATGTCACTTAGTTCAGGTAACACTACAGGAGTCGATATTGATTCAATGAATGGAATCGAATCGCTAACTTGAAACTTAGGGTCACATTCATCTTCAAATTCAATTTCAGGAAATGGATACCTTGCCAAAGTATCAGGAATTAGATGGTGGTCAAGTTCAGATTGGTATGATGAAATTGAAGCTGGATTTCTAAAATGGCAAGATTCTTGAGTCATATGAACATCTGATGGACATGAAAACTTATTCATATTTTGTATTATTCGCTCGGTCTCTTGCACGAATTCCATAGTTTTTTCCCACAATGATTTTTCTTTGATTGGTTCTGGAAAAGAACTATATGAATTTTGAAAATTTTGTGGACATGATGAGGCCATATTGTATTCAAATTATTTTTGGGCCTTGTAGGCTGTCTAAAAATCATTAAAAGACAAGCCATTAAAAAAGGCAGAGTTTCAGGCTCTAGACGCAGAACTAGTGATGGCCATCCGCGTCTCAACATCAAGGCGCGTGGGCTCGACACCCGCGTCTCAACATCAAGGCGCGTGGGCTCGACACCCGCGTCTCAACATCAGGGCGCGTGGGCTCAACACCCGCGTCTCAACACCAAGGCGCGAGGGTTCAAACCCGCGTCTCAACATCAAGGCGCGTGGGCTCAACACCCGCGTCTCAACACCAAGGCGCGAGGATTCAAACCCGTGTCTCAACATCAAGGCGCGTGGGCTCGACACCCGCGTCTCAACATCAAGGCGCGTGAGCTCGACACCCGCGTCTCAACATCAGGGCGCGAGGGCTCAACACCCGCGTCTCAACATCAAGACGCGAGGGCTCGACACCCGCATCTCAACCTCAGGGCGCGAGGGTCCAAGGCCCACGTCTCGGATATAACCGCCCTGGTTATGGGGCCAGCCATCGCCCACATAGCGGGGAAGTTAGCCCCCCATTGTGGAGCATTTTTAGGGGGCACGTTCACCCCTGAAACCTCTATAAATAGCCCCGCCGCTATGAGGAGGACGACACAAGAGACAGGAGAGAGACAACAGACTACACACAGGCAGACAGAGATAGAGAGAAGCAAGAGAGAGCTCAACTCTTCAGCAAGCTTACGGCGTACAAGTTGCTCTTTGCCTACCTTCTCTTTGAGAGTTTTGGTAGACGGAGCTGTGCTACTCCTTCTACCAGCCGAAGAGAAGATCCCCGAAGGTCTAGACGGTCACCCGGTCAACGGAGAACAAGATTCACTCTCCATCGCCACTTGAAGAACCCAGCCTTAAACAAAGGGAGGATTCAAGACTCAACATCCTCCCTCCCTTGTAACCAGAATACGAGTCCGTTGTAATTTTTCAATTTGATTCAAGGAAATCTTACTTCGACCCCGTACCTTCTCCGTGTGCGTACAAGAGATGGCGACTCCGCTGGGGAATTCATTTGTTACCGACAAGCAAATCGTGGCGCAAGGTGATGTCCTCCGTAAGGGGAAGATGGTCGAATCGCTAATTGTCGAGTTCGACCAGGCGAAGTACGAAGAGTTTCTCTCTTCCGGCTCCAAGAGCCCAAGGACCCGCGTCTGCCGCAGGGTCTCGACGGGGAATGGCCCTGAAGCCCGATCTGAGGCTCTTTCGGGCGTCGCTGCTGCCAACTGTGCCAAGCAGGATACACGCGCCAACGCCTCTCAGGAGGCCCGCGTGGTCTCAGGCACAACTGCCGTTGCGACCACCGCGTCGCGAGGAACACATGCGTCAGCGTCTCTCAGGAGACCCGCGTGGTCAAAATCTCTAGTGTCCAGCATCAGGTCGTCGTTGGTCTCTCTCCACCTCCACGACGTAACCGAAATGCTGAGCGTCATCAGAGGAGGCGTGCGCGTCAGCTTCAAGTTGGAACTTCTGATTGTCCAACTAAGGCTGCACGCAACGCACAAACTGGCGTCTTAGTTGCGCCGCATCCAGCGCGCGAAGTCCGCGTTTGGCGGCCCAAACGCGAGACTCCCCAAGTTAGGTCCTCTGAAGTCCAACTTATCAAACGCCAAGGTGAAACCTCTGCGCCTCGTCAAGCGCAAGAGGCACGCCCCCATAGGCGTGGGGTCCAGCAACCCACTCTCTCTCAAACTCTTCTGCCCCGACGCACTAAGCGGCAACGCGACAATCGCGTCTCGTCTCAACAGAGACGCCAGGCGCGCGTCTTACAGCCGCAGCGCGAAATTCGCGTCCCTGAAACCCGCGTCCAGGCTGTACAGCATATGATGCCTCCCGTCTTCGACGTTGCGAGGTTAATCTCTTCAATCCCCCTCTCGTGGATCTGAGGGATTACTTGACGAAGAAAAGAAGTGCCAATCAGGTCACTTCATCATGTTGCTGCCAACGGCTCATCTCTATGCTCTCCGAGTGCCGTTGTGGTTCAGGTGTGCACCAGCAGTCTTTAGTTAGACAGCTGACCCTGATACCCCCGTCAGCCAAAATAAGATGCTCTCATAGGCGGAGGATGTTCTCTGACGCTGAATACCCAGAGCTCACTGCGAATATGACAAGCAGGAGCCGAGGAAAATAGCCTGCAGTCAGCTCTGACGAGTCTGACTCTGAACCGGAAGGAGTGTATCGACACACTCGTACCCGGACCGGGGCTATCCCCCCGATTGATTATAATGCCCTAGCCCGGGGCATCGAAGTGAACGACTCTCACTCTGCAGTAGCAGAATCGCAGGCCTCAAACTCTTTCATAGAGAAGGAGGCCTTCGTCTACATGACAAGCACTCCAGAGGAGACGGCCCGATGCCTGGATCAGCAAGCCCAGGTTCAGAAGGAACAACTCGATATGATTCTTGCTCAACGGGAATCTATCGACTCTCTCAAGCAGATGCTTGCGCAGTTGCTCGAAGACAGGAAGAATTTCCCCCTAAAAAGTCTAAGGGCAAGAAAAAAGAGAGAGAAAGCTCGTCTTTTGTGCACCCTGATGGAGAGAAGCCCACCTCGACCTCGTCCAGATCCTCGTCGCAAGGGAAGGATGACCAAAAACAGGGGAAGATTCATTCCGAAAGAATGAATCAATTAGAGCAACGCCTTGAGGCCCTCACCAACCGTAAAGGCCTCCAGGAAGCGGGAGTGGTCCGGCCTTATCCGGTCGAGTGGGACTAGTTCCATACCCGCCCAAGTTTAAGGCTCCAACCCTCCAAGCATTCGATGGGAAGGGGTCACCCAACCAACACCTCTACTACTTTAAATCCCAAACAGGGAATGTAGTAGACAATGATGCCATCTTGGCACGCCTGTTCATTGGCACCCTGAAAGGGCTCGCCTTCGAATGGTTTATGAAACTCCCGGAGGGCTCCATCAAGAACTGTGGTGATTTGGAGAAGCTATTCCTAACGCGCTTCTTCGAAGACGACTCGGAAGTCATGATGCCCACCCTTTTGGCTACCAAACAGCGAAAGGGAGAGTCTGTCAAATCTTTCGTGGAAAGATTTTGGAATGTGGCACTCCGATGTTCGAGCGGCATGACCCAGGTCACCCTGGTGGAAACATGCCGCCACAATCTCCAAACCTCACTCCTTGCTCAAATAGGAGTTGCTGAAAGCCGCACCTGGAAGCAGTTGGTCCAACAAGGTGAACAGGCTGAGGAGATTGTCGCCCGCGTCAGAGCGGAAGAAGGTAAGCCCAGGCCTGAGAGGTCAACGAGGCGTGCGCCAGACACATCCCTCCAAGCCAAAAGGAAGGATAACTTGGCAGCAGAAACCAAATCCCCTGCTAAACCTCAACTGGTCAAGGGAGGTGGCTCTTCAAGCCAACCACGGGCCAACAAACAGTATTCCTTCAAGGATGAACATGTCGACTCGCTCTTCAAATTACTCAACAAGAGCAATCGACTGAAGCTTCCTGAAGCTAGGCGCCCCGAGGAAGTCGGTAAAACCGACAATCCCACCTACTGCATGTACCACAGGATGTTGGGACACCCAACCAAAAGCTGCTACGTCTTCAAGGACATCCTTCAGGCCCTGATTGACGCGGAGGTATTGAAACTCCGACCAGAGCAGAAGAAGGTGACGGCTAATGTGACGTCAGTTCTCCAGTTTGGGAGATAACCCCCAACACCCTCTGGAGTAGTTCCTATCCCAAGAGGAGAGCTGAGAATGGTCAACACAGACCCTCACCAGCAGCAAGAAAAGGGCTTGGTACCTATCCCCACACCTCAAGGAGAAGTCATGTGGGTTCATCCCGACCTTGTGGATGGCCAACAATGGACTACTGTAACCAGTAGGAAGTCCAAAGGCAAAGCAAAGGCTTCATCCTGCAACGTGGTGTGTGCCTCCTCTCGAGAAGCGAAAACTGATATTCCCTCGCTAACCGACTCAGAAGAGGAGACAATAGTTCTGGCCGCAGAACCCGATCGGCTGGTAGCGGAAACCCGTTCAGGACAGCCCTACTTGAAGCAGTATGGCGAAGTAGCGGTAACTCCTCCAAGACTCGCTGCAGAGCCAGCCAAGCCCTCCGCGAAGCAACCCGGGGAGAAACAGAAAGAACTTCAGTTTTCTCGGAGTCTTTCGAAGGACGCAGCGGAAGGATCCACAGTACCTTACCGCTTTGATGTCCTGGCTCAACTAGCCAACATCCCGGCGCAGATTACGCTTTATGAGCTTCTTAGACTATCAAAGTCGACCAGAGAAGCTCTATAAGAAGCTCTGGCTAATGCTGAAGTCTTCGTGACCCAGCTACCAAAGGAGGAAGATGTAGAGGATTGCCTCCACGCCTCCCAAAATATTCCCTACATCACCTTCACGGCAGATGATATGCAAGTTAAAGGAAAGCATGATCGACCCCTTTACTTCGCAGGGTATATTGGATCATCTGAAGTGAACCGCATTCAGGTAGATCCAGGGTCCGCGTTGAGCATCATGCCTCGCCGGGTCATGTAACATCTGGGCATTTTTACTCATCGTTTGAGCCCTACCCAAATGACCATTTACGGGTTCAATGCCAATAGTACCCGCCCAATGGGGAAGGTCAAGCTCAAATGCCAGATTGGAGACCTAAGGTCAGAGGTGACATGCTACGTCATAGATGCTGACACCTCCTACAATCTATTGCTGGGACGACCATGGAGTCACCGCAACTCCATCGTTCCCTCCACTCTCCATCAAGTCATGAAATACATTGACGAGGGTGGAAAGGTGCAGACGTTGATTGCCGAAAGGCATCCGTTCAAAGGGGTCGAGAATTATTTCACAGACTCCTTACTGTACCAAGATCCCGTGGAGACGGATGAAGTCCCGCAACCAGAGGAGCCAGACTCTGGAAACGAAGCTGACACCGAGCCTGAAAAAGAAGAGTGCTTATGGGAGCTAGATCCACCTGTAACGGGCATTAATAAGCCCGATGTTGATAATACCTCCGCCGATGATGTAGGCGGTTGGTACATTAATGAAGAATTAGATTTAGCGTATTTTTCTGTGTTTGCTTCCGATTCGGTACCATCAGACACTAGTACTAAAGTAGATGACGATCTCTGGTCGGCAATGGGTGCTTTGACATCGTTGCATGTACCAGTGAAATCGTCCTTCGAGACATACCAAGATAATGGTAATGCACAAGAATCTATATTTATGGTTCCAGCAAGACGGAAAGGCCAAAAACTAATTCTTTTTGGGCGAATCTCGTCTGAACCAACGCCCCATGAAGAATCAGAAGGCGAAGAGGAATCCCCTCAGTTCAGTCATTATGAACCAAAAACACTCAAAATGATGAAAAACATGGGGTATGATCTAACCAGCAGACTCGGGTTGAACTTCGGTAAAGGAAGGAGAACGCTACTTCGATCCTTCGTGCCGAAAGGAAAAACCCCCGATTATTATCATCGGACGCGCAGGGGGTTGGGCTATGTATCAACTCCGACTCCATCAGCCTCTGATTCTGGGGGCTCATTTGGCCATAAATACTCTTCAGGCACGTCATCATGGGAGTCAGATGCTAGTGTCGGCAACATCTTCAAAGAACTTTCGGTGAACATGGTTTCAACAAGCCATCTGAAAGATGAAGATGAAGAAATGATCCGATCCGATGCAGATCCTTGGATCAGACATTTAAACACTCTCTGGGATACCCGCTTTGAACAGCGTAAACCACCCACAGAAGACAAGATTGTTCAGATTAATCTAGGAGATGAGGCCAACCCTAAGCCCATCTTCATAAGCGACGGCCTGTCACCGTCGGAAAAAAAAGGATCTAATATCTCTTGTTCAAGAGTACAGAGATGTTTTCGCTTGGAATTACGAAGACATGCCTGGACTTGATCCTCAGGTGGCTATGCACCGCCTCAACATCAATCCGGACGTGAGCCTGTTAAACAACAACAGCGATGGTTCCGTCCAGAAATAATGGAGGCGATTCAATCGGAGGTCAGAAAGCTCATAGATTATGGCTTCATCAGTGAAGAGCAACATCCCGATTGGGTAGCCAACATCGTCCCCGTTGCTAAAAAAACGGAAAGACCCGGATCTGCATCGACTTTCGTGATCTAAACGAGGCTTGTCCCAAAGACGAATTCCCATTGCCAATCACAGACGTCATGATTGACAATACCTACGGATTCGAACGAATGTCCTTCATGGACGGATTCTCAGGATACAATTAAATCAAAATGTATCCTGACGACGAAAAGCACACCTCCTTCAGGACACCATTGGGGGTTTATTGCCATACCGTCATGCCCTTCGGACTGAAAAATGCGGGGGCAACCTATCAGAGGGCCATGAACGCCATTTTCCAGCAGCAAATACGCAAAACGGTAGAATGTTATGTTGATGATATTGCGGTAAAAATCGCTTTAAGGGTGATCACATAGCTGACCTGAAGGTGGTCTTCGACATCATGCGGGCTCATCGATTGAAGATGAATCCCACCAAGTCCTTCCTGGGGGTGGCCAGTGGTAAATTCTTAGGATTCATTGTAACCTCCACCGGGATCCATTTGGACCCGGAAAAGGTTCAAGCTATCCAGGAGATGCAGCCCCCAAGAAATCTCAAGGAACTCAGGGGATTACAAGGACGATTAGCATATATCAGCAGGTTCATCTCAAACCTCTCTGGAAGTTGCCAACCCTTCGCTAAGTTAATGAAGAAGGGTGTCTCGTTCGTTTGGGATGACGCTTGCCAACAAGCGTTCGAGGAAATCAAGCAATACCTCACTCAACCACCAGTCCTTGCAGCTCCGATATCCGGAAAACCTTTCCTGGTATACGTCCGAGCAATGGATCATGCTTTGGGAGCTCTACTAGCTCAGCATGATGATCAAGGACGAGAGCAAGCGATCTACTATCTGAGTAGAACAATGATCGGAGCCGAACATCGGTATAATCCGATCGAGAAGGAATGTTTGGCATTAGTGTTCGCCATTCAGAAAATGCGACACTATCTGGTAGGCCAAACTAAAAACGTCATATCAAAAGTCAAGCCCCTGAGGTTACTTATGACTAAGCCTTCATCATTGAATGGCCGGCTGGCAAAATGGGCCATATTGCTGTCCCAATATGAGATACACTTTTTACCACAAAAGGCTATTAAGGGACAAGCGGTGGCGGATTTCCTAGCTGAGCACCCAGATCCGAGGGCAGCCAAAGTCTACGAGGATCTCCCAGATGAAGTGGCCGAAGTCTGTTTGACTTAGACATCGTTCGAAAGTCAAGTGTGGCAACTCTTCTTTGACGATGCATCCAGAACAAGCCCAAAAGGACACATAGTAGCAGGAGTAGGAGTAGTACTCGTCTCGCCACAGAACTATGTGATTCCCCGAGCCATCTCGCTTACCAAATCTTGCTCCAACAATGTAGCAGAATACAACGCTCTTTTGATTGGGATGCAGCTCGCCGATGAGGTTGGCGTTAAAAAACCTCGAGGCATACGGTGACTCTAAACTCATCGTCAGCCAAGTTCGCGGGGAGTACGAAGTCAGACATGAGGACTTAGTACCCTATTATAATGCAGCCGTCCACATGGCCGAGAGGTTCACAAACTTCTACATCGATCATGTACTGCGCAGGCAAAATGCGCATGCAGATGCACTCGCATCCCTCGCGGCCTCCTTAGCTCTTCCAGCTGGAGCAATGGAGAAAGTATTCGTCTACAGCCACGACCTGTATTGCCCGAGAACTGCCCTCGAAGACTATCAGGAGTCAAAGGGAGAGTGTCAAGGCAAAGAAGCGCTGGAATTGTCAACCGGGTCAGAGCTTAAAGACTGGCGATTCCCCTATATCGACTATGTCTTGTAGGCATCCTGCCTGAGGACGCCGCGGCTGCCATTCGAAGGAAAGTCCCTAAATTTTACTACAATGCGATTACACGAACATTGTATCGGCGATCACATGATGGGATCTTGCTCCGCTGCCTTTCACCAAAGGAGGCACAGGAAATATTGAAAGAAGCCCACGACGGTATGTGTGGAGCCCATCAACCTGGCCCAAAACTGGCATATCGACTCCAAAGGTTGGGTTACTATTGGCCCAAGATGATTGCCGACGCCGTCACTTATGCTAAAAGATGTCACGCTTGCCAGGTGCATGGCGATTTCATCCATCAAGCACCAGGTTACCTTCACTCTACGACCTCTACCTGGCCATTTGAAATGTGGGGGATGGATGTAGTTGGCCCTATCAGCCCACCATCATCAAAAGGACATCGGTTCATTTTGGCAATAACTGATTACTTTTCTAAATGGGCCGAGGCCATCCCTTTGAAGGAGGTAAAATCATCTAACGTGATCAAGTTCATAAAGCATCACGTCATTTACCGTTTTGGTGTACCTCGGCGAATTGTCCATGACAATGGACCCCAGTTCATTAGTCAGGCTTTCCAGAGATTCTGCGCCAAGTTCAGAATCCAGAGTGTGTCCTCAACGGCATACTACCCCGCCGCTAATGGCCTCGTAGAAGTTTCAACAAGACCATTGGCAAGCTTCTCAAGAAATTCGTCTCGAAAAGTCAGCGTGATTGGGACGACAAGCTGGGTGAATGCTTATGGGCTTATCGCACAACTGTCCGAACCCCGACTAAAGCTACGCCATTTTCTTTGGTATATGGGTGTGAAGCCGTCCTTCCACTCGAAATCCAAATTCCATCTCTACGCGTTGCCCTGACAGCAGAGATGACAACAGAGGAGAAGCATCGACAGCGACTCCAAAAATTGGAAGCCTTAGATGACAAACGTCTGCAGGCCCAGCAACAAATCGAGCTTTACCAAGCTCGAATTACCAGAGCCTTCAACAAGAAAGTTAAAGTGCGAACTTTCAAGAAAGGCGACCAAGTCTTAGCCGTCAGAAGACCCATGGTGATGACGCACAAGACAAAAGGAAAATTCCAACCCAAATGGGAAGGACCATTCGAAGTAGAGTCAGTCTACTCAAATGGATCGTATCGCCTCATAACTTCAAATGGCGATACACTCATGATGCCGATCAATGGCAGATTCTTGAAGAAGTACTATCCTTAATAGTACTCCTCCTCCGATCACGTTCAAAATTACACCTCTGATCAAAACAAGAAGAGTTTCTTCATTAATATCCAACGCCTCCGACGGCTAAGGATAGAGGAAAATGTTGGCTTCTAAGCCCAACATAAGTTTTCGATAACTCAACATGCTGAGGGGAATAGCATGGCTAGCCCAACTCAAACGGTAGTTGGTAAAGGCACCTCAAACCCGTTGACAGCTGAGGATTTGCTAAAAATCCTAAAGGACATGTTCTCATTTGATCCAACGCCTTCGACGGTTAAGGATAGAGGAAAATGTTGGCTTCTAAGCCCAACATAAGTCTTCGATAACTCATCATGCTGAGGGGAATAGCATGGCTAGCCCAACTCAAACGGTAGTTGGTAAAGGCACCTCAAATCCGTTGATGGCTGGGGGTTTGCTAAAAATCCTAAGTGGACTCAACTCCACTCTCCCCTCCAAAATCCCTTACCAATTCTCATCCACAGAATGGTAGGTCTACAAAATACAACTGTTGCCAAGTTAACACTATACCTCTGGCACTTCAAATTCCACTTGTCCATTCTCATCAATAGGATGACAGGTCCTCAAATTGCTCATATCACAAATCAATTTCTGTCAAGTTAATATCACACCTCTGACAAATTACTGTTAAGTTAACATTACACTTCTAAACGGTACATCAAGTTTCTGCCAAGTTTAATACCACACCTCTGACAGTCACTTTCCTCCAGACTTCCATGTCGAAGCCGAAATGGATGAGGCTAAGTTCGACATCACACCTCTAGCATCCAATTCATTGTTAGGTTCAACAATACACCTATGACAATGAATTTCCCTCGAACTTTCGTATCGGAGTCGAGATGACCAATGCCAAGTTCAACATTACACCTCTAGCATTACCCTCACTGTCAAGTTAAACATCACACCTATGTCAGTGACACTTCTGTTTTCCCAAATGAAACTGAAGTATTTCTGAGTCAGGTTAATATCACACCTCTGACTCACATCCTTGTCAGGTTAACATCATATTTCTGACAGGACTACATTCAACCCGTTAAGTTAATATCACACCTCTAACGGTAAAAACCTTCTTAGATTCCCCGCGGATCTAGATTCACTTGCTATTCTCTTCAACAGAATAACAAGTCTACCTAAACACATTGTTAGGTTAATACTACACCATTAACAGTGTTTTCCTTCAAATCCCCAGCTGAGCTTAATCAAGTGAATCCTAAACCTTAATAAAGGCCCATTTTCCCTGGGGGTACGAGTTTCACTTGTCATTCTCCTTTATAGATTGACAGGTCCACAAAACTATCTTACCTCTTGTCAAGTTAATATTACACCTCGACAGCACTGGGGAATTCCAAAAATAGGATTTCTCTCTAAAAAGTTTGACTATTTGAAATTATCGTCATAGTTTTGACAAGTCAAAGCCCTTTGCTTCTATACGTCTGACTAAAAAAAAAGTTCAAGACAATAGAAGGAGAAAAAGAAAAGTGTCACTTTTATTTATATCCAGGCACATGAAAGTGATACAAAAATGCTCTCTTATACAATAAGATTGAGTGTTACAGTTAAGGAGTACAAAGAAGTCTCTCTCTCTCTTAGAGGTTGCACTCGCTCCTCAGCTGCATTTTATTCCGAGTCAGGATGCTTGGAAGGGCGCCAAAGCAGGATCGGATACTGTGGCAACGATCGGGAACTGATTGCACTTCACATCGAAAGAGCCCATCCTTGACTAAGAGCAATGGTGTTCTTGAGGTCCGGTGGCAGCAGAATCCTCCGATTCCACCTGACCATCCGAAGTGGCGGGTTATGATCCTTCCTGATGAACATCTCTTCCACCAGAAGCTCATCCAGTGAACATAGAGTCATCTCGATGCCACTTCTGGGGTGAGAGAGGAGGTCTTGAGACCTTACAGGGGATGCTACCCACCACTGTATCCACTGCAACCCCCGCCGCCATACCCACTGTGACCGTGACCAGCCCGTAAGCATGACTGGTGCATCGCGTCCAATGAGATCTTGACGAGGGTTAAGTCCCCGTCAGGGATCGTGATTTCTTCCCTTGTGGACGACGGAGACTATAATTTCTTCCCTTGTGGACGAACATCGAACAAGTTCGCTGGCCGATATATTCTCCCAAGGGCCCAGCGAACGTGAAAAAGGATGATCAAGCCTACCTGCAAGAAGCAAACAAGGGAATTAGACAATTCAGAACTTAGTATACTTTGACAGAAGAAAACTAAGTCACAAACGCGGTTATTGCTGAAGACTGCAGACGCGGGAATGACCCACACGCTGGGCTAGATTCCTGCGACAAAAGAAACAGGGGAGAGACAACAGACTTCACACAGGCAGACAGAGAGAGAAGCAAGAGAGAGCTCAACTCTTCAGCAAGCTTGCGGCGTACAAGTTGCTCTTTGCCTACCTTCTCTTTGAGAGTTTTGGTAGACGGAGCTGTGCTACTCCTTCTACCAGCCGAAGAGAAGATCCCTGAAGGTCTAGACGGTCACCCGGTCAACGGAGAACAAGATTCACTCTCCATCGCCACTTGAAGAACCCAGCCTTAAACAAATGGAGGATTCAAGACTCAACATCCTCCCTCCCTTGTAACCGGAATACGAGTCCGTTGTAATTTTTTTAATTTGATTCAAGGAAAAACTTACTTCGACCCCGTACCTTCTCCGTGTGCGTACAGGCACAAGCAGACGATCGTCCACTCCTGGCTTTAAAGTGCACCCACGACAGACTTAAAGCAATCGGGGAGGTTTAGACTATGCATCTAAACACTCTACACGATCAACTTTGGTGGCTTCAAAGAGTTCCACAGTACACTCACGAAGACCATACTCCAGATAAGATCAAACCCGGAGCATTGACAGTCCTGTCACAAGGGTACGCTCAGCTAGAGTCCAAAGTATTTCGAAATCCGTCCCACTTAACTACGGAATGTCGAAAACTTTGGAGGGGGTTCTGTAGGCTGTCTAAAAATCACTAAAAGACAAGCCATTGAAAGCAGAATTTTGGCCGCGTTTCAGCCACTCCAAGGCGCGTGGGTCGAAACCCGCGTCTCAACATCAAGGCGCGAGGGTCCAAACCCGCGTCTCAGCATCAAGGCGCGAGGGTCCAAACCCGCGTCTCAGCATCAAGGCGCGAGGGTCCAAACCCGCGTCTCAGCACCAAGGCGCGAGGGTCCAAACCTGCGCCTCGGTTATAACTGCCCTGGTTATGGGGCCTATCTCCGCCCACATAGCGGGGAAGTTAACCCCCATTGTGGAGTATTTTTAGGGGGCACGTTCACCCCTGAAACCTCTATAAATAGCCCCGCCGCTATGAGGGGTCGGACACGGACGGTCGGTCGATAAGAGAGAAGAGATATACAACAGACTACACACAGGCAGACAGAGAGAGAGAAGCAAGAGAGAGCTCAACTCTTCAGCAAGCTTGCGGCGTACAAGTTGCTCTTTGCCTACCTTCTCTTTGAGAGTTTTGGTAGACGGAGCTGTGCTACTCCTTCTACCAGCCGAAGAGAAGATCCCCGAAGGTCTAGACGGTCACCCGGTCAACGGAGAACAAGATTCACTCTCCATCGCCACTTGAAGAACCCAGCCTTAAACAAAGGGAGGATTCAAGACTCAACATCCTCCCTCCCTTGTAACCGGAATACGAGTCCGTTGTAATTTTTCAATTTGATTCAAGGAAATCTTACTTCGACCCCGTACCTTCTCCGTGTGCGTACAAGAGAGGGATGAGTTTGGCGATTAATGTACCTTCAGCAGCTTCAGCAGGAATAACTGCCGCTAGTGGTGATGTCGTCAACGGCTCACACCCATATATTTCCTCCTCCGAGATGTGTGAGAATTTACTCGGATCAGGAGGAGCGGGTTCATCGCCAAAGTCGACCTCATCCTCAAAATCGATTTCCTCTTTGGATAATGAAGACGACAGTTCAACGTGAGGGACCTCGGCAACCGGAGCCTTGCCTCCAAACACCCCAGTGGTAGGGCTGGGGTCAACTGTCCGAGCACTGGAGATGAATACACTGGGAGACCCAGGCTGCTGTGCCTCATCTCCCCTCTCGTGAGTTGAGGAAGACCCAGGCTGAGCTGAGACTCTTGGAATCTCAACATCACCCATTATGTCGATCTCCGGCTGCTGTGCCTCATCCCTCTTCTCGTGAGCTGAGGAAGACCCAGGCTGAGTTGAGACTCCTGGAATCTCAACATCACCCATTATGTCGATCTCCGGCTGCTGTGCCTCATCCCTCCTCTCGTGAGCTGAGGAAGCCCCGAACTGAGCTGAGACCCCTGGCCTCTCAACATCGCCTCCGCTCATTATGTCGACTTCGAACTGCTCGGCCTCGTCAGCAGTGGTGGGTTTGTCAGCAGGCTCCGCTTCCTCCACAATCCTGGGGCCCCTGCTGCGCAACCTGCGAGCAGGGACTAAGGGGGCATCATCCTCATCCGCCTCTTCTTCCCTCGGTTCCTCAACACCAGAAGGGATGTCCTCGAATGGAGAAACTGCAGCCGTCAAGTCTCTCCGGACCTTCTTTGGGGCAGGCTCAGCAGTGGAGGTAGAGCTTTGAGGACGCTTACCCACCGCCTGTCGAGCCTTTGCTGCTCGCGGCTCCTCCCTCGATCCCTTCTGACCTCCTTCAGAGCCTTCAGATACTGCTCGACGCCTCGCGAGCGTTTAGTGGACCCCGACCTGGCTTCGTAACCTGCATTGATACTCTCAATGCATGAATACTCCGGAGCAAAATCTGGTGTTTGGTTGGCCTGGAAGTACCAAGTACAGAAGCTGAAGCTGGTACGGCCCTTCGGCCCTTTGATAGGCAGCCGAAAAGTTATTTCCGTCCCTCCGGCCACGCTATAATACCAAGCCCGAGCACCTTCAAACAAATTCCCACTGAAGGCGAGTCGAGCATTGGGGTTGCCGACATATAGTTAATCATAGCCGAACTGTCGGGCGAAGCGATTCGGCATATACGGCTCGATCGTGCATGAATTCCCTTGCCGGAAAAGCACATACCCGGGCCGAATGTTGACCAACCACCAGAAACCCCCGTAGACAGCCTCGTGAAGTCATCTTGGCCTGCGGAGTCAGTAAATTGTTCCCCGAAAGATGCACCAGGAATCGCGGGGAAGCAGCGATTAAGCTGGTAGTTCGAAGCCGACATGACGCACTTTCGAACGTAATACATGTAAGTATTACACCAGTTTGAACCCTCCAACCGCTGCACGAAAGGAACAAACCCCTCACACCAAGACACCGGCGTCATCAGAGAGGGACAGTGCATAACGTACCAAGCCATTAGGTACGTGTAGGGAAGCTCAACCCGAGGGTTGGGGCGCTTTATCATCGGCCTCCCCTCCGAGTCAACAATCACCTTGCCATGGGAGTCGACGGCCTTCCCTGCCTCGCACAGATTTTGGGTTAACGTTCGCAACCCGCTTTGAATACTCGCCGCCATGGCCGGGAGAAGGGCTATGGGCCTACCATAAGCCAGGAGCACCGCCGGGTACACTACGTCGGCAACAATGACTTCATGTGGCAGCGTTGGCACCACACAGCGCTTCAACCACAGCATTAAGAAGCCCGCCAACAGTGCGTGGTCGGAGATAGGGATCCGGGCTTGATGATGGAAGCTTTCGAAAACCGTGTCAGGTTCGAAAACATCCTCGTTTGACTCCGTGGTGTAGGAGTCTACAGAAGCTCTGATCCTATCGGCAATCTCCTCGTCAGAGCTGGGAGCCAGTCGGGTCACCGGACGGTCTTTCTGGTTGACGCCATTGAACAAGTAGCTTGCCCAAGACAGCTGCTTGACTCCCCCCGCCCTCCAAGAGGTTATCTGGCCGCAGACGTGGAAGTGACATAACACCTCCCAGTAAGTCTCGTACACTCGAGGAGACCCTTTCTTCATAAGGTGAAGCTCCTCAGTGGTTGGGACGTATTCTTCATAGGGAGAATCCCCCATTACCAGCCCCGAGACCTCGTACAACTCGTGCAGGGCGAGACCCATCTCCCCGACCGGAGTGAAGAATGTCCCCGTCAGAGGATTGTAACTCTCCAGGATCCCAAAGAAGTTTTGAGAGCTCGGTGGGATACCATACTGTACGACCCTGACTGCTTGGTACAATTCCGCTTGCTCCAATAAGCCTCTAAGGTCGGCAAGGACGAAGCTCACCATCCTGCCCCACCAATACTTCTCAGTGGAGTGGACCCACCCGGGCGAACGGAACTCGACCGGAAAATCACCCCTACTTTCATGAACGCGTTGAGGAAAGTGGTGCCAAAGTTTTGGTGTCTCTCCAACTGGGTGATCAGTCCTAAGCAGCCCTGAAAACAGGCCGAGAACCTCCCTATCATGACTATCATGGCGATATACCTTTTGGAGCCTAGGTCGCCAAGAGTAACCTCAGGGACATATCGGGAGAGTTCCCATTTCATTTTCTGAGGGACGGACATGTGTTGAAGATAAGATAGCGGGTACATCCTCTCCCTGTTTGGGAGAAAGAATCTTCTATCCCCTATCTGAGGAGCCATTTATAATCTCCGTCATACAAGGAATAACCGCCCTCGCTAACACGGTCTCCAAAGAAGAAGGCAGGCTTCTCCAGCGGAACGCGAGAATCCGTTGTGAATGCTGCGTCAGTCATAAGCTCCCGAAAGGTTGCCATGTCAACATTGGAGAGCCTCCTCCTGCGCTCCTGCGACCTATCAGCAGTCACAGGTACAGTCCTTTGCAGCATAAAGGTCCAATCACGGTCAGCACCACCTACATGCCCGAAGTGGCGCCTCTTGGAGAGTGGGGCAGAAGTGTGTTGCACTGCAGAAGAAGATGACACTTAATCAGAAATCTGTTGAAAAAAGTTAAGTGTCTATAGTCCAGACACAGAAAAGATACTGGAAGCAGAAATTGTCAAAATCCGCGTCCAGGTCTGAAAATCCGCATTCAGACGCAGAGGAGGTACTGGACGCAGAAATTGTCAAAATCCGCGTCCAGACCTGAAAATCCGCGACCGTGACGCCGACAGGGAGCCCGCGTTTTGAAATCCAAGACTTATGAAAAATTTTTAAGTACTTGGACTCAGGTGCGAGATTCATAAGAGACCAGCACCTGATGTCACAGAACGCAAGGATCAAGTCCGCGTTCGAACCCTTCACAATTAGAAATATTCTAAGTGAAGAATCCGAAGAAAAAGCGCCTCCCCAAGTGGATAAAATTAGTGGGGTCATCAAACCCGCGCCTTGTTTATCAACTCAAAGACCGCGTCTGAGAATCACACATGGTTTCTATTCTGTGTTGACGGTTCTCCTTTAAAAGAGGGATTTTTAGGAGTCCATGAACTTCCATTTATGGCGAAGTTTAAGCCTAATGGCATTATACCTGAGATTGGGGCTTCCTGCGCGGAGGAACCACCCCTCTGGGCCTCGACGACGGCCGCTTTTGAAGATGATGCGGTTGGCTTGGCCTTGGGTGCCATCGTTAATCAAGAATCCAATGATGGACAATGAAGAAATGAAAAGAGACAGAGAAGACTCCTTTTTCAAAAAACCCTAACAGATGCGCTCGAGACGAAAGAGATATCTCTCTGACTGTAGCCATTTATAGGCATGAAGATTGCAAAGATACGCAGCGCGTGGCTCGATTGGTTCGGCATCGAGTCATCGCTTGACGCGTGGACAGCTCATTTAATATACCGGGAAGTCCGCGCGCCAAAAAGAGCTGTCCCGTCAGTTCCCCAGAACAAGTGGTGGTGCACTCATGACATGGCACGGATTCGCACCCAATAGGCGCGCCTCTTCGATGGGCGTGCCCCGTCAGCACAGCCATAGTCGCGTCCAGAAAGTCGCGTCCTTACTCAAAAGGATGCGTCTCTCTGAAGTTCGCGTCCTTCCAATCCGGCCTAGCATCGCGTCTGCCCAATGGAATATCAGTCGCGTTTCCATTTCCAAAAGACGCACCCCATGAAAGTCGCATCTTTAAAGCAGTACTATCTCTGCTCTTCAAAAAGAACTGGCGTTCAGTCCTTACTTCTGCAAATCAGTTCAACAGTACACTGGCACAAGCAGACGACTGTTCACTCCTGGCTTAAAGTGCACCCACGACAGACTTAAAGCAATCAGGGAGGTTTAGACTGTGTATCTAAACACTCAACTCGATCAACTCTGATGGCTTCAAAAGAGTTCTACAGTACACTCACGAAGACCATACTCCAGACAAGATCAAACCCGGAGCAATAACAGTGCAATCATAAGGGTAAGCTCAGCTAGAGTCCAAAGTATTTCGAAATCCGTCCCAATTAACCGCGGAATATCGAAAACCTTGGAGGGGGTTCTGTAGGCTGTCTAAAAATCATTAAAAGACAAGCCATTAAAAAGGCAGAGTTTCAGGTTCCAGACGCAGGACTAATGATGGCCATCCGCGTCTCAACATCAAGGCGCGAGGGCTCAACACCCGCGTCTCAACATCAAGGCACGAGGGCTCAACACCCGCGTCTCAACATCAAGGCGCGTGGGCTCGACACCCGCGTCTCAACATCAAGGCGCATGGGCTCGACACCCGCGTCTCAACATCAAGGCGCGTGGGCTCAACACCGCGTCTCAACCTCAAGGCGCGAGGGCTCGACACCCGCATCTCAACCTCAGAGCGCGAGGGTCAAAGGCCCACGTCTCGGTTATAACCGCCCTGGTTATGGGGCCAGTCATCGCCCACATAGCGGGGAAGTTAGCCCCTCATTGTGGATCATTTTTAGGGGGCACGTTCACCCCTGAAACCTCTATAAATAGCCCCGCCGCTATAAGGAAGGGGGGACGACACAAGAAACAAGAGAGAGACAACAGACTACACACAGGCAGACAGAGAGAGAGAGTAGCAAGAGAGAGCTCAACTCTTCAGCAAGCTTGCGGCGTACAAGTTGCTCTTTGCCTACCTTCTCTTTGAGAGTTTTGGTAGACGGAGCTGTGCTACTCCATCTACCAGCTGAAGAGAAGATCCCCGAAGGTCTAGACGGTCACCCGGTCAACGGAGAACAAGATTCACTCTCCATCGCCACTTGAAGAACCCAGCCTTAAACAAAGGGAGGATTCAAGACTCAACATCCTCCCTCCCTTGTAACCGGAATACGAGTCTGTTGTAATTTTTCAATTTGATTCAAGGAAAAACTTACTTCGACCCCGTACCTTCTCCGTGTGCGTACAAGCTTGAGGAAGCTCAGGTAGGAGGAGACTCAGCTCTCTCCTGCTGAGCCAGTTCTTGTATCATCTCCTCAATCTGGGAGGAAGCAGCGGCCTCGCTAACCATGACTAGCCCTGCAACACGAGGCCAAATAAAAAAAGAAAACGTCAAAAATCCTTCTCCTAGTTAGAGGGATGAGTTTGGCGATTACCTTCAGCAGCTTCAGCAGGAATAACTGCCGCTAGTGGTGATGTCGTTAATGGCTCACACCCATATATTTCCTCCTCCGAGATGTGTGAGAATTTACTCGGATCAGGAGGAGCGGGTTCATCGCCAAAGTTGACCTCATCCTCAAAATCGATTTCCTCTTCGGATAATGAAGACGACAGTTCAACGTGAGGGACCTCGGCAACCGGAGCCTTGCCTTCAAACACCCTAGTGGTAGGGCCGGGGTCAACTGTCCGAGCACTGGAGATGAATACACTGGGAGACCCAGGCTGCTGTGCCTCATCTCTCCTCTCGTGAGTTGAGGAAGACCCAGGCTGAGTTGAGACTCCTGGAATCTCAACATCACCCATTATGTCGATCTCCGGCTGCTGTGCCTCATCCCTCCTCTCGTGAGCTGAGGAAGCCCCGAACTGAGCTGAGACCCCTGGCCTCTCAACATCGCCTCCGCTCAATATGTCGACTTCGAACTGCTCGGCCTCGTCAGCAGTGGTGGGTTTGTCAGCAGGCTTCGCTTCCTCCACAATCCTGGGGCCCCTGCTGCGCAACCTGCGAGCAGGGACTAAGGGGGCATCATCCTCATCCGCCTCTTCTTCCCTCGGTTCCTCAACACCAGAAGGGATGTCCTCGGATGGAGAAACTGCAGCCGTCAAGTCTCTCCGGACCTTCTTTGGGGCAGGCTCAGCAGTGGAGGTAGAGCTTTGAGGACGCTTACCCACCGCCTGTCGAGCCTTTGCTGCTCGTGGCTCCTCCCTCGACCCCCTTCTGACCTCCTTCAGAGCCTTCAGATACTGCTCGACGCCTCGCGAGCGTTTAGTGGACCCCGACCTGGCTTCGTAACCTGCATTGATACTCTCAATGCATGAATACTCCGGAGCAAAATCTGGTGTTTGGTTGGCCTGGAAGTACCAAGTACAGAAGCTGAAGCTGGTACGGCCCTTCGGCCCTTTGATAGGCAGCCGAAAAGTTGTTTCCGTCCCTCCGGCCATGCTATAATACCAAGCCCGAGCACCTTCGAACAAATTCCCACTGAAGGCGAGTCGAGCATTGGGGTTGCCGACATATAGTTGATCATAGCCGAACTGTCGGGCGAAGCGATTCGGTATATACGGCTCGATCGTGCATGAATTCCCTTGCCGGAAAAGCACATTCCCGGGCCGAATGTTGACCAACCACCAGAAAACCCCCGTTGACAGCCTCGTGAAGTCATCTTGGCCTGCGGAGATAGTAAATTGTTCCCCGAAAGATGCACCAGGAATCGCGGGGAAGCAGCGATTAAGCTGGTAGTTCGAAACCGACATGACGCACTTTCGAACGTAATACATGTAAGTATTACACCAGTTTGAACCCTCCAACCGCTGCCCGAAAGGAACAAACCCCTCACACCAAGACACCAGCGTCATCAGAGAGGGACAGTGCACAACGTACCAAGCCATTAGGTACGTGTAGGGAAGCTCAACCCGAGGGTTGGGGCGCTTTATCGTCGGCCTCCCCTCCGAATCAACAATCACCTTGCCATGGGAGTCGACGGCCTTCCCTGCCTCGCACAGATTTTGGGTTAACATCCGCAACCCGCTTTGAATACTCGCCGCCATGGCCGGGAGAAGGGCTATGGGCCTACCATAAGCCAGGAGCACCGTCGGGTACACTACGTCGGCAACAATGACTTCATGTGGCAGCGTTGGCACCACACAGCGCTTCAACCACAGCATTAAGAAGCCCGCCAATAGTGCGTGGTCGGAGATAGGGATCCGGGCTTGATGATGGAAGCTTTCAAAAACCGTGTCAGGTTCAAAAACATCCTCGTTTGACTCCGTGGTGTAGGAGTCTACAGAAGCCTTGATCCTGTCGGCAATCTCCTCGTCGGAGCTGGGAGCCAGTCGGGTCACCGGACGGTCTTTCCGGTTGACACCATTGAACAAGTAGCTTGCCCAAGACAGCTGCTTGACTCCCCCCGCCCTCCAAAAGGTTATCTGGCCGCAGACGTGGAAGTGACATAACACCTCCCAGTAAGTCTCGTACACTCGAGGAGACCCTTTCTTCATAAGGTGAAGCTCCTCAGTGGTTGGGACGTATTCTTCATAGGGAGAATCCCCCATTACCAGCCCCGAGACCTCGTACAACTCGTGCAGGGCGAGACCCATCTCCCCGACCGGAGTGAAGAATGTCCCCGTCAGAGGATTGTAACGCTCCAGGATCCCAAAGAAGTTTTGAGAGCTCGGTGGGATACCATACTGTACGGCCCTGACTGCTTGGTACAATTCCGCTTGCTCCAACAAGCCTCTAAGGTCGGCAAGGACGAAGCTCACCATTCTGCCCCACCAATACTTCTCAGTGGAGTGGACCCACCCGGGCGAACGGAACTCGACCGGAAAATCACCCCCCCACTTTCATGAACGCGTTGAGGAAAGTGGTGCCAAGTTTTGGTGTCTCTCCAACTGGGTGATCAGTCCTGAGCAGCCCTGGAAACAGGCCGAAAACCTCCCTATCATGATTATCATGGCGATATACCTTTTTGGAGCCTAGGTCGCCAAGAGTAACCTCAGGGACATATCGGGAGAGTTCCCATTTCATTTTCCGAGGGACGGACATGTGTTGAAGATAAGATAGCGGGTACATCCTCTCCCTGTTTGGGAGAAAGAATCTTCTATCCCCTATCTGATGGAGCTATTTATAATCTCCGTCATACAAGGAATAACCGCCCTCGCTAACACGGTCTCCAAAGAAGAAGGCAGGCTTCTCCAGCGGAACGCGAGAATCTGTTGTGAATGCTGCGTCAGTCATAAGCTCCCGAAATGTTGCCATGTCAATATTAGAGAGCCTCCTCCTGCGTTCCTGCGACCTATCAGCAGTCACAGGTACAGTCCTTTACAGCACAAAGGTCAAATCACGGTCAGCACCACCTACGTGCCCGAAGTGGCGCCTCTTGGAGAGTGGGGCAGAAGTGTGTTGCACTGCAGAAGAAGATGACACTTAATCAGAAATCTGTTGAAAAAAGTTAAGTGTCTATAGTCCAGACGCAGAAAAGGTACTGGACGCAGAAATTGTCAAAATCCGCGTCCAGACCTGAAAATCCGCGACCGTGACGCCAACAGGGAGCCCGCGTTTTGAAATCCAAGACTTATGAAAAATTTCTAAGTACTTGGACTCAGGTGCGAGATTCATAAGAGACCAGCACCTGATGTCACAGAACGCAAGGATCAAGTCCGCATTCGAACCCTTCACAATTAGAAATATTCTAAGTGAAGAATCCGAAGAACAAGCGCCTCCCCAAGTGGATAAAAGCGGTGGGGTCATCAAACCCGCGCCTTGTTTATCAACTCAAAGACCGCATCTGAGAATCACACATGGTTTCTATTCTGTGTTGACGGTTCTCCTTTAAAAGAGGGATTTTTAGTAGTCCATGAACTTCCATTTATGGCGAAGTTTAAGCCTAATGGCATTATATCTGAGATTGGGGCTTCCTGCGCGGAGGAACCGCCCCTCTGGGCCTCGACGACGGCCGCTTTTGAAGATGATGCGGTTGGCTTGGCCTTGGGTGCCATCGTTAATCAAGAATCCGATGATGGACGATGAAGAAATGAAAAGAGACAGAGAAGACTCCTTTTTTCAAAAAACCCTAACAGATGCGCTCGAGACGAAAGAGATATCTCTCTGACTGTTGCCATTTATAGGCATGGAGATTCGCAAAGATACGCGGTGCGTGGCTCCATTGGTTCGGCATCGAGTCATCGCTTGACGCGTGGACAGCTCATTTAATATACCGGGAAGTCCGCGCGCCAAAAAGAGCTGTCCCGTCAGTTCCCCAGAACAAGTGGCGGTGCACTCATGACATGGCACGGATTCGCACCCAATAGGCGCGCCTCTTCGATGGACGTGCCCCGTCAGCACAGCCATAGTCGCGTCCAGAAAGTCGCATCCTTACTCAAAAGGATGCGTCTCTCCGAAGTTCGCGTCCTTCCAATCCGGCCTAGCATCGCATCTGCCCAATGGAATATCAGTCGTGTTTCCATTTCCGAAAGACGCACCCCATGAAAGTCGCGTCTTTAAAGCAGTACTATCTCTGCTCTTCAAAAGGAACTGGCGTTCAGTCCTTGCTTCTGCAAATCAGTTCAACAGTACACTAGCACAAGCAGACGACTGTTCACTCCTGGCTTAAAGTGCACCCACGACAGACTTAAAGCAATCGGGGAGGTTTAGACTGTGTATCTAAACACTCAACTCGATCAACTCTGATGGCTTCAAAGAGTTCTACAGTACACTCACGAAGACCATACTCCAGATAAGATCAAACCCGGAGCATTAACAGTCCAGTCATAAGGGTAAGCTCAGCTAGAGTCCAAAGTATTTCGAAATCCGTCCCAGTTAACCGCGGAATATCAAAAACCTTGGAGGGGGTTCTGTAGGCTGTCTAAAAATCATTAAAAGACAAGCCATTAAAAAGGCAGAGTTTCAGGCTCCAGACGCAGGACTAGTGATGGCCATCCGCGTCTCAACATCAAGGCGCGAGGGCTCAACACCCGCGTCTCAACATCAAGGCGCGTGGCCTCGACACCCGCGTCTCAACATCAAGGCGCGTGGGCTCGACACCCGCGTCTCAACATCAGGGCGCGTGGGCTCAACACCCGCGTCTCAACATCAGGCGCGTGGGCTCAACACCCGCGTCTCAACACCAAGGCGCGAGGGTTCAAACCCGCGTCTCAACATCAAGGCGCGTGGGCTCGACACCCGCGTCTCAACATCAAGGCGCGTGGGCTCGACGCCCGCGTCTCAACATCAAGGCGCGTGAGCTCGACACCCGCGTCTCAACATCAGGGCGCGAGGGCTCAACACCCGCGTCTCAACATCAAGGCGCGAGGGCTCGACACCCGCGTCTCAACCTCAGGGCGCGAGGGTCCAAGGCCCACGTCTCGGTTATAACCGCCCTGGTTATGGGGCCAGCCATCGCCCACATAGCGGGGAAGTTAGCCCCCCATTGTGGAGCATTTTTAGGGGGCACGTTCACCCCTGAAACCTCTATAAATAGCCCCGCAGCTATGAGGAGGACGACACAAGAGACAGGAGAGAGACAACAGACTACACACAGGCAGACAGAGAAAGAGAAGCAAGAGAGAGCTCAACTCTTCAGCAAGCTTGCGGCGTACAAGTTGCTCTTTGCCTACCTTCTCTTTGAGAGTTTTGGTAGACGGAGCTGTGCTACTCCTTCTACCAGCCGAAGAGATGATCCCCGAAGGTCTAGACGGTCATCCGGTCAACGGAGAACAAGATTCACTCTCCATCGCCACTTGAAGAACCCAGCCTTAAACAAAGGGAGGATTCAAGACTCAACATCCTCCCTCCCTTGTAACCGGAATACGAGTCCGTTGTAATTTTTCAATTTGATTCAAGGAAATCTTACTTCGACCCCGTACCTTCTTCGTGTGCGTACAGGCCTCTATCGCTTCTTCCAAAGTCCTTTGCAATGATGATTTTTCTTCAGTAGGTGGTTCAGGAAAAGGAGGATATGAAGAAGAATTGGGGAATGAATATTGTGAAAATTATGGACAATGTGGTTGAAAATTTGACTCAGGGGAGGTGGATCCCCATTGACTCTGTGAAGAGTTGAAATTATTTTAAATTTATGGTCATAAGATTGGGGATATGGGTCATATTGAGTCGGATAATCCCAACACGGCATATATTGTTAGTTCATGTTGTATATAGCCGGGTCAGAGTTATCCGAGTCAAATGAGGTCGGGGTGAAATATAGATTCAAATTAGGATTGAAAAAATTGTTATTGTTAAAATCCATGTCACAATTTACAAAAAAAGAAAACAAACAAACAAACAAGCAAACAAATAAAGAAAAAGAAAAAGAAAACAAGGCTATGTTAGGGTTGACTTAGACCTAGACGACTCCTAACTGGTTAGACTGTCCACGGGGGGATATTGTTGGAATCTGACCACGAGTTAATCGGCCAGGTAGGGCAAGATCAGTGGGAGGTATCCGTGCCGGAGCAACGGGCCAAATTTTGCCAAACCACTGTTCTTCGAAGTTTCGCCTCTCAATCCCCAACCTTAGACACCGATTTGACAAGAGTTAACTTCTAACAACTTTCTCCTTAGGTCAATCTCTTAAATGAGTCCGAGATGTCCCTAGGGGCCAACGTCTAGCAAATTTTTATTAAAACCTGGGTTGTGTGAGTGGGGAGGTGATTTTTGGGCTAAGGGTGGGTAATGACTTCCCCACCTTATGTTGTCTTGAGTTTTGCCCTTAAGTTTAATTTTTGCAAGCGTGCAATATAGATAAGAATGAACACACAAAGAGAGTAAATCACCCACGAGTTTGTCCTAACTATATGCTATGCAATATGTACACCTCCATCAAGATCACAACAACACATGAACAAAATACAGTATATTGGAATGAAAAATGACACGTGCCTAGATGCAAATATCTAAGCCGTTTTAAAGCATCCAATTTCTATATTTTAGTTCTTAAAATTATTTATAGTGTACAGGTAATATAAAAAAATTAGCAGCAGAGTATAAGAATATACAAGAATTTACCCAACCACACAAGAACAAGTGCAGACTTCTGCAGCGCTAAAAATTTAACCTGCACACCAAAAATAAAGAAGAAAAGTTAACAAAATGTGAAATCAAACCGTTTCCATCCCCCACAACGGCGCCAAAATTTGATCGAGTAAAAATCGCGCACAAAAAGTGTATGTTTTGAAATCAAGATTTAAAGTGTGTGTGCTTTATCTTCCTCGATACTTTCGTTATAGCATAGAGGCTAAAACGAGTCGAACCCACAAGGACGGGAGGCGATAGAAGCTTACACGGTATGTTCACATCTATGTTAATGGTTCTTCAATGTTTGAAAGAATGAAAAGAGAAGGAAACAAAGAATGAAAAAAGAAGTACGGTGAAACACAAAAAAGTGGTAAATATAGAAGAAATAGTTTTTGTGGTTTTTGTTTTTATATCTAAAATAAAGTGAAAAAGAAAGAAAACCCATGGCTACTAACTACTAATGACTCCACCAACATGCTAACTTCTTAGTGATAGTTGCCTCACATGTATCATTGGCCATCACTAGTCCTTAGTTCATGAGCTTTACAAAGCATGGCTCATATGTTAACTTTCACATCCAAATTCAACCAACAAGTGCAAGCTACACTTAAATAATCAAAACTTAATAAGAGCAAGCATGAAATAAAGTAATATTAGCTTGTTAGAGATTTAGATGTTTGAGTGTTAGAATCCATCATCATGAGCCATCAATGGCTCTTGCAAGAGCAAGGCCAAGTAGAGGCTATTAGATTTATGTGGATTATCAACTAAGAAGTTAGACTAGTTAGTGGTTAGTAGTTAGTTGCCATGAGAGAAAAATTAGCTACACATGTAAAAGGGATTAGAGAGAAGAAAACAAAGATAAGATAAGAGACACCTTTCATAGATTGTCACCTTCTATTACAATCACTCTTGCTTCCCAGCATGTACCACTCTCTCTCCCTATTACAAGATCTACAAGAAGTGGAATATACAAAGGAGGAAGAAGAACACTAACCTAAACTACCCTAAACTACAAAATGGAGATGAAAACTACCCTAAAAATATTGCATATCTCCTGCTCTGGAAGTCCAGGGGTTATTTATAGGCACCAGGAGAAAGGGGGCCAGGGGGCCAACCCTGGCCCAAAGTACGGGCGCGCCCGCGGAAATCGCCGCTCTTCTAGAGCCGCCGCGCAGCGCTTCAGGCCGCGCGCTGTCCCGTCTGTTCCCTGTCAGTGTCAACGCCCGGTTTCTGGTTTTCAGCCCTGATTTTGACAAAATAGCTCTCCAAGATCAATGGCTATATTATAGGCCTTTAATCACCCATTAAATGATGATTTAGTGTCTTCTTCTTCATTGCACACCATGGACCTAGAAACATGCAAGAAAGGTATTATTAGCAAAATTCAATATTAAATAAATGTGAAGATGTGGTATGAAATATGCAATTTTAGAGACTAGTCATGATTACAAGATCTTCATCTGGGCTTCATCGTTAGTGACGTCGAGTGTTTTGAGTTTTAGTCCCGTATTTGAATCTTCTTGAGTCTTCAACACCTTCCTTTAGAGGAAGAAAATTCTTTGAATCCTTAGAACCCTGAAATATACTTAAACACTTGAACTTTATTTGTACAAATAACCATATATATTTTGTTATCATCAAAACCATAAAACCGGTGATTGTAACTTTGGGCCAATAATCTCCCCATTTTTTGATGATGACAAAACATAAGAGTTATTTAAAATAAAAGATAGGAAAGAGCTTGAAAAAGCTCCCTCTCAAGTTATGTTATCTATCAAGTATAAGAAAATATTATGACTTTAAATAGATTTGGCAATATAATCAAGTTACACATATATACATATATGAAGATGGTACCAATATAGAATAATATGCATATATAGCCTGCCATCCTTCTAATCCTCCTTCCTCCAAAAACAATACACAATGAATAAAATAATGAATCATGGTATTGCATATAAGCATGGAAATGGATATAGAATATCAAAACAACTTAATAACTCAAATATCTATCCTCCTTTTTGTCATACATCAAAAAGGAAAAAGACATCAACATGAAAGAGAGATTAATTTGAAAAAAAAGATGTGTAAAGGATTTAAAAGTACATGAAACAATTTCAAAACTTATGAATCCATAATACAAACATTTAACTCACCACAAATGAATGAAAATCTATTATAATCTAGTGGTTTAATAAAAATGTCCGCAAGTTGATAATCAGTAGAAACATAATCAATTTCAATTTCGCCTTTCTCATAGTGATCTCTAATAAAGTGATATCCAATATCTATGTGCTTAGTCTTGCTATATTGATTTGTATTTTTGGTCATATGAATGGTGCTAATATTATCACAAAATATTTTAATATGGTCATAATGCAAATCATAGTCAAGGAGAGTATGTTTCATCCAAAGAACTTGTGCACAATAAGCTCCGGCCGCAACATGCTCTGCCTCGGCGGTTGAGAGTGCTAAAAAATTTTGCTTCTTGGAAGATCACGAAACAAGACAATTTCCTAAAAATTGACAAGTACCGCTAGTGGTCTTCCTATCCACGCTATAACCGGCATAGTCGGCATCCGAATAACTCTTCATGAGAAATTGTCTGGTTTTCAGATACCACAAGCCCATTCCAATAGTGCCCTTAAGATATCTAATAATATGTTTTACCGCAATTAAGTGAGACTCTTTAGGACGAGATTAAATTCTAGCACATAAACACACACTAAACATAATATCCAGCCTACTAGCCATCAAATAAAGTAAACTACCAATCATGCTTCTATAAAGTTTAATGTCTACATTTATACCTTTTTCATCCTTATCAAGCTTTGTAGTAGTGGCTATGGAAGTCTTTCTTAGCTTTGCATCTTCAAGCCCAAATCTCTTAATGAGTTCTCTTGTGTACTTGGCTTGATTGATGAAGATCTCATCACTCCTTTGCTTGAATTGGAGTCCAAGGAAGTAGTTTAGCTCTCCCATCATAGACATCTCAAACTCGTTCTTCATGCATGATTCAAATTCTTCGTAAAGCTTTCATTAATGGATCCAAAAATAATATCATCAACAATTATTTGAACAATTAGGATATCACTATCTACATGCTTTGTAAACAAAGTGGTGTCAACCTTAACTTTAACAAAATTATTTGAAATTAGAAAAGTTGAAAGCCTTTCATACCAAGCTCTTGGAGCTTGTTTTAAACCATATAAAGCTTTATCAAGTTTGTAAATAAAATCCGGATGTGTAGGATCAACAAACCTGAGGGGTTGTTCAATATACACTCTCTTCTATAAAAATCATTTAAAAACGCACTTTTGACATCCATTTGAAAAAGTTTGAAATCTTTAAAAAAAGCAAAGGCAAGTATCATCTGTATGACTTCAAGCCATGCTACGAGTGCAAAAGTTTTCTCAAAATTGGTACCGTCGATTTGGGTGTAACCTTGGGCCACTAACCTAGCTTTATTTCTAATAACATTACCCGACTCATCCAACTTATTTCTAAAGATCCATTTAGTACCAATAGTTGGTCTATAATGGTGTCTAGGAATAAGATGCCAAACTTTATTGCGCTCAAATTGATTGAGCTCTTCTTGCATTGCAAGCAACCGATATGAATCGGCCTCGGCTTCGAGGATGTTTTTGGGCTCAATGTGTGAAATAAAAGCAAAATACCCACATAAATCATAGAGTTTGGATCGAATAGTTACCGCCTTGGATACATCACATATGATGAGGTTCTTAGGATGATTAGTAGCAAATCTCCAATTGGCTCCACTTCAACCTCTTGAACTTCACCCTGTTCATCAATCTTTGATTTTTTTCTTCTATAAGTGAGTTCTTCAACATTATCTTCTTCATGTCTTCACCTAAGGAATCAATCTCTAAGCATTCTTCACGAACGCATTAGATTCCTCAAACTTGATATGTAGATTTTTCAATAGTCAAAGTAGTTCTATTGAAGACTCTATAGGCCTTACTAGTATTTGAATACCAAACAAATATGGCTTCATAATATTCGCATCGAATTTTCTTAAATTATCTTTAGTGTTTAAAACAAAACATTTATAACTAAAAACTTTAAAATAAGAAACATTGGATTTTCTCAATAGTAAATTTCAAATAAAGTTTTGAGATCTAACATGATGTGTTTACGGCCTTGGCCCATAAGTATTGAAGGAGTCCGTATTCATTTATGATTGTCCTACCTATTTCTTACAGAGTACGATTCTTCCTCTCAACGACTCCATTTTGTTGTGGAGTTCTAGGACATGATGTCATATTTGATTCCATGTTCTTCACAATAGGTGATAAAGGAGTGGTTAATGAATTCACCACCTCTATCACCTCTTATATGTAAACTCAGAAGAAAAAAAATTTCTTTTTCAACTCTTTTTCTAAACACTTGAAAATATGAGATCTTTGTGTTCTAAAAAGAAAACCCATGTAAAATGAGAAAAATCATCAACCAAAACAAAGAAAAAATAATTTTCACTTAGACTTTAATTTTAGTTGTACCAAACAAATCCATGTGAATTAACCCCAAGGGTCTTGATGTCATGATGTCCTTGATTATTTTGAAAGAGGACTTGGTTTGTTTCTCATGTTGGCACGCATTGCAAATGCGGTCTTTTTCAAATTTCAAACAAGGAATACCTTTCACCACTTCCTTATTATTGATTCTAGATAGATGGTCAAACAAAATATGGCCTAGTCTCCTATGCTATAATCAAGAGTCTTCATTAAAGGCATTTAAACATGTAACATTGTATTATAAATTTGACATATCAATCATGTACACATTATTTTCATGAAAACCAGAAAGTTCACATGTATTGGTTTATCTATCTAAAACATTACAAGCTAAATCCTCAAAAATCACTTTAAAACCTCTATCACAAAGTTAACTAATACTCAAGAGGTTATGATTGAGACCATCAACTAAAACAACACTTTCAATTAAAGGAGATGAGCCAATTTTAATATTACCTATACCGATAATTTTCCCTTTGGAATCATCTCTGAAGGTGATGGTGCCACCTTCATGGTAACTTGATAGGGTTGCAAAATTGTTGATATCCCAAGTCATATGTCTTGAGCAGCCGCTATCAAGATACCACCGCTCCCTACGTTTTGGAGCCTTGGTGTGTACCTACATCAAGTAACAAATTGGTTGATTTTGGTAACCAAATTTTCTTGGGTCTTATGATGTTGCTTTCGAAACCAAATGTGATCATTAGATGCATTTAGTCTATTAAAGCAAAAATTGGTTAAGTGACCTTTTCGGCCACAATAAGTGCATGAATAAACTCTACCATAATAAAAGCATGATGGGTGTGTGGGTTGTGAACATGCTTGGTGTGTGTTGTGTGTCTAACATGATGTTTATGTATATATTGTGATTTAGGAGTGTGGGTATGTGTAGTATGATGAGCATGTGTAGTATGAACATGTTTCTTTAGAGTATGTTTCTTAGGAAACATTGCCTCCAACCTAGATTTATCAAACTCACATTTCTTCCACACATCTCCTAAAAGGTTAATTTTATCTTTTAAAATAGAAATCTTATTTTTATCAATTAATGAAAATTTTACTTTACAGGAAATTTTATATGCATCAAAATCTTTTTGTGTGGATATGAGTGTGAAAGATAAATCATCTTTTTCTTTTGAAAATATAACAATTTTATCTTGAAGAGTTTCATTTTTTTTTCAATTTTAAATACTTCTTTTTAAGAAAATCATAGTTGTTAGACAACTCTTCAAAAGCCTCTCCTAATTCATCCATTGTTAATTCATTATCATCAAGTGACGGTTCGAATATTACCTCAGGTGTGTTATCATTAGTCATGAAACACACGTGTGTCGTATCCACTTCTTCATCGGTTTCACTCTCCGAGTCCCAAGTAGCTTTGAGAACCTTCTTTTTGTAGGGCTTCCTGGAGGTCAAAGGTTTGCTCTTGGTCTCTGGACAATCCGCAACTATGTAACCCGGCTTCCGATAATTGAAGCATATGATCTTCTTGTCTTCTTTATCTTGCCATCTTCTTCTATTGTTAAACTTGGCCTTATTGTACATCCTCCTTACATTTTTCACTTTGAGGGAGAATTCTTTATCATCCTCTTCTTCATCATCATCATCGTCAGAGATGGTGGGAGTGGATTTGAAAGCGATCACTTTCTTCTTTTGTGGTGCCATCTCTTCCATTGCCTTCATTTTCATTTCATGGGTCTTAAGGTTTCCTATAAGATTAATGAGTTCCATCTCTTTTTTGTCGTTTAGCTCCTTCAATGTAGTAGTCTCGACTTCCCATGAGGGTGCAAATGCTTAAATGACCTTCCTTATTTTTTAATCATTGTCAATGTCATCACCTAAAGAAGAAAGACCATTAGTTATTTTAGTATATCTTGTTACCATATCATCAATGGTGTCAATATCATGCATGGTGAAATTTTTATATTGGGAACATAAGAAATCAATTTTTGCTCTCTTAACTTGTGATGTTCCTTCGTGTGTGACTACTAGGTGTAGGATCTAAAATTATTGTCAACATAAATCTAAAACAAAGGATGATTAGCATTAAATATAACTTGCACTAAAGGAAATTAAATTACAGAAAGTAAATCAAACGCAAACACAAGTGATTTATCCTAGTTCGGTCCTCTTGACCTACATCCAGTCCCCAAGCCACCCGCTTGAGATTTTCCTTTAACCTTTAATTTTGTACACCCAAAATCAACAACTTGTACACCGCTTGACAAATCCCCTTTGCCAAATGTGTACAACTCTTCTTAACAACTAAGAAGACAACAACAACTTGTACAACCTCTCTTCAACCCGCAGATGCTCTTGTACAGTCTTTCTCCTTGAGTAATTATAATCAATCCTATAAGCCTTAAATCTGTATGTGATCGTGAACAAGGATTCTTTGATTGAGGCTAAACCTGCACAAAAAATACGGATTTTTAGATCTTATAATAAAAACGTGCAAGTGCTCAATACTTCCGCTATAGCAAGTGGCTAATGCGGGTCGTGAACCACAAGGAGGGTTTGCGATGGAAGCGTTTACAGTTTTATTGAAATCGTTATCAAAACTAAGCGAAGGTTCTTCTCTGTTTTTAAAGTTAAGAAAAAGAAAAAGAAAGTTAATGGTTAAAGTTAAGAAGAAAGCGAGAGATGAAGAAGATGGAAAATCAAAAAATGATGAAAAGCGACTATGTACAATGAAGTGGAGAAGAAAGAGTTTGAGGAGGTGTTGGTCTATACATAAGAAGTAAAAGAAAAGAGAGAGAGAGAGAAAAGTAAAGAAATACTTACCTAGGTTGAGTGTTGACTTACTTGGAAACCTTCTTGCAAGTTCTACCTTTTTGCTTCGGAGGCGTTCAATGCATAGATCATAAACTCGAGCTCGGTCCCCGTGCACATTATATCGTCAAGCATAAGAAGAACGAAGTGATGCGAGCTTGGAAGAGGAGAACGTCTTCATGAACTATCGCTGGCTCTCACGTAGCATCTGTGTACTTGCTTTAGAGTTCACTTGTAGACTCAACACATACAACCAAGGTGAAGTGGAAAAGGAAAACGAAAAGCAAAACAAATGTAAAGGAAAGTAAAGAAACGAACATAAATAAAAGTTTACCTTTATTGCTTGCTGAGAAAATGAAAGAAAGGAGTAGGGTACATCGTCGGTGTCACTCTCAACATAAGCCCCTCTCTCTTACTTACATGAATCATCTTCTATCCTAAGTTACATACAAATTACATAAACAGAAAGACTAAAAACCTAAACTAAGAAATGAAAACTAAGCTAAATCCTAATATGCCTTCCTTGGCCTTTTCTTTTGCCTTTGAGTGCAGGTATTTATAGGAGAAATGGAGGGGGTAGAGGTGGATATTCAGTTCTGATCTGCTGTTTGTTGGCTTGTTGATTGCTGAATATCACTTAACAACTGATAGAATTAGAAATAATGATCAACATAAGAGTTATAGCTCTGTCAGTCTGCTTTCTGGATCATCTTGAATCATCAGAATTGAGATTCTGTAGCAAAAGTTATGATTCAAATACTAAAATATATCCAGTCAGAATCTGAATCAAACTTGCTTGATCTTTGCTTCAACCGATCGATTCTGAGAGGATTCTTCTCAACCAGTTTTCAACCTCTTGATTTTTCCCTGATTTACTGAGTGTGAATTAACTCTGATTTAATTCAGAATTTTTGTGGGCTTTGGGCTCATTTTTCTTCATCTCCTTAAAGAATGGGCCTGCAAATAAATTAAGCAATTAATTAGGACAATGCAGGCTTTTATTCTATAATAAGTATGGAAATATGACACTTAAATATGCAACATTAGAGACCAATCACACCCCCATACCTATCTTTTGCTCGTCCTCGAGCAAAACAACTAAACTATACTAAGGATTATTAGACCACTTTCGCAGGTCACGCGATTGCACTTAGCATGTGCAACAAGCCGTTAAACCTCTAGGTTTCCCCTAGAGGACGAGTTTTGTCTCGTGAGGGTTTTCAGCGGATTGCACCCACAAAATCCATAAAGAAAGGGAAATAAAGAGTTAGTATTTTCGAAAAGCATTTTGAAAGAGAAAAATATTTGAAATATGATTGTAAGATCTAAGCAATCTATAAGTTATAGGAAACCCGAATCTTTCATTCCTAAACTTAGTCTCTATTCAAAAATTTGTTATCAATCAAAGTAAGGAGTCAAATTGTACTTCTCATCTAGTCTATTACTTTACCCTAAGTCATATGCACCTTGTGACTGTGAAAATTTTGACTAAGGGTTCATTAACTCTAACTCTTATGCCTTATTTATTTATATATATACTTTTTTTTTGTGGTATTATTCCTTAGTTTTATTAGGCTTTCTAATCTGCCCATGTAACGAGTCTCTAATCGATGACTCCCAAACCAAATGGTCTTAGGGCACCAGGTGAGAAGACACCCCCAGGACTTAAGGACTCGAGCAGACAAGGCCACAAAACTAAGGATTTTATTATATGAACCTCTTTTAGGCGTGAATACTCATGCTTTATTAGGCACAAATACCCAGCTTAATCAGAGGATCTAATCATCTTTCGCATAAATACTAAGGCTTGCTTAGGCCAAAGCACCTAGCTAATCAATAATTAGATTTATTCATTTTTTTTTTTACTTATCTAATCATCTTTCGCATAAATACCAAGGCTTGCTTAGGCCAAAGCACCTAGCTAATCAATAATTAGACTTATTCATATTTTTTTTATAAGGCATAAGAATCTTTGTTTTTGAACCCTAAGTGTGTAAGTGTATGAAGTGTGCATATTTCATCAAGGTAAAGATCAAGACTAAATTACTTTGACAAATTATCTTCCTAACTCTAAAAATCAAACAAATAATCTTATTTTGACCAAGTATAAGAAATCCTAATTTAGATTTTCCTATTCCTTAAAATTAACTTAATTTCTTACAAAAATAAGTCAAAATATTGTTTCTATTTTTCAAAAAGTTTTTAAAAGTAAAGAAAAGTGTTATATTTTTTTTTATTTTTTTTATTTTTTAAAAAAAAAAGAAAAGTTATGTTAGACCCTCCCCCACACCTATCTCATGCATTGTCCTCAATGTATGAATTAATGCATAGATGCATGAAAAAGACGAAAGGGAAGGAACAGGTTACCTTAAGGTGGTGGTTCCGGTGGTGGTCTGATTGATCCACGAAACGCGGCCCGATCAACTTTTCTTGGGTCTCGGAGGAACCCACCAGCACTATCTTTAATATGACCCACTAAAAAGATAAATCCATTAAGAATTTTTATTAAAAATTGAACCCCATCTAATTTCCATATTCCATAACTAATTTCGGAGTCAAATTTGTCAACCACCTCGTCCCAGAATGGAGTATGAAATGATAGAACTGTTGACTTGGACTCAGGAAGGACAGGAACTAATACCGACTCGGGAAGGTGACTTAAGTCAAGTAAAGGTTCAGGAGTCGAAATAGGTTCAGAAATTGGGTCCAAGTCAAGAAATTGAAACTCCAGTCCACATGTATTTTCCAACAATGGGATGTGACCTAATATGGGTGATTCCAGTTCATGAATGATAGGTGGAGGAATCAAAACTGACTCTAAAACATTACTCAAGTTTGGTAACACAACAGGAGTCAAGATTGATTCAGAAAGTTGAACTGGATCACAGATATGAGAATCTAGGTCACATATCTCATTGACTTCAATATCAAAAATTGAGAACTTGCCAATTTGTCAATAGGATCTTCAAGAGTGTATAATTGGTCAAGTTCAATATGATCCTCACATATGGGTGATTCAATTTCATTATGGATTGGTACAGGATCCAATGTTGACTCGGGGAAAAGATCGAAATCAGGTGAAGATACCGGCGTCATTATTGAATCAGGAAGAAGCATTGAATCACTAAGTTGGGGTTCAAGATCATATTCATTCTCAAGTTCTATTTCAGGAAAAGGAAAACTTGCTAAACTATCAATATCTTTTTCAAAATTTGGAGTTTGGGCAAGTTCAAGTGGTTGTTCTGAAATGGAATCTTGATTTCCAAAACTACATGACTCTTCGGCTCTAACAGAATAGTTAGTGACATCAGGACGGTGGGAACGTAGAGATTCGACCATCATATCTATGTCACGATTACGAGTGTTTTGAGCCTGAGTCATGGCTTCAAGCATCTTTTCATAGTTGACAAGTTCACTGTTTTGATGAAAAGATGAAGAATTGTCTTGGAAGTGGTAGTGAAATTGTGAGTCCATCAGATTTTGGGATTTGTGTTTGGACTCACGCATACTCATTTCCATAATTGATGGTTTCCTATTTTGGACGGGTGGAACTGAGTATGAATCTTGAACATAATGTGGATTGGGTGGAGAAGGAGGGCAAGGTGGTTGAAAATTATGCTCGGGGGAGGTGAATCCCCACTGACTCGGTGAAGAGTTGAAATCATTATGGAAATTATAGTTATTAGATCGGGGGTATGGGTCATATTGATTCGGATAAGACCAATCCGGCACACTAGGTTGGTCAAAGTTATGATATGCCGGGTTGGTAATATCCGAAAATGAAGCCGGTGTGTAATATGGACTGTTATTGTAGTTGAAAAAATTATTATTATAGTCCATATCACACAATAGAATACAAACAAAGAAAAACAAACAAATAAACAAACAAAAAAGAAAAAATTCTAGCCTAAGTTAGGGTAAACTTAGGACCTAGACGACTCCTAACTGGTTAGACTGTCCACGGGAGGTCTAATGTAGACTTTAACCACAAGCTAATCAGCCAGGTCAGGGCAAGGTTGGTGGGAGGTTTTCCGTCAAAGACGTTCCTTAATTAAATAACCACCAACCTTCGGGCTTTCGGCCCTCAATCCCTTTCCTAGACACTGATTTTGCAGGAGTTAGATTCCAACATTTTTCCCCCTTAGGATAATCTCCTAAATGAGTCCGAGATGTCCCTAGGGCCAACGTCTACTTTTCATTAAATTAGGTTTGGGTTAGTGAGTGCTTGGGAAAATGATTTGCGGGCTAAGGAAAGGGTGATAAAATCCCCACCTTATCTTATTTACGGGTATGCCCTTAAAATTGAATTGTGCAAGTGTACAAGAAATATAACTAGGATACACTCAAAGCATGAAAATCAAGCAAGAGTTGATTCCTAGTCTACATGCAATGCAAAACGTACCTTGCCTCCAGCACTCTTCAACAGTAAAAGTAAATGAATTGAAAAGACACGTGCCTAGAAATGCAAATGTCTAATCAACTTTTAACGATTACAACCAATTTTTTACTGTTGACTTTATTAAGCAGGTATAGGGTGAATATTATAGGGAATTAAGTAATGCAGCAGAAGTATTTTGCAGAATCAGAGACCCTGCAGAAAAATGATCAGTAGTGCACTCCTTATTGCCGCAAATTTGCGACAATTTGGAGGGATCCTGGTCTCTGCTTTCGAGAGCAGAGGCCCAGGTCCACTTATATGTCACTGCAATGCAAAGTTCCTGTTTTCTTCAACCTATAACCTGCAACAGAGAAGAAAATTCGTTTAGTTCTCAAAAATTTGCAATAAAAATTCAGATTTCAATAAAAACCGTTTTACCCTCCCCGGCAACGGCGCCAAAATTTGATTGAGGCTAAACCTGCACAAAAAATACGGATTTTTAGATCTTATAATAAAAACGTGCAAGTGCTCAATACTTCCGCTATAGCAAGTGGCTAATGTGGGTCGTGATCCACAAGGAGGGTTTGCGATGGAAGCGTTTACAGTTTTATTGAAATCGTTATCAAAACTAAGCGAAGGTTCTTCTCTGTTTTTAAAGTTAAGAAAAAGAAAAAGAAAGTTAATGGTTAAAGTTAAGAAGAAAGCGAGAGATGAAGAAGATGGAAAATCAGAAAACGATGAAAAGCGACTATGTACAATGAAGTGGAGAAGAAAGAGTTTGAGGAGGTGTTGGTCTATACATAAGAAGTAAAAGAAAAGAGAGAGAGAAAAGTAAAGAAATACTTACCTAGGTTGAGTGTTGACTTACTTGGAAACCTTCTTGCAAGTTCTACCTTTTTGCTTCGGAGGCGTTCAACGCATAGATCATAAACTCGAGCTCGGTCCCCGTGCACATTATATCGTCAAGCATAAGAAGAACGAAGTGATGCGAGCTTGGAAGAGGAGAACGTCTTCATGAACTATCGCTGGCTCTCACGTAGCATCTGTGTACTTGCTTTAGAGTTCACTTGTAGACTCAACACATACAACCAAGGTGAAGTGGAAAAGGAAAACGAAAAGCAAAACAAATGTAAAGGAAAGTAAAGAAACGAACATAAATAAAAGTTTACCTTTATTGCTTGCTGAGAAAATGAAAGAAAGGAGTAGGGTACATCGTCGGTGTCAGTCTCAACATAAGCCCCTCTCTCTTACTTACATGAATCATCTTCTATCCTAAGTTACATACAAATTACATAAACAGAAAGACTAAAAACCTAAACTAAGAAATGAAAACTAAGCTAAATCCTAATATGCCTTCCTTGGCCTTTTCTTTTGCCTTTGAGTGCAGGTATTTATAGGAGAAATGGAGGGGGTAGAGGTGGATATTCAGTTCTGATCTGCTGTTTGTTGGCTTGTTGATTGCTGAATATCACTTAACAACTGACAGAATTAGAAATAATGATCAACATAAGAGTTATAACTCTGTCAGTCTGCTTTCTGGATCATCTTGAATCATCAGAATTAAGATTCTGTAGCAAAAGTTATGATTCGAATACTAAAATGTATCCAGTCAGAATCTGAATCAAACTTGCTTGATCTTTGCTTCAACCGATCGATTCTGAGAGGATTCTTCTCAACCAATTTTCAACCTCTTGACTTTTCCCTGATTTACTGAGTGTGAATTAACTCTGATTTAATTCAGAATTTTTGTGGGATTTGGGCTCATTTTTCTTCATCTCCTTAAAGAATGGGCCTGCAAATAAATTAAGCAATTAATTAGGACAATGCAGGCTTTTATTCTATAATAAGTATGGAAATATGACACTTAAATATGCAACATTAGAGACCAATCAGTGGACTCTCAGATATCTTCACTGAAAGATTGAAATTTGAGTGAAGAATAGAAAGTAGAAATAGTTTTCTGAAAAAGCAGATTTTTGAACAGAGTTTTTGGACAGAAAACTATTGGTATGAATTGGTGTATTTAGCCTAGGACAACATACCTATTTATAGGTGAAATTTATAGTCAGTTAAGGAAGTTATTAACTTCAATTTGAAACGTTGGATAAAACACCAGAAATCAAAACTGACTAACAGTCAGAAACTGTCATTAGTCGACTTGTGTTGTAACGCCCCGATCCCGGCGATACGGGGACGTCACTGCAACGTATATACGTAAGTCCGAATTACCTTCCCGTATATACGCTAAGCATCAGTACAGACAAGAATCAGAGTACGGAAGCAAATGGTGCATTATACATTCCAACACATATATACAATTACAGAATTATCACCAGAGTGATAACAATATTACATGAATATCATATCACTAATATGCGCAAATGCGAGAGTACAAGGAATATACATAATATGAACGGTATAAAAGGGTGTCCACATACATGTATACAAGGAATGTACAAGTATGAATAGAAAAAGGGCACTCACGAGTTTGCTAAGGGAAAACTCGAGAGGCATACAGGGGGTCTGGAAGGATGGAGCTCTGAAAGGTCGGCTGGGGATCCGCGCCACCGCTGCGCTACTCTGAGCAGCAAAGGGGGAGGTCCTCACGCTCCGGGCTCCAGGACCTGGACATGAGAATCCAGGGGAGTCAGTGAAACTCCCCAGGCGAGTAGGATGCAAAAGCCAGGTGGCGAGCCAAGGGTGAGTACAAGAGTCAAGTACAGAAGACAGGAGGGTTAGAACACAAATGAAGTATATATAAGAACGGGTATAACGTAACAATCGTAAAACAGGAAATCCGAAGTAAAACTGATCACAAGCAAAATTGATTGTATACGCTTAGGTTACGGTCCCATGAGACTAGTACATCGAAGGAATAATCCAAACAAGGAAACCCTCATCTATATACCGTTATCTCATGCCACCGAATATCTAAGCGTATAGAATCAGAGTTGCAAAGTAGTCATAAAAAGAATACATAACAGATGTGACAAGAGTGCATAACAGGTATCAAAACAGGAATCATAACAGTAATCATACTGGGGTCACAGGAAACACCTATTATTATTATTACTCGTCTGACCCATATATCTCGGTATGTGACCTGGTGTACGGCCAACCCACATACATCCATATATAAGCAAGTCGAGGGTTGTTAACGGAAGTAGATGGAGAACTGATAGAACTTCTTATAGTGGTTTCCATACACCTGGAACCGGCTTTGGAGGCCCAAAGTCCCCCTATTCAGTAATTCAGATTCACTACCGCCAGTACATATATATATATGTATATACATACTTTTATACCCCACCACTATAAGCAAGATATCATTCCGGCATCCATCACTTCCTCCCATACCCATACAAGTTGTCCTTTTTATAGCTTATGAACATAATTATCAGATTTCGGGAATGAGCAATATCATAACAAGAATACATAACAGTGATCAGTACATAACAGTAATCAGGTACTACATTCCCTTTATCGTGATAATTATAAGAATCGGTGTATCATGCTTGGTGTCAAGAGATAGCATGATAAATGGTGATGTATATCAAGTAACATGCATAACAATGGATCGATATAGTCCGGATCAGTCATGACATAACAAGAGGGTCTAGCAAGGTAGTGGCATGCCAGGTAGTCAGGTGATATCATACTGGAAGTTAGGTGATATACATGTGTTAAAAGGAAGCATACAACTAACAAGTCTGAAGCAATGACAAGTAGTAACATGGAAGTAACTCAAAGTCCAACGACCACGAAGGGTCGGCCACGCATGGTATATGATGAAGAAACAAGCATATCATAAGCATAGTACAAGTACAAGATGAAGCTACCATAATATAAGCAATTGTAGTGCAATACATGAATATGGAAATAAGAAGCGAAATACTTATCGACCGATGAAACGGGAAACTCAAATAGAGAAGAGCGAGACTACTCGCATACAAGAAAGTAGCGAGTGAGAATACTCGCCTAAACCTCAAAGCGCCGAAAGATCCGAAATCCACGAAATCCGGGGCACGCCATAAACTATGATATATATATGTAGAGTGAAGAGGAGAGAGAAAGAGAGAAGTGAAGATGATGTTAGTCAAGATACAAGTCAAGAAGTATAATATACAACATATAAACCAAGTATAAGATCCAAGTTTGAGAAGGTAAATAACTGTAACAAACAGACAGAATTAGTCGACTAGGGTAGGATGAGTAGTCGACTAATAAAGGGGTTAGTCGACTAACAGTCTGGTATAGTCGACTAACACTGGGTTCCAGAGAGTTGATATTCTGATTCAGGAAAAGTTAGTCGACTAGGGTCATAGGGGTAGTCGACTAACAGACATGACAAGTCGACTGATAGTTATGTTAAGTCGACTAAAACTGAGATACAGAGAGTTAAGGTTTCTGGTCCAGGAAGGGTTAGTCGACTAGGGTCAAGGGTGTAGTCGACTAAGGGCCTCTAGTCGACTAGGATCTAAGGTAAGTCGACTAATACTGTGTTTCCTAGAATTGTGTTTCACAGGACAGAATAAGTTAGTCGACTAATGTCTAGGTCTAGTCGACTAATCGACTGGAAACAGTAAACAGAACAGATTTTCTAGGGTTTGTGTTTGATGGCTAAATAACAAGAATTGAAGACACGAATCAACAAGAATAAGCAAACATAAGTAGACTAAGAGTTGTACAAGTCTTGGTGAGGGAAATTACTTACCAAAAGAAGTGGTGGTGGTTGATGATGAAAAGAGAGTGGAGATGTTGGTGGAGTTGATGAAGTTGTTGGAGTTGATGACCTTGTGGTTGCTTCCATGGTGATGAAGGAGGAAGAAGATGAAGCTAAAGTGTTGGAGTAGTTGTTGAGGTGGTGGAGATGAAGGGGGAGATGGAGGTTAGGGTTTTGGTGAAGGTGAAGGCTTCTCTTTTGAGAAGTGAAGAAGAGAAAAAGAGAAGTGAAGAAAAAATGAAATAGAATGTAAAGGGAAAGCATTTATATGTTTTGGATTTTTTGAAGGGGATGCAAATCAAATGGAAGTGAGGGGTTTTGTGTAAAAAAAGGGGAGGTGAGGTGTCTCTCAAGTGGACACTTGGCCGGCCATGAGAGAGGGTGAGGTGGAGTGATAATAATGAGGAAGTAGGTGGGAGTTGGTGGAGTTTATGGAATTTAGAATTTTGGAAAATAGGAAAAGTGTGTGGTGGAAGTTAAAGGAAAGGAAAGAAAGAAAATAGGAAATGGGAAAGAAAATGGAAAAGGGAAGGAATACTCTTGGAATGGAAAATGAAAATAATGGAAGTGGAGGATTCCCGGGATTCAGTTGCGGATGCGGAAATCTTTCGGGAAAACACCGGAATCGTCCGAAATTCAAGTATCTCGGAACGACCCGAAATAATTACCAAAAATCAATAATAATATATAAAGACCAATAGTGAAATCCGTTTGAAGAAATACTTTATAGTTTTAAAACTAAAAATCCCGGAACCAGTTACCTACCGACTCCGATGGAATTTTCATAAAATCATAAAATCCTCAGAAAAAGAATGTAGGTAGAAAATATGATTCTAAGAAATAATGCCTAAAGGACCTTCTAGAAATTCCAAGTGGTTTGAGAATTAAAAATCCAGGAATCGGTCAGCGGCACTGGCCGACACCGGTTTTGAAGATTTTTATTTTAATTCCAGAAAAATCTAGAAAATCATAGAAAATATATATAATATTGGAAAATGATATTTAAAATTAAAATCGGTCAAATCTAATTATCAGAATGTCTAAATCGAGTAATACTCTAGGATCGGGCCTTCGGTTCAGACTAGGGCTGACTCCGAATCCACGAATCCAAACCCAAGACAAAACAGTCATATAAGGAATTCATAGTACAAAAATAAATACAGGAAGTAAATCGAAAAAATACGATCGAAAATCTAAATACGCAACTAAGTACGTATTCCGGGAACGGGGTATTACAATCCACCCACCTTACAAAAAATTGCGTCCTCGCAATTTCGATAAGGGGTAAATTGAATACAAATGGGACAAAGGTGGAATTTATACCAATTAAGATATGAAGCACTAGAGGTAGGGCTCTCAAGTTGGCTGAACAATAATCATCCTCTGTACCTCCGGCTGTATAATTCTTCGAATAATGCTGAATAATACTGCTGATGTCGTGGCTGTGAAATAAATAAACCAGAATACCGAAGATAAAGAAAACCCTGATAGTCCTGAGCATAATAAAGAAGGCCGATAATTAAGAATCCCGACTGCTGTCTTCTGAAAGATAGCCAGATCAAGATCGATCTGGAGAATACCAAGCTTCATAGGATTTACCGAAGAGATCACATAATAGCTTCATGCAGAACCAGCCACTACCTTTCTAGTCTAGTCATATCTTAAGATAGTATAAGGCTTCATAAAACCAAAACAGGGAAGGGATATGGAAAGGATTTAGGAATCAAAGGAAAGATAGTCAAGAATAGATAACTCTGCACTTGTAGTTGGAATGTATAACCAAGACTCATGTATTCCAGTTGCAAATTTCATTACCATTAATTTGCCCTCTGGACGTACTGAGGAAGTTAGAGCCTAGGCTCTGATACCATCCTGTAACGCCCCGATCCCGGCGATACGGGGACGTCACTGCAACGTATATACGTAAGTCCGAATTACCTTCCCGTATATACGCTAAGCATCAGTACAGACAAGAATCAGAGTACGGAAGCAAATAGTGCATTATACATTCCAACACATATATACAATTACAGAATTATCACCAGAGTGATAACAATATTACATGAATATCATATCACTAATATGCGCAAATGCGAGAGTACAAAGAATATACATAATATGAACGGTATAAAAGGGTGTCCACATACATGTATACAAGGAATGTACAAGTATGAATAGAAAAAGGGCACTCACGAGTTTGCTAAGGGAAAACTCGAGAGGCATACAGGGGGTCTGGAAGGATGGAGCTCTGAAAGGTCGGCTGGGGATCCGCGCCACCGCTGCGCTACTCTGAGCAGCAAAGGGGGAGGTCCTCACGCTCCGGGCTCCAGGACCTGGACATGAGAATCCAGGGGAGTCAGTGAAACTCCCCAGGCGAGTAGGATGCAAAAGCCAGGTGGCGAGCCAAGGGTGAGTACAAGAGTCAAGTACAGAAGACAGGAGGGTTAGAACACAAATGAAGTATATATAAGAACGGGTATAACGTAACAATCGTAAAACAGGAAATCCGAAGTAAAACTGATCACAAGCAAAATTGATTGTATACGCTTAGGTTACGGTCCCATGAGACTAGTACATCGAAGGAATAATCCAAACAAGGAAACCCTCATCTATATACCGTTATCTCATGCCACCGAATATCTAAGCGTATAGAATCAGAGTTGCAAAGTAGTCATAACAAGAATACATAACAGATGTGACAAGAGTGCATAACAGGTATCAAAACAGGAATCATAACAGTAATCATACTGGGGTCACAGGAAACACCTATTATTATTATTACTCGTCTGACCCATATATCTCGGTATGTGACCTGGTGTACGGCCAACCCACATACATCCATATATAAGCAAGTCGAGGGTTGTTAACGGAAGTAGATGGAGAACTGATAGAACTTCTTATAGTGGTTTCCATACACCTGGAACCGGCTTTGGAGGCCCAAAGTCCCCCTATTCAGTAATTCAGATTCACTACCGCCAGTACATATATATATATATGTATATACATACTTTTATACCCCACCACTATAAGCAAGATATCATTCTGGCATCCATCACTTCCTCCCATACCCATACAAGTTGTCCTTTTTATAGCTTATGAACATAATTATCAGATTTCGGGAATGAGCAATATCATAACAAGAATACATAACAGTGATCAGTACATAACAGTAATCAGGTACTACATTCCCTTTATCGTGATAATTATAAGAATCGGTGTATCATGCTTGGTGTCAAGAGATAGCATGATAAATGGTGATGTATATCAAGTAACATGCATAACAATGGATCGATATAGTCCGGATCAGTCATGACATAACAAGAGGGTCTAGCAAGGTAGTGGCATGCCAGGTAGTCAGGTGATATCATACTGGAAGTTAGGTGATATACATGTGTTAAAAGGAAGCATACAACTAACAAGTCTGAAGCAATGACAAGTAGTAACATGGAAGTAACTCAAAGTCCAACGACCACGAAGGGTCGGCCACGCATGGTATATGATGAAGAAACAAGCATATCATAAGCATAGTACAAGTACAAGATGAAGCTACCATAATATAAGCAATTGTAGTGCAATACATGAATATGGAAATAAGAAGCGAAATACTTATCGACCGATGAAACGGGAAACTCAAATAGAGAAGAGCGAGACTACTCGCATACAAGAAAGTAGCGAGTGAGAATACTCGCCTAAACCTCAAAGCGCCGAAAGATCCGAAATCCACGAAATCCGGGGCACGCCATAAACTATGATATATATATGTAGAGTGAAGAGGAGAGAGAAAGAGAGAAGTGAAGATGATGTTAGTCAAGATACAAGTCAAGAAGTATAATATACAACATATAAACCAAGTATAAGATCCAAGTTTAAGAAGGTAAATAACTGTAACAAACAGACAGAATTAGTCGACTAGGGTAGGATGAGTAGTCGACTAATAAAGGGGTTAGTCGACTAACAGTCTGGTATAGTCGACTAACACTGGGTTCCAGAGAGTTGATATTCTGATTCAGGAAAAGTTAGTCGACTAGGGTCATAGGGGTAGTCGACTAACAGACATGACAAGTCGACTGATAGTTATGTTAAGTCGACTAAAACTGAGATACAGAGAGTTAAGGTTTCTGGTCCAGGAAGGGTTAGTCGACTAGGGTCAAGGGTGTAGTCGACTAAGGGCCTCTAGTCGACTAGGATCTAAGGTAAGTCGACTAATACTGTGTTTCCTAGAATTGTGTTTCACAGGACAGAATAAGTTAGTCGACTAATGTCTAGGCCTAGTCGACTAATCGACTGGAAACAGTAAACAGAACAGATTTTCTAGGGTTTGTGTTTGATGGCTAAATAACAAGAATTGAAGACACGAATCAACAAGAATAAGCAAACATAAGTAGACTAAGAGTTGTACAAGTCTTGGTGAGGGAAATCACTTACCAAAAGAAGTGGTGGTGGTTGATGATGAAAAGAGAGTGGAGATGTTGGTGGAGTTGATGAAGTTGTTGGAGTTGATGACCTTGTGGTTGCTTCCATGGTGATGAAGGAGGAAGAAGATGAAGCTAAAGTGTTGGAGTAGTTGTTGAGGTGGTGGAGATGAAGGGGGAGATGGAGGTTAGGGTTTTGGTGAAGGTGAAGGCTTCTCTTTTGAGAAGTGAAGAAGAGAAAAAGAGAAGTGAAGAAAAAATGAAATAGAATGTAAAGGGAAAGCATTTATATGTTTTGGATTTTTTGAAGGGGATGCAAATCAAATGGAAGTGAGGGGGTTTTGTGTAAAAAAAGGGGAGGTGAGGTGTCTCTCAAGTGGACACTTGGCCGGCCATGAGAGAGGGTGAGGTGGAGTGATAATAATGAGGAAGTAGGTGGGAGTTGGTGGAGTTTATGGAATTTAGAATTTTGGAAAATAGGAAAAGTGTGTGGTGGAAGTTAAAGGAAAGGAAAGAAAGAAAATAGGAAATGGGAAAGAAAATGGAAAAGGGAAGGAATACTCTTGGAATGGAAAATGAAAATAATGGAAGTGGCGGATTCCCGGGATTCAGTTGCGGATGCGGAAATCTTTCGGGAAAACACCGGAATCGTTCGAAATTCAAGTATCTCGGAACGACCCGAAATAATTACCAAAAATCAATAATAATATATAAAGACCAATAGTGAAATCCGTTTGAAGAAATACTTTATAGTTTTAAAACTAAAAATCCCGGAACCAGTTACCTACCGACTCCGATGGAATTTTCATAAAATCATAAAATCCTCAGAAAAAGAATGTAGGTAGAAAATATGATTCTAAGAAATAATGCCTAAAGGACCTTCTAGAAATTCCAAGTGGTTTGAGAATTAAAAATCCAGGAATCGGTCAGCGGCACTGGCCGACACCGGTTTTGAAGATTTTTATTTTAATTCCAGAAAAATCTAGAAAATCATAGAAAATATATATAATATTGGAAAATGATATTTAAAATTAAAATCGGTCAAATCTAATTATCAGAATGTCTAAATCGAGTAATACTCTAGGATCGGGCCTTCGGTTCAGACCAGGGCTGACTCCGAATCCACGAATCCAAACCCAAGACAAAACAGTCATATAAGGAATTCATAGTACAAAAATAAATACAGGAAGTAAATCGAAAAAATACGATCGAAAATCTGAATACGCAACTAAGTACGTATTCCGGGAACGGGGTATTACATGTGTATGAGGGTTAGTCGACTAGGATAATGATTTTTGCCTAAAGTAGTCGACTTATAAGGAGGGCAAGTCGACTAGGGAATGGCTGATACAAGTGACATGTTTCTGAAAACTGGAATTAGTCAACCAGCAGAATATATCATTCGACTATAATAGGTATTAGTCGACTAATAAAGTTGATAAGTCGACTAACAATGTTAACTATCAAGAAACAGAAAGTTGATATTTTTCAGGACAGAAGTTAGTCGACTACATAAAGTGTCAAGTCGACTATAGATATATAAGTCGACTATGCCTGGTTATAAATTGACTATATGGCTTATAAAGTGTGTGTGTGTATTCAAGGCTTTTAACATTCTAATAAATATTACAATATACATCCATAGCTATTATCCTTAGAAAGTCTTGAGCATGTAGGACTCTTGTATAAGTTTGTAAGATAGAGCTCCAATGAAATGGCTTCACAAATGTATCATCAAAATCAAGTTCCAATATTCTCCCTCTTTTTAATGATGACACTTTGTGTGCATGAAAACTCTCCCTGCAGAGAATATGTTATATGTTCTCCCCCTGTATAGAACAGGTTATAACAGATATAGAAAAACATGTGTTCTCTCCTTGCAAAAAATATATCATAACACATATATATATGATAAATGTTTGAAATATTTTTCTATCAAACTTTTTATACGGTACCTGAAAGATAAACATTAGAATGGTACCAATTATTATAAGATCAAAGCATTAACCTTTAGGAATTCAAACCCAATTTGAATTTGGTTTCCATCTGTTAGTATACACATAATTGCATGAATTACATATAGAATGTATGTATGATGCAATATAAGTATTTTTATCAAAAATGCTTAAGTTTTTAGGAATCCATATGTACTTGTTCTTAATTCTTTTGGAAATAATATCAGTATTTCTTTTCACAAAAGAATTATATGGATTATGATTCTTTTCACTAACATGTGTAGATTTTCCACTCTGATTTAAGAATCCAAGACTATAATGATTATGTGACATCTTTTGATATGATAACAAATAATTTAACTTTTCTTTTCCTTGATTAAACTTAGTCACATTTTCAAAATCTCTTCATATTTCATTTTGAAACTTGATATGTCTTTATTTAAAACAGTAATTCTTTCATTTAAAGACAAAGTTTCCTTTTTAAGCATAATATTTTTTTTTATAAAACTCTAACTATCCTTTTTCAATGATGATATCATTTTTTTAAAATCATCTTTTTGAGAATTTATAAAAGAAATTTGAGAAACATAACATGAATTTTTTATGATAAAATTTTCATTTTCCTTTGATAAAACTTTATTTTTTATCTTTTTATTTTTTAGATCGTTGTATAATTCATGAAATGTATCTAAGAGTTCAGTATATTGTACCTCATCTTCTTCTTGAGTCATGAAATAAATATTTGCATGTTCAGTGGTTTCTTCTTCATCAGAGGAAGAGGAATCACTATTCTCCTATGATGTCTGATAATCTTTCTTCTTTTTGAACTTTTTGCTCTTAAATTTTCTTTTGTTTTTGAGCAATGAGTAATCCTTCTTCATATGACCTGTTTTATTACAATTAAAACATATAGGATTAAACTTACCTTGCTTTAAGAATTTTCTGAATTTTCTTGAGAGCATTGCCATCTCCTCTTCATCGTCATCTGAATTGTCCATATCTGAGGACGCATGGAAGGTAAGTACTTTCTTCTTTGAGAAAGGTTGTTGTTCATCTTTCTTTCTATCTTCCAATTATACTTCATATGCCATTAAATTACAAATAAGGTTTTCTAATGACATGGTGGAGAGATCATTTGCTTCTTCGACTGTAGTTGTCTTCTTCTCCCAATCTGATGTGAGTGCACGAAGGATCTTTCTCACCTTTTTGACTTGCGTGTATTCCTTTTCAAGGGCTACTAAGGAATTTGTAATGTCGGTGAATCTTGTAACCATTTCTGAGATAGTTTCATTCTCCTTCATTTTGAAGAGTTCAAACCTGTAGACAAGAATAGAAATTTTAGATTCTTTAACATTATTTGTGCCTTCATGTGTTACCTGTAGAGTTTCCCATATTTGATTTGCAGATCTGGTAGTTGACACGTGATTGAATTCTTTTTTGTTCAAGGCACAGAAAAGCGCGTTCATTGCTTTGGCATCAAGATTTGCTAACTTCTTTTGTTCTTCACTCCAGGCGCTATAATTGGTAGTCAGTTTAGTGTACGCAGCTTCTATTATATTCCATAGTTCATAGTTAAGTGATTGCAAGTAAATTTTCATTCTACACTTCCAGTAGTTGTAGTTCGATCCATCAAATAGTGGTGGACATTATGTAGAATGTCCTTCTCTGAATTGTGATGAAGGAAACTCCGTTGCCATCCTTGTAGGGTGTTGACCGGGTATGCAGGGCTCTGATACCAATTGTAGGATCTAAAAATATTATCAACCCAAATCTAAAACAAAGGATGATTAGCGTTAAACATAAACTTGTACAAAAGGAAATTAAATCACAGAAAGTAAATCAAACGCAAACACAAGTGATTTATCCTGGTTCGGTTCTCTTGACCTACATCCAGTCCCCAAGCCACCCGCTTGAGATTTTCCTTTAACCTTTGATTTTGTACACCCAAAATCAATAACTTGTACACCACTTGACAAATCCCCTTTGCCAAATGTGTATAACTCTTCTTAACAACCAATAGGACAACAACACCTTATACAACCTCTCTTCAACCCGAAGATGCTCTTGTACAATCTTTCTCTTTGAGTAATTATAATCAATCCATAAGCCTTGATCTGTATGTGATCGTGAACAAGGAATCTTATAGGTGGACTCTCAGATATCTTCACTTAAAGATTAGAATTCGAGTGAAGAATAGAAAGTAGAAACAGTTTTCTAAAAAAGCAGATTTTTGAACAGAGTTATTGGTATTAATTGGTGTATTTAGCCTAGGACAACATCCCTATTTATAGGTAAAATCTATAGTCAGTTAGGGAAGTTATTAACTTTAATTTGGATTTTGAAATATTGGATAAAACACCAGAAATCAAAACTGATTAACAGTCAGAAACTGCCATTAGTCGACTTGTGTATGAGGGTTAGTCGACTAGGGTAATGATTTTTGAATAGAGTAGTCGACTTATAAAGTGGGCAAGTCGACTAGGGAATGGCTGATTCAAGTGACATGTTTCTGGAAACTGGAATTAGTCAACCAGCAGAATATATTAGTCGACTACAACAGGTATTAGTCGACTAATAAAGTTGATAAGTCGACTAACAATGTTAACTGTCAAGAAACAGAAAGTTGATATTTTTTCAAGACAGAAGTTAGTCGACTACATAAAGTGTCAAGTCGACTATAGGATATATAAGTCGACTATGCTTGGTTATAAGTTGACTATATGGATTATAAAGTGTGTGTGTGTATTCAAGGCTTTTAACATTCTAATAAATATTACAATACACATCCATAGCCATTATCCTTGAGAAGTCTTGAGCATGTAAAACTCTTGTATAAACTTGTAAGATAGAGCTCCAATGAAATGGCTTCATAAATGTATCATCAAAATCAAGTTCCAACACTAGGTGTGTCCAAATCTCATAGGCAGATTTGCAATGGATGACCCTAGCAATACCGTCATCGTTTAAAGTTTGAAGCAAGGCATAGTGTGCCTTAGCATTTGCATCAAACTCTTTAGTGGTAATGTTGGACCAAGTGTCCTCATCACCAATGGGTACACTAAAGGGTTTAGTCATCGATTTTGCAATCCAGCTTCCTAAGGATTACAAAAATACGGTCATCTTAACCTTCCATATAGGAAAGTTAAGGCCATCAAACTTGGGAGGGATTTTAATACCTTCAGCCATTTTTACTAAAGTGGATGAAGATGAAATTGTGAAAGAAGTGATTAGCCATTAGGATCTCTCTAAGGTTATTAAGCCAAAAACTAGAGACTAAGGTTCTGAAACCAATTGAAATACACCTAGAGGGGGTGAATAGGTGTTTTGTTAATCAAATACAATTTTAAAACTACTTATGATGAATTATGCAAACGGTCACTCAAAACAAGAATTGAAACTAAATTCTCCGTGAAGGGCTCTAGAACTTCTCCTCTTTAATTTCTCTAGATAATGAGTTGAGGTTCTCAATTGCTTCCTTGTTGAGATGAGTATAGATCGATAATGAAAGTGATAGAATGAAAGCAATTATAGAATGCAAGATGAACAATTACACAAGTATGAAAAATAAAAACCAATTGAGGTTACAATACTCTTGGTGATCTAACAAGATCACAAACACTCTCTCTTACAACTTCCAATAGAGTAGAATATGAAGTGTTGCATAAGAAGTTAACTGAGAGAGGAAATTCAGTTAGAAAGAATAGAGGAGCTTTAAAACCAACTGAAAATAGCTTTGAAAAGAAAGAACTTAAAGCTTAGAATATAGAAAAACTTTTCTCTTTTGAAACAGATTTGAAAACTTGTATACTTGTATATTTTTATTGTCTAAAACCAAAACCAATGACCCATATATATAGGCAAAGAATAAATATCATTTATAAATCATACCAGGTCATTTGGGGTGTGTTTAGACACTTGGAAACCAAAAATGCCCATTGGAATTCACTAAAAACAAAATAGATTCAAAAACTAGTCGTTATGGCCATCTGGCAGCCTGCCGGTTGGCCGGCCGGTCGACGGACAGGTCATCGAGAAAAGAGTCATTGGCTCCGGTCGACTGCTCGGTAGTTGAAAATGAAAAACTAAACTGTCAGTAGACCGGGTCGGTCGACCGGGTCGACCGACCTACCCTAACCGAGAGTTAGGGTCCTCAGTCAGTCGATCGATCGGTCGACCGCAAGGGTTAGCGGTCGAGCGATCGGTCGACCGACAATGTACACAAACATGCATACCCCTTGGCCAAAGGCCCGGTCAACTGGACAGTCGACCGTTCTGGCCTACAATGGGCACCGGTCGATCGGGCGGTCGACCGTTCTAGCCTGAAATAGCTTTCTGTATGGATTTTAAATTTCAAATAATTTTCAAAATATTTTGTATTAGTTTGTAGGTAACATAGCAATGTATAGGTGATGAAATACATGTTCTAAACTTGTTATAAATTTTAAAAAAATTATGAGACATGTATCAAAATCAAACATGCAAAATACCAATACTACCAAAACTTGTATTTTTCAAAATCGTGTATTTTGTGTATCCAACTTCTTAAGCATCACTACTATATTCTACACTTTAACAAACTAATATCTTATAGGGTTCTAAGTGACTACAAGATCTTCATTCGGGCTTCACCATTAGCGACGTCGAGTGCTTTGAGTTTTAATCCCATATTTGAACCTTCTTGAGCCTTCAACACCTTCCTTTAGAGAAAGAAAACTCTTTGAATCCTTAGAAATCTGAAATATATTTAAACACTTGAACTTAATTAGTGCAAATAACCACATATGTTTTGTTATCATCAAAACCATAAAACTGGGTGATTGTAACCTTAGGCCAACAAGGGTTACCTTTGGATATCTGGATTTGCCTCTATTCTCGTTTATCCTCGTTGATTCTCCAAGCTAATAAATTAAATTCATATAAATCCGATTTAACTGGTATTTATTTGGTATTGTCTTATTTTCCTCCATTAATAACCACCCTGCACAATTTAGATTTTAAGACAAATTAATTGCAGAGTTTATTATAAGATAAATATAGAAACGTAATAATAGATAATGAAATATACGTGTACAATCAGCTACTAACTACTAATTGATTTACTAACCATGCTAACCTCTTAGAGTGATAGTTGCCTCACATGGATCCTTAGCAATCACTAGGCTTGACTTCAAGAGCTTTTCAAAGCATGATCCATAAGATTGTTCTCCACATCCAAACTTAATTAATAAGGTGCAAGGTATAATTTATCCACTAAAACTACACAAGAGAAAGCATAAATTAAAATAAATATTGCAAGTTAGCTTGTTAACAAGTTAGGAGATAGAACTCATCATCATGAGCCATCAATGGCTCTTGCAAGAATAAGACCTTATATGATGCTAATAGATTCATGTGGGTTATCAATCAAGGGTTAAATGAGTATTGATTAGTAGTTGATCACCATGAGAGAAAACTAGTTAAACATCTAGGAAGATATCAAAGAAAAAATAATGAAGAGAAAGAGAAATGTCACGCCCCGCTTCCCAAAATATAAAGTACAGGAACGTGAAGATGGCCAACAGATACTCACGAAGAGTGAAACCTCTTCCATGAGTACCTTAGGCTGTCAACAACAAGCAGGATAGCACACATATATGCATATACAACCAAGCGCAGAGATAAAATCACATACATGAAATACTGAAACATAAATAATTTCATCCACTAAATCTGAATAAGACAAGCCAAGAAAGAAAATAAACTGAACTCACAAGAGAATAACTGAAGCAGAATGTGATCTACGATCAACTCTCTATGCCGGCTTTCTGATCTACATATTGAAAAATAATAAAGGTCCGTCAGAAGTGGACCAGCAAGAGTACATGAAAGAAAAAGAACAATAAAAGAGAGAATATGAAAATGCAGTAACAGTACAAATAGGGCATTGAAATAAGAAGTACGATATGTTTGACAATATCGAGAACTGAAAGTAATAACAATAATAGGAAAAATCGAGACGATGGATCATGAACAAGGAGATCGTGCATACATGGTATGACATGTATGTAATGAACATGAGATGTTCAGGACGAGTAACTATCGTATAACATAATCACAAGATCATAAAAACACGAGATCACAAGTTAAAACCACATGACCAGTTCAGGAATATCATATAATCAAGATGATGCATGTCACAGGAGTCTCAAGTGTCAGTATCACGAAAATATATGTCAGGTACAAGATCACGTGAAGACAATGCAGGATATGATACAAGTGCATATGTCTGGTATTTTATTAATCTTATATTAATGTAACTATCATGTGCTCCATCCCACAGGGCAGCTGCATATTAAACAAGTGTTGCGTTAGTGGATCTTGATAGTAGGGAGAAATAGTTCACTGTACTCAGGTATCATGTAACATGTAATAACAGGAGCATGCATAAATAACAAGATCACCTGTGGCATCCAAACCTATAAGGGTTCGCCCTTCCAAGCACACCTCCTTGGATTCCCCCTGCTACAGTCTCCCCCAGTAACCCCCGACTTGGTTAATTTCATTAATCAATGTAAATGCAACATAATGTATGACTTAGTTTACATGATTCAAAAATGATGTCAAGAATGTCAGTGTCAGATAGTGATTACAATGTGTATCAAGATCACGGGACAATGTAGACAGTGGCAATAACAAATACAAAGTAGTGCAAGTGATGTCTGATAAATGCAAAGTAGTGCCGGTGATATCAGTGTCTTGTAAGCCAAAGATCATAATAAATCTGTCATGATCATATGTCCATAATCCAATAAGTATCCTCGAATAATTTCTCAGAATGTAACGGTCAATTTTCTCGATTTATTTTCAGTATTAACAGGATCACAATATCATCTGACATTCTTCCTCAAGATTTTATATTATCCTTCTCAGTCGTGCCCAGTATTAATTTCACGTCAATAAAATGGTCTACCAGAGACAAGAAATCATGTCAATGTAAGCTTGTTGCGTGCATGAACAATAACGAGATGCCAAACATGAAATGCAAGACAATGTAACTAGATCATGAAATAATATCAGAAACATAAGAATTGTCTGTAGAATTTGAGAAAAGAGATTTAACAGGATTACGAGACAATACTGGTAATAACAAACACGATATCGAGAGTTAGGAGTTCAAAGATAATTTCATAATTAACAAAAATGTCAAAGAGAAAGGAATCGTGTACACTTGAAATGATGCGGTTTTGAATCTAAATTGTTGTCGGGTCTTCACTACACGAACCAGTATGAACCTCTGGATCATCCCATGGGTCGGTTTTGAAATCACCAGTGCGTAGGGTCCACGGCGAGCACGAATATTAGGTCCAGATCTCGCAAGTGGGTCCATATCGCTGAGACATGCAATCATACACACACGTTGATATCCAACACATACGTACACATGATATACATACCCCCCACATGCATATGTACATATACTAATATATGCATACATACATATATACGTATATACATGTTTAAATGCTAATACATATGCATGCTCATTAAAACACCCATGCCCACAATCACCATGCATATGCACTGCACACGTTCACACAAAATTAGAGACTCACACACGCAACACATAAATAATTCCATACATTATTTAACACCCAATCACAAACAACACTCATGCATGTTGTATATAGGTCTGTTTGGTTGTCGTAACTGGTCGTAATTCGTAGTTGTAATTGGTAAAGTCTTTTACAATTATAAATGAGTTACATGTATGTAAATTTTACGGTGTTTGGTTGGTAATATAAAATTGTAAAGTGGGAAAGTGTACTGTACTTTACGGTGTTTGGTTGTCGTAATGTATAAGTCGTAAGTGAAAAAGTTGACCACAAAATTAACTATTTGGTGATTTTAAAAGTTTTAATACTGCAAATAAATATTAAAAAAGTTAAATATTAAAAAAATTTAATATTAATATAAAAAAATATTACAGATTTGTATGACCACAAAATTAACTGTAACTGGGCTGTAAGTGAGTGGTAACTGGGTTGCAAGTGAGTGTTAGTTGAGTTACGTAACTCTTTTACGAATTACGGTCCAAACAAACACCGTAGTTGTAACTGGGTAGTAAGTCATTTACGAATTACGAAATTTTACGCGAAACAAACGGTAGTATCACATACATGTAATTAAAAGAAGAAGAAAGTTACCAAGAGAGGAGTTCAAGCAGGTGGAGAGAAGAGCTCATATGGGCTCAGCCACGGAGTTGCTCGCCGGTGGAGGCGAAGGAGGAAGCCGCAGAGTGTGTCGAAGGCTCACCGGAGTGCCCGCAGAGGAAAAGGGTGTGCTCGTGCTCGCCGACGGAGAAGACGGCAAGTGGATCCAGCCATGGGAAAAGGAAAGCATGAAACATGGCCTTGCCATTGATTCAAGGCCACGGCGGAGCTCGTCAAAAGCCGCGGAGGACGTCAGTGACTTCGAATGATTGTCGAGGTCGCCCGTGGTTGAGTCATCGGGCTACGACACGTTGGTAAAGGCCGACCAGGGAAGAGCAGACACCAATACACCGTGCATTATTGCACCACCATGCATAAATACATTTATAAACACGTATTAATTAAAACACATCCTAAGCATGCATACGCACACCATTTAAATGTACACAAAAAATGTACACACTATATAACCACACATGCACACCTTTTACCCATGCACTCATACACAACACTCACATGATACACATTATTTGAATCATGTACACTAATACACACACATTATCACCCTCTTATACATATTATATATATATATATATATATATATATATATATATATATATATATATATATATATATATATATATATATATATATATATATATATAGGAAAATTTTCAAATGAGAAACTTTCTCATAATAAGCTTCGTGAGAAAACCATATAAGAGAGATTTTATGGATGATCCGAACCGTTCATCTTGATCTACATACTCTAATTAGACTACCAATAAAAAATCACGCGATTCCAACTTTTTTTACCTATGCATCAAGTGGCATCTTTATTCTACGGTGAATATAACGTATGTTTTGTAACCACTTGTTGTATGAGTAAAAAGGCTCAGACTCGCGTGATTTTTAATTGATAGTCTAAATAAAGTATATAGATTAAGATGAACGGTTCGGATCACCCACATTGAAGCTCCTATATAGTTTTCTCACAGTCTTCGTGCGAGAAAGTTTCTCACACGAAGACTACTCTCTCTCTCTCTCTCTCTATATATATATATATATATATATATATATATATATATATATATATATATATCCCAATGCCTACTAACGCACACACCCACACCCATAATCACAGACCCACACCCATAATCACACAAATACCCACCAATACATATATACAGAGAGATAGAGAGATAGAGAGAGTACCATGGAAGAGGGAGCTCTCGGCAAGGGTATGTGCGCACCGACGGAGGCGGAAGCCGCGAAGCATGTTGGTGACTTCGGAGGGTAGCCAGGGTCTGAAAATACACCTAGATGGGGGTGAATAGGTGTACTAGCTAATCTAATGATGAATGATGTGAAATTAAAACTATTTATGTAAAGTAAAGCTATTAAGCTAAACACACAAAGTATAACACAAGGGTGTAGCCGAATTCCCGGTGAAGGGCTCTGGACTATCTCCTCAAAATTCCTCTAGATTAAGAGTTGAGGTGCCACTATGGCTCTCTTGGTTGAATACAAGTGTGAGCAAATAATCCCAAGCATATATCAATTAAGATCAAGATATATCAAGCATATAAAGAGATAAACACGATAAGCATGCAAGATATATAAACACAACTGAGAGAGAGAGAGCAATCGCAAACACGGGAGAATTGTTTCGAGGTTAGAGCACCCTTGCTCAATGTCCCCGCCTTCAACATTTTGAAGGATTTCCACTAGAGTCGATCCCGTAAGATCACTCGGTGCCGCAATACCTACAACGAGTTCCTACTAGAACTCTTGGACCCGCAATTCCCTCACTTGTTCCCGCAAGAACAACACACACAAACACACTAGCTTGCTGAGGCTGCACCTCTTACAACTCTTCCAACCACACGTCGGAACACTTGGTGATCACTTCACTTGATCACTATAAAACTCTCTTCACCGATGCCACAACCTCTACAACTCCTCACAATACAAGGATGAAATCTTGTGATCACTTCTCATGATCACAAAATAACTCTCACAACAAAGATCCTAGGAGAATTGCTATAGTAATGAAAAGCTCAAGTATGTGTGAGAAAAATAAGATAGAGTAGTGGAGGAAAACTTAAGAAATCTCTTTTGAAAACACTTTTAAAAAACTCTCCTTTTGATATGAAAATATTAGCACTAAAACAAGTGGAGAAAAACCCTAAGAGAGGTAGGAAAAACTAGCTTTAAAACTCTCTCGAAATCTTATGAAAAACAGCCCCCTTGTATAGACTCCTAAAAACTAGCTATTGGGGTCAAACTGCAGGTCAAAATGACATATCGATCGACCGGCCAACGGTCATATTTTTGACCATTGGGGCCTGCCGGTCGACCGCACGGTCGACCGTGCCCTGGGCATGACCTGCCGGTCGACCGCCCGGTCGACCGGGGCCAGATCCAGAGAGCAAATCTCTCTGGATGGTTGACCGTCCGGTCGACCACCCGGTCGACCGGCCCTCAAGCCAAAGGGTTGTGCACCTTCTATGCACATCGGTCGACAGCCCGGTCACCGACTTCTGTCTCGGTCAACCGGCCGGTCGACCAGCAGAAGGCCAGGTTTGACATTTTGGGGATTAAAACTTGATTTTTAAAACTCTTATAAAATCCCATAAAATCACTAAAAATCTACAAAATAATTTCATTGAAATACTTTGAAGTGCAAATATCTGTGATAAAAAATCAACACATATTACAAAATTTTTGAACCATTTTTGTGATATAGAAATTTAACCTTAACCAAAAATCTGTATTTTTCAAAATCAATCTTTAATTTGGAAAATATTTTTTCAAAACTTCTCCAAATACAAAAACAAGATATTTTAAGCAATTTTGAAGCTTGGTGTGTATGGGTATGATCCAATACACATATGATATGAAATATCTATGTTTTGACAATAAGCTTTAAAATAAGTTTTGATATATACAAAACCTAAACATATGATATAGAATCACCAAATAAGTTTTTCTAAACTTTTGAACCAACAATATGTATGGATGAAATCCAAAACACATATAAACCATATAAACTTGTTTTGATGGACTCTAATCATGAAATTCAAGGATGTACACTTTGAAGTTCAAAACTAAAATAGTATTTTCTAAAATTAAAACTATTTTATGAAAACATATATAAATTTTGTGTGTGTGTATGAGCTTGAGCAATCCACAACTAATCTATCATTTATATTTTGTCTAAAAATAAATCTTAACACTTACAAACATGACACAAGTCTTCTTGAAAATCTTCTCTTGAATTTTTTTTCTCCTTCTTGACTTGTTCCAAACCTTGATCCATGAGCTAGACTCCTCTTGAGTACTTGATGCGATCTTAATGCGCGAGCTCTTAAATCAACACGTGCAAGCTTTAAAACTTGACTTTGAATCTTTTGTTGAAGCTAAACATCGACTAAGTTCTTGATCAAATATCTGAAACTATATAAACATAAGATCATTAGGACTATAACTACATGAGTTAATCATCATCAAAACTAGAGTGATGGGCCTTTGGGCCAACAATCTCTCCCTTTTGATGATGACAAAACTCATGGAGTTACATATGCATAGATTAAAGATAAGCTTCATAGAAGCTCCCCTTTAACTCATGCATAGTAATAAACAAATAGATATTCAATAAAAGCACATAAATAAAACAAAAACATGCATGCATAAATAAGGATATAAACATGCATATATAAACTCTCAAAATTTCTCTCCCCCTTTGTCAATTCATCAACAAAGAGGTGAGGTCAATCAAACAATAAAGATGTATATGCGATATACATTCATGAAGAGGAGAGACATAAAGTTAACTCCCGCTGCATACATACATTACATGGAGAAGGAATGACTAGACCCTAACCCACATAAAGTATAATATACAATGTATAAGCGGAGATGTTAAGCTCCCCCTACACACGTATACCACATAAAGAAGAGATGTCAAGCTCCTCAATGTGAGATACACTCAACATGAATCTATATATAGAAAAGATGTTAAGCTCCTCTTGCATATAGGAAATATATATCAATAAAATTTTTAAGAAAATTTTGAAATTACCTTTTAAAACAAGTTTTTGAAATTTCTTAAGGTCAACAAAATGAATTTTGATACCAATGAAATCAAATTGTAGTTGACAAAAATAAATGCTAGTAACACTTGTAAAAAAAATTTTATGATACCAATAGTAGATTTTGATACCAATTGAAGGTGAAACATGAAATACATTTTGATATTTATGGTATTTATTTGGTATCAAGATGAAATACCAATTGAAATGATTAGCAGTTGAAATACCAATTGAAATCAATGCATAAGCTTATAAAGATACCTATTAATATTTAAAAATAAGTCATGCTTAGCATAAACTTTTTGTGCTTTTAAAGAATGTATAAAGATATTGTAAAACAAGCATAATCAAATCATATATATGTATGCATGAAAATGAAAATACCAATTGAAATTAATATTAATTGAATTTTGAAGCATACATATATAAGAAAACAAATATGAGTATACAAAGATAAAATTCTTTGAAGATTAAGTGTATAACTCATACCTACCACCCTATTTTCATGCACAAAATAAAAGATATTCAATAAGGGATACAAGGCATGGTCGCCCATCCAACCGCCCTTGAAGGGTAGAAGTTTTTAAAAATAAGATTTAAAAAAAATTGTAGATTGAAAACACTACCAAATGAAGAATAACTAACTAGTTTAAAGTAATTTTTAAAAAACTAGTTAAAAATCCTTCAAACATTAAAATAAATCATATATTCCATGAGGCAAGCTAAATACACAAGAGTTGACACTTGAAATCTATAAAGCTCATAAATGCTCATGAAAATAAAGTCATAAGTAAATAAAAATAATGTGAATGCACAAAAATCATATGAATAGCATATTCATGAATATAAGCAATAAAGCTCAAAATGTCAAAACATATGAAAATCATCAAAATTTATTTTTCATCAAAATTAATTAAACTTCAAGGCATATGTATGTTCTATCAAAACTGAAAATATACATACATATCTCAAACATAAACGAGTCCATAATAGAATTTTACATGAAGGCAAGTGACTCAAGGGTATACATATATATTTATTAGTTTTAGACAAAAATAATATATACATGAAGGTAAACATATACAAAAATAGGGAAAACAAGTGTAAATGAAAGAATCATCAAAACTAAGTTATACATGTACATGTAATGAGTACAAATGAGCAATGAGGTACAAACATATAATAATCAAGTGTAGCTCACTACTTGTACAAGTATAAATGCAAGTTTTGACGAAAACTACATCTAAACAAGTATTCACCACATGACGTACAAAACATGATCATTTAAGATAATGAGCATTGAAATCAAAACATGTTAAAAATATTTATATGAAAGCATGTAAATAAAAATGGAAGTTAGAGATAGATATCAAAACCAATGAACCAATCTCTAGGTCTCCAAATCATGGTGGTCCTCCCAACAAACATCCTTGATAGCGATGCAACAATTTGGTATGTCCATCTAGCTCATGCATCCACCACTAAGGCACCATACCTCTCACGTCATGTGAGAGCCCACACCTACATCAAACACAAAAGGTAGAGATTTTGGTACCCATTTCTTTTTGGGTCTACGGGGGTTAGCATCATAAAGAGCCCAAACATTTTTATTTGTAAAATTTATACGATTTATCTTATCCAAATAAAACTTTGCTAAATGGCCTTTGCGGCCACAATGTGTACATGTGTACACTCTAACATGCATATGAGTGGTGTGAGTGTGAGCATGAAGTGCATATATATGTCACATAGGATGTGCATGCATGTGTGAAATTTGTTTCTTGCAAAATATAGATTCTAATTTATTATGTTTAAATGCACAATCGCTCAAATTTGAGCTCAAACAATCAATTCTCATTTTCAAAACATGAATCTCATTTTTATCAAAAGAGGATGCAACATTATTAGCATGAGAGACATGGTAAGAATGAAAATCAATAATCTTTTTTTTTAGAAATGTTATCTTTTTCTTTTGAAATAATTTTTCTTTTCAAAGAGTTATTTTCTTCCAAAAACAATCTCTTTTTCTTTTTCCACCAAAATAATCTTATTTTTCAAAGAATTATTTCCTTCACAAATATCATTTAATTTAGAAGACAAGTAAATATTCTCTTTTTTCAAAAATTCATTTTCTTTAGAACATATTCAAATTTATTTTTAAAGGAATCTTTTTCTTTCTTCAATAATTCATATTTTTCAAGAAGTTTTTGACGAAAATATGCAAGCTCATCATAGGGCATGTCAATATCTTCTTCTACCTCGGATTCAGAATATACCTCAAGCGGGTCATCCCTTTGGACCATGTAGCATATGTTGGAAGCATAACTTCCTATCATCCGAGTTATTCCCCATATAGTATTGCTTTTGTTCACCAAAGGAGACTAGTGTGTTCTATACTATAAAGGCCGAATCAAAGTTAGCAATCCTACATAAATAATCATCATTTAGGGTACTCTTTAAACCATGAAGGGCTTTTGCATTAGCCTCTAGATGTTTGCCGTTTAAACAGTATGAATCTTTAATGGCAGCAAGATAAACATGAATCTTTAGGGCTTTGAGGTACATTGGCATCTTAACTTTCCAAGTTTGGATGTTAAGAATATCAAACATGGGAGCTGTCATGAAATCCATATTTGCGTGTAAACAAATAATGTTATTAGCTAAAATGAGGATCTTTAACTCAAGGTTATTAGACCCAAATCAAGAGCACCAAGCTCTGATACCAATTGAAAATACACCTAAAGGGGGGTGAATAGGTGTACTAGCTAATCTAATAATGAATGATGTGGAATTAAAACTATTTATGCAAACTAAAGTTATTAAGCTAAACACACAAAGTATAATACAAGAGTGTAGCCGAATTCCCGGTGAAGGGCTCTGGACTATCTCCTCAAGATTCCTCTAGATTAAGAGTTGAGGTGCCACTATAGCTCTCTTGGTTGACTACAAGTGTGAGCAAATAATCCCAAGCATATATCAATTAAGCACAAGATATATAAGGCATATAAAGAGATAAACACGTTATGCATGCAAGATATATAAACACAAGTAAGAGAGAGTAATCGCAAACACGGGAGAATTGTTTCGAGGTTCGAGCACCCTTGCTCCACGTCCCTGCCTTCAACACTATGAAGGTTTCCACTAGAGTCGATCCTGTAAGATCACTCGGTGCCGCAACACCTACAACGAGTTCCCACTAGAACTCTTGAACCCGCAAGTCCCTCACTTGTTCCCGTAAGAACAACACACGTAAGCACACTAGCTTGCCGAGGTCGCACCTCTTACTGTTGAAGCTTACAGATTGATAGATTTTGATGATGGATAACAAAGTGATACAGATGCATTGGAGCTATATCTCAAGCGTATATACTGAGTTCTGGTTGCTCAAGCTTAAACATAGACTTTGACTATTTTTTGTGTATTTTTAGAATTTTTGTTAAAAGTCTTGATCACACACACAATATAGTCATATAGTTGACTTATACCATATTCTAATCGACTAACATATTATCCAATCGACTTGATTCTTTACATAGAAGACTAAGTCCTTCCACAAAAAATATATCAGTCTCTGTTTGTTATCTGTTAGCAGTATTAGTCGACATACCTATACTGCCAGTCGACTAACCAATGTTATAGTCGTCTAACCCCTTTCTGCTGGTTGACTAATTATAATTTTCAGAAACTTGTTATCCGTATCAGTCTTGATATAGTCGACTTGCTTCCTATACTGGTCGACTAACCCAGTAAAAAATTGCTCTTCTAGTCGACTACCATACAAACCATAGTCGACTAATAGTAGTTTCTGACTATTAAAAAATTCAAATTTGAGTTGATAACTTCCCTAATTGACCATTGATTTCACCTATAAATAGGGATGTTGTCCTAGGCTAAACACACCAATACAAAACACAAGTTTTTTGCCCAAAACTCTGTTCAAAAATTCTGTTTTCTGAAAACTTGCTTCTACTTTCTTTTCTTCACACAATTCCAATCCTGTAGTGAAGAATTCTGAGAGTCCGCCTATAGAGACCTTGTTCACATCACGTACAAGATTCAAGCCTTACAGGATTCATTGTATTCATCCAAAGAGTGTTGTCTACTTAGTGTAGAGAAGAGTTGTACAGATTTGGTAATGGCTGTAAGTAGTGTACAATGAGTTGATTTTGGGGGTATATCAAAATCAGGACAAGGAAAATCTCAAGTGGGTTGCTTAGGGACTGGACGTAGGTCACAAAGACCGAACCAGGATAAAATCTCTTATGTTTGCGTTTGCATTTTTTGAGAATTTTTTCTATATATTTACTTTCTTGCAAATAGTTTATTTTTAAAAGTTTATAAATACTATTCACCCCCATCTAGTGTCTGTGTTGCTTTATTTATAGATCCTACACTTGGTATCAGAGCGAGGATGGCAACGGAGTTTCCTTCATCACAATTCAAAGAAGGACATTCTACACAACGTCCACCATTATTTGATGGATCAAACTACAACTACTGAAAGTGTAGAATGAAGATCTACTTGCAATCACTCAACTATGAACTATGGAATATAGTGGAAGAACCATACACCAAACCTACAACCAATTATGATGCATGGAGTGAAGAACAAAAGAAGTCTGTCAACCTTGATGCTAAAGCAATGAACGCGCTTTACTGTGCCTTGAACACAGAAGAATTCAATCGCTTGTCAACGGCTAAATATGCAAATCAAATATGGCAGATCTTACAGGTAACACATGAAGGTACAATAAGGTTAAAGAGTCTAAAATTTCTATTCTTGTTCACAAGTTTGAACTCTTCAAAATGAAGGAGAACGAAACCATTACAGAAATGGTTACAAGGTTCACCGACTTTACAAATTCCTTAGTAGCCCTTGGAAAAGAATATACTAAAGTTGAAAAAGTCAGAAAGATCCTTCGTTCACTCACGTTAAGTTAGGAGAAGAAAACTACTGCAATAGAAGAAGCGAATGATCTCTCAACAATGTCATTAGAAAACCTTATTGGTAATCTAATGGCATATGAAGTGCAACTTGAAGATAGAAAGAAGGATGAACAACAACTTCAATCTAAGAAGAAAGTACTTGTCTTCCATACATCCTCAGATATGGATAATTCAAATGACGATAAAGAGGAGATGGCAATACTCTCAAGAAAATTCAAAAGGTTCTTAAAACAAGGTAAGTTTAAAAAGAATAAAGATACTAATGATAATCCTATTTGTTTTAAGTGTAACAAACCTGGTCACATAACGAAGAATTGCCCATTGATGAAGTCTAAAGTAAATTTCAAGAATTTTAATAAGTTGAACAAAAAGAAGAAAGCCTTCCAAGCAACTTGGGATGATAACGATTCATCTTCCTCTGATGAAGAAGAAGCCACTGAAACCGCCAATATCTGCTTCATGTCTCAAGAAGATGAGGTACAAGACTATGCCGAATTACTAAAAGCATTTAATGAACTTTATGGTGATTTCAAAACTAAAAAGATTAAAAATAAAGTTTTAACAAAAGAAAATGACAAACTTATCAAAGAAAATTTAATTTATGTTTCTCAAATATCTTCATTAGATTCTCAGAAATCTGATTTTGAAAAGGTTATTTCATCTTTAAAATTAGATAATGAGAATTTCTTAAAAGAAAATTCGTTGCTTAAAAGGAAACTATTTCTTTAAATTCTAGAATTACTATTTTAGATAAATAAATGACTAGTTTCAAAATAAAGTCTGAAGAAATTTTAAAAAATGTGACAAAATTTAATAAAGGAAAAAAAATTTTAAATGATTTATTGTCTTATCAAAAGATGTCAAATAATCATTTTGGTATTAGATTTTCAAAAGATAAGATTGACAAACCTACACATGTTGGTCTTGGATTTTCAAAAAAAAATTTTGTAAAATCTATACATTTTTATAAAAAGAATAATCATAATCCATATAATTCTTTTGTGAAAAGAAATACTGATACTATGCCAAAAAGAATTAGGAACAAATATATATACATTCCTAAAAATCTAAATAATGTGGAGAAAAATGCTTATATTGCATCATATATACAACATGTATGAAATTCTTGTAATTATGTTTATACTGACAAATGGAAACCAAATTCAAATTGGATTTGGGTTCCTAAAGGCTAATCTTTTTTGGACCCAATCATGATGGGTACCATACAAAATATTTTATTTTATAGGTACATTATAAAGAAAAGTGGATATTTCGTAGTGGTTGTTCCAAACATATGACCGGTCACATTCAACTATTGTCTTCCGTTCAAATCAAAAAGGGAGGTATAGTAATATTTGGAGATAATAACAAAAGAAAAGTTATTGGTATTGGCATGGTTGATAACATTTCAAACCCCTTATTGAAAATGTTCTTTTGGTAAGAGGTTTAAAACATAATCTATTAAGATTAGTCAGTTATGTGATAAGGGTTATAAAATTGTTTTTGAAAAAGATGCATGTCTATATATGATATCAATATGAAAGATATTCTGTTTAAAGGTTCTCGTAACGATAATATTTATGAGTTATCAATAACTTGTATATGATCAAATGGTAACTGATTGCACACATTTATTGCATTATTCTTTATTACATTCCACATTTATCATATAATAAATCTGCTAAATTTCTGGTCTTAAATGTCTATTTTGCAGAAGATAATCATGGGGAGAAAGAGGATAAAATCAAATAAATATCAGTTAACTTCAGATTTAACTGGATTTATTTGGTTAGAGAAGGATGATCCCAAATCCAATTGGTTAAATTCAGTTTTTGGTGAATTAGGTGGTTAAAGATAAAGATCAACCGAGGATAACGTCAAATACAGAGTCCAAATCCAAAGGGATAAATGGATGAGAGAAGATCAATGGATGAGATGAAGCAATTCAGACTCAGATTCTGGCTGGATACATTTTAGTATTTGAATCATAACTTTCGCTATCAGAACGCAAATCTGATGATTCAAAATGATCCAGAAAGAGAACTTACAGAGCTACAACTCTTATGTTGATCACTATTTCTAATTATATCATTTGATAAGTGATATTCAGCAATCAACACGCCAACAAACTGCAGATCAGAACTGAATATCCACATCAAATCAAGTTTGGAGATAAGGGGAGGATTCAAATTCAGAAATAGCCAGTTTTTCCTATCTTCATACTCCTCTAAACTCTGCATTTCTTCTATAAATACCTGCAATCTCAAAGGAAAGAAAAGCACCACTTCAGAGAGAGAGCTTTAGTTTAGGTTTTTCTTTTCTTCTTCAATGTAATTTTCATTTTCTTTATTTTATTTTATTTTTAGGCTAGAGAGAGTTACATAATCAAAAGAGAGGAAGAGTTATTAAATAGTGACACTATTGTAAACTTTTCTTCAAGAAGCTTATATTGAAGGTGACAATCAATGGAGGTTTTTCACTTTTCATCGTTGTGCTCGATCTCGCCGAAGCCTTGCTCTCATTTATTCTTTCTACTACTTTGCTTTACTCGATGCTAAGGTACATTTCATTATGGTTCAATAGTAGAGGTAAATATTCTTCTTCTATTTCTTTTTATTTTTGATTTTTTTGCGTCAATATTTTTTTTATCTCTTTTTGGTTCCTTATCTTTTATAGATAAAACAACAACGATACCACCATCTCTTCTTCTACTATCTTCTTCTTAACTTAACTTAACAATTTTATTTTTATTTTTCTAAACTGAGAATATAAGTATTAACTAGTTTTGATAAATTAAAAGAAGAAACTTACATAACACTTCCATCGCTGTCCCTCCCTGTGGATCACGACCCGTTAGCCCTAGGCTACACGGTAGAATTGAGGACCTAGCACTGTTCTAAATTTTTGTATTTTTTTGTGCAAGTTTGGCTCGATCATAATTTTGGCGCTGTTGCCGGGGAGGGACAGTAAGTTTTCTTTCTTCTTGATTTACTTTAACAGTTTTACTCTTTTTCTTCTTTGTTTTGATGTACAGAGGCTAATTACAGAAAACTAGGAGCTGCAGTTGACATATTGCTACTCTGTACCTCTGCCCAAGAAGGTAGAGCATCAGAGCCCACAACTGTGGTGAACTACTAACTGTAGTCTCTTGCAGGTTGCTTTACATAGATTAACTCTCTGCAGAGTTTAGTTTATCTGTTTAACTCACTCTGTACATATTTCTAATCAACAGTAACTTGTTGCTTTGTAAATGCTAAAAAACGTTTAGACTCTTGCATCTTAGGGCATTTGTCTATTTTGTTTCTTTACATTACTGTTGAAGAGTGCTGGAGTAAAGGTATGTGTACATTGCATATAGTTTAGAAAACATATTTTGAGTGATTCATATTGCTTAAATGTTACCTTTTGCTTTATACTTATATACTGCACTAAAAAGACTAAGGGCATATCCTTAAACAAGATAAGGTGGGGAAGTCATTACCCTTTCTTAGCCCAAAAATCATCTCCTCACTCACTAACCCAACCTAACATAAAATTGAGTAGACGTTGGCCCTAGGGACATCTCGGACTCAAATAGGGATTGACTTAAGGGGGAAGTTGTTAGAAGTTGACTCTTGCCAAATCGGTGTCTAAGGTTGGGGATTGAGGGTCGAAACCCCGAAGGCTGGTGGTTTGGCATAATTAGGCCCGTTGCTTAGGCACAGATACCTCCCACTAATCTTGCCCCTACCTGGCCGATTAACTTGTGATCAGGTTTTGTAATATACCTCATGTGGATAATCAACAGTTAGGAGTCGGCTAGGTCTAAGCTCTACCCTAACATAGGCTAGATTTTTCTTTATTTTCTTGTTTGTTTATTTGTTTGTTTTTGTTTGTTCTTGTGAAAATGGATTATAATTACAATTATAACTCAAATCCATATTTCACCCCAACCTCTTTCAATTCGGATATTACCAAGCTGGCATTACATAACTTTAACTCTAACCAACCAAGTATGCCAGATTGGTCTTATCCGAATCAATATATGCCCCAATCCCAGTACTATGAACAAGAATGGGACAATCATCACCACTCTTCACCGAGTCAGTGGGGATACAACTCCCCCGAGTCTTACTATCAACAACCTTACCAACAAACAGCTTCATATAATCCATACCAAAACCAGCCTATAGAACAAACAGCTTCATATAATCCATACCAAAACCAGCCTATAGAAGAGAAATCTTCTTTAGAAAAGATATTTGAAGCCTTCCTTGAGTCTACACGACAAGTACAAATCATAGCGGACTCAATTCTCCCAAACAATTCCCAAATCCAAGATCCTTACTCTAATTTTCAAGTCCAACCACAACAAGAAGAACCTCTTGACTTAGAAAAGAATATGGAATTCATGATTCAGTCCTAAAATGATTTTATTCAATCCCAAATGGATAGTCTCCAATCTCTCAATAGGTTAGAAGCAAAAGTGAGTGATTTGGTCAAAACAATTAAGATAGGAATGAGAAAACTCTATCTAACACATTTTTGACCTCTCCTGATTCTCCTAACCATATTGATGAAGAATCATGGTATCTTGGAGATTTTAACCAAGATTCGATTTCACCATATAATTTTGAACTTGACCAATATCAACTCATTGATAAATTGGCAAGTTTTCATTTCAATGAGATTGAACTTGAAGATGAATGTAACACCGATTTTCAATGTTGTGATTCAATTTCACTTTTTGAATCTATGCTGACTCCGGTATGACCGGTCACATTCAACTATGTCTTCCGTTCAAATCAAAAAGGGAGGTATAGTAATATTTGGAGACAATAACAAAAGAAAAGTTATTGGTATTGGCATGGTTGATAACATTTCAAAACCCCTTATTGAAAATGTTCTTTTGGTAAGAGGTTTAAAACACAATCTATTAAGATTAGTCAGTTATGTGATAAGGGTTATAAAATTATTTTTGAAAAAGATGCATGTCTATATATGATATCAACATGAAAGATATTCTGTTTAAAGGTTCTCGTAACGATAATATTTATGAGTTATCAATAACTTGTATATAATCAAATGGTAACTTATGTTTACTTGCTTCTAATAACGACTATTTTTTATGGCATAAAAGATTTGGTCATTTAAATATGAAAACAATTTCTAAGATTTCTAAATTTGATTTAGTTAAAGGCCTTCCAAAAATAGCTTTTAAAAAGGATTATTTTTGTGATTCTTATCAATTAGGAAAATAAGTTAAATCATCTTTTAAATGTAAAGATTTAGTTTCTACTAATAGACCTTTAGAACTATTGCATTTGGATTTATTTGGTCCTACTCGTGTTGCTTCTTTAAACAAAAATAGGTATAGTTTTGTTATTGTTGATGATTATTCACGTTTTTCATGGGTAATTTTTCTAAAGAATAAAACTGATACTTTTAATGAGTTTTCAAGTTTTTGTAAAAGAATTCAAAATCAGAAGTCTCTAAACATAATCACTATTCGAATTGATCATGGAGGAGAATTTGAAAATGAATCTTTTGTAAATTTCTGTGATAAGTATGGTATTACACATAACTTTGCATTTCCTAGAGCATCTCCTCAAAATGGTGTTGTGCAGAGAAAGAATAGAACTTTACAAGAATGTGCTAGAACTATACTTATGGAGAGTCATTTACCAAAATATTTTTGGGCTGAAGCTGTTGCTACTGCATGTTATATTTTAAATCGTGTGCTTATTCGACCTATTTTAAACAAAACATCTTATAAATTATTTTATAACAGAATTTCAAAAGTTTCTTATTTCAACATTTTTGGATGTAAATGTTTTATCTTAAATACAAGAGATACTTTAGATAAATTTGATGCTAGATCCAATGAAGATATTTTTATTGGTTATTCTACTCAAACTAAAGCATATAGAATCTTTAACAAGAAAATATTTACTATTGAAGAATCATTGCATGTTAAATTTGATGAATCTTTGACTAAGCCTATTTCTAATATTTCTTCACATGATGATGATGAAATCATAGATACTCCTACTGATAATACTATTATATCTTCTGATGATACTAACATTTCTAATATTGATGAGACTCCTACTGAGTTACCTAAAGCATATGTTGAAGTAAAGAATCATCCACATGATTTGGTTATTAGAGATATAACTCAAGGCGTTCAGACTAAATCCAAGTTGAACTACATGACACAAATTGCTTTCATCACTCATTGAATCGACAAATATCAAAGAAGCATGTGCAGATGATTTTTGGACTGTTGCAATGCAAGAAGAGTTGAACCAATTTGTCAGAAATGATATTTGAGATCTTGTACAACGTCTTACTGATCATCCAGTCATCGGTACCAGATGGGTATTCAAGAACAAACTTGATGAATCAAGTCAAATTATTAAGAACAAAGTAAGGTTAGTTGCACAAGGATACAATCAAGAAGAAGGTATTGATTTTGATGAAACTTATGCACCAGTAGCTAGACTTGAGCATGAAAAATTTTCAAACATGTTTTTAAACTTAAGAAAACTTTATATGGTTTAAAACAAGCACCACATGCTTGGTATGATAGATTAAAAAGTTTTTCTTTTAAATTCTGGTTTTAAGATTGGAAGAGCAGATACAACTCTTTTTATTAAACATGCTAATAAAGATATCTTAATTATTCAAATATATGTTGATGATAATTTATTTGGCTCTACTAACGATAATCTTTGTCAAGAAGTTTCTAAGACTATGCAGAGTGAATTCGAGATGAGCCACTGAACTTACTTTCTCGGTCTGCAAATAAAACAAATGAATGATGGAATCTTTATTTACCAGTGCAAGTATGCAAAGAAACTTCTTAAAAGATTTGGTATGAAAAATTCTGGTCATAAAAATACTCCCAGAGTACTACTACATTCCTAGACAAAGATGAAAATGGTGAGAATATTGATTAGAAACTATATCGAGTATGATTGGTTCTTTACTATATATTACTTTAAGTAGACCTGATATTATATTCAGTGTTTGCTTATGTGCTAGATATCAATCAAATCTTAAGGAATTACACCTTAAAACAGTGAAAAGAATTCTTCGATATATTAATAACACAATCAACTATGGATTATTTTATCTGAAATCAAGTATATTTGATTTACTATCATATAGTGATGATGATTTTGCTGGATGTAAATCTGATCGGAAGAGTACCAGTGGTACTTGTTACTTTTTGGGATATTCACTAGTATTATGGTTCAGTAAAAAGCAAAATTCTGTATCATTATCAACAACCGAAGCAGAATATATTGCTGCTACTATTGCATGTGCTCAGATTTTATGGATGAAACAGACCTTATTTGATTATGGTATGTCTATCACAAATTCACCTATTATGTGTGATAATACCAGTGCTATTAACTTGTCTAAAAATCTAATTCATCATTCACGTACTAAGTATATTGATATTAGACATCATTTTTTACGTGATCATGCTTTAAAAGGTGATATTTCACTAAATTTTATATCAACTGATAATCAAATTGCAAATTATTTTACAAAACCTCTTAAAGAAGATATTTTTATGAGATTTCGAAGAGATTTGGGTATTTTCAATATTTTTGATATTTAAATTTTTTTCAGATTTTTTTCATGTATTTTTTTTACTTATTAGTCGACTTACTAAAGTCTATTAGTCAACTTATAAAGTCCCTAGTCGACTTAATAGATGTCCAGTCGACTAATTGTATCAAACAGAAACATGGTGTTTTTCAGCTATTCATAGTTAGTCGACTATAGCGACCAATTAGTCGACTAATATAAGGATTAGTCGACTAATTATGGACCCAAGTTGACTAACCCTGTAAGAATCTGTGTTCTGTTATTGGAATTTTGGCATTCGAACCCGACCCATTTCATAAGTTCTGGATCCGATCTCTACCTACTTTCAATCATAACCGTTAATATTGGTTTTACTTCTCACTTTTACCCTTTTCCCTCATAAAAACCCTTGGTTTTACCCGGTTTATCTCTCTCCATCCGCAAGAAGCAGTCGACTATAGCAGCAGCAGACCCACTTCTTCTTCCTTCAATTTCTTGGTAAAATTCATACCAATCTCTGTCTTATACTTCCAATTCCGTCTTTATCAATCTTAATTTCAGTTCTTATCATGTCTAGATCAATGAAATCTAAGTTTATACCATCATCATCTTCCTCACAACCCGATTTTAGGGTTTTTCTTAAACATCCTACCCTAGAAGATGACTACTTAAGAATTTCTCAGTTAAAAATCTTGCCTAGTAGATTTGTTAAGTATGAAAACTTTCATGACTATGATATTGTCTCTTATTTCAAAATTGTGGTCTTTATACTATGTTTTTTACTTAATCTAGGCAAGGGTATTATCCCTTCTTGATCCACCTATTTTACACAAATTTAACCTATGAAGACAATGATGATAATATTCATATATACTCTGGTTAAAGGTGTGAATATCAAGTTATCCCCAAAATCTTTAGGTCGTATTCTTCCTATTCCGTATCACGGCCTATCTCTTAATAACATTGATATGGATGATACTAAGGCTTATTAAATATCTTTCTTCCAGGTCAAGGATTACCAATAACTAACAATAAATTGAAACCTATTCCTCGTCTAATTGGTCGTATCCTTGCCTATAATATTTTCCCAAAAATTGAAAGTTATAACTATTATTCCCGTGATTTAGCTACTTGTGTCTATGCCGTCATGGCTAGACTAGAAGTTAATTGGGTTAAGATAATTTTTGATAATCTTGTTAAGGACCATTTTTCCTTCTTACCGTATGGAGCCTTTTTGTCTCATGTGTTTTGGAAATTCAAAATAGATCTTGCTTTCGAAATGAGTGTCGTTAAAGTTTTCGAGCCTTTTGATCGTGCCATTCTTCATCGTATGAAACTTCATAACTTTTCTCACCCTCCACCACAACCTCAACATCCACCCTCTCCTCCTCCACAAAGTTCTACTCAAGGTCCTTCCTCCTCTACTCAATCTCCATTCACCGAACCCCCTTCCTCTCAACCACCTCCTTCCTATCCTGATGTCTTCTCCAACTCTATTTCTGCTGAAATCTTGACTCTACAAGCCCAATAACAATTTATGCTCAACTCTCAGTCTGCATTGCTCACAAATCAATCTCTTCTTATGGAACACTTTATGAACATGCAACTGAAGATGGAGTCTTTGATGCCACACAAAAGAAAATACTGGACCTCCTCAAGACCCGTTTTCGACCACCTCCTCCTCCCGGATTTGACATTTGATGCATATGGAGTTGGCTTTATTTTTGTGTTGCTACATGCTTTTTGGAGTTTTTGTATTTTTTTATATTTTCTTTTCGTTATGACTCTTTTGGTTTTCTATGTAATAATTGACATTTGTTGTTAAATTATGAAAACTTTAGTTGTTATTGTCTATATTAATGATCTGTGATATTTCTCTTTTTGTTAATGACAAAGGGGAGAAAATTTGAAGTTATGTGCCATATGTGCTATATGATGTTATGACTCTTGCTCTCTGGATAAGATAGATATATGGATATATGATATAGGGATATATGGTAATGTTGCTATGTTGTTGAATGTTTCTATGTTTTATGACTCATGCAGGGGGAGAAAAGAACACTTGTTTTATATATATATATATATATATATATATATATATATATATACATATACATATATATATACACATATATATATATATTTGTTATCACCTGTTCACTGCAGGGGGAGTTTCTCTGCAGGTTGTCATATACACAGGTTGTCATCATAAAAAAGTGGGAGAATGATTGATAGATTTTGATGATGGATAACAGAGTGATACAGATGCATTGGAGCTATATCTTAAGCGTATATACTGAGTTCTGGTTGCTCAAGCTCAAACATAGACTTTGACTATTTTTTGTGTATTTTTAGAATTTTTGTTAAAAGCCTTGATCACACACACAATATAGTCATATAGTCAACTAACATATTATCCAGTCGACTTGATTCTTTCCATAGTCGACTAAGTCCTTCCAAAAAAAATATATCAACCTCTGTTTGTTGTCTGTTAGCAGTACTAGTCGACTTACCTATACTACCAATCGACTAACCAATGTTATAGTCGACTAACCCTTTCTGCTGGTCGACTAATTATAGTTTTCAGAAACTTGTTATCCATATCAGTCTTGATATAGTCGACTTGCTTCCTATACTAGTCGACTAACCCAGCCAAAAATTGTTCTTCTAGTCGACTACCCTACAAACCCTAGTCGACTAATAGTAGTTTCTGACAGTTAAACAGTTATTGATTTCTGGTGTTTTATCCAACATTCTAAAACTCAAATTTGAGTTGATAACTTCCCTAAGTGACCATTGATTTCACCTATAAATAGGAATGTTGTCCTAGGCTAAACACACCAATTCAGAACACAAGTTTTCTGCCCAAAACTCTGTTCAAAAATTCTGTTTTCTGAAAACTTGCTTCTACTTTATGTTCTTCACACAACTCCAATCCTATAGTGAAGAATTCTGAGAGTTCACCTATAAGAGACCTTATTTACATCACGTAAAAGATTCAAGACTTATAGGATTCATTGTATTCATTCAAAGAGTGTTGTCTTCTTAGTATAGAGAAAAGTTGTACAGATTTGGCAAAGACTGTTTTGTCAAGTGGTGTACAAGGAGTTGATTTTGGGGTGTATCAAAATCAGGATAAGAAAAATCTCAAGCGGGTTACTTGGGGACTGGACGTAGGTCACAAGGACCAAACCAGGATAAAATCTCTTGTGTTTGCGTTTGCATTTTCTAAGATTTTTTCTGTACATTTACTTTCCTGCAAGTATTTTATTTTTAAAAGTTTATAAATACTATTCACCCCCCTCTAGTGTTTATGTTACTTTATTTATAGATCCTACACTTACAACTCTTCCAACAACACGTCGGAACACTTAGTGATCACTTCACTTGTCCCTCCAAAACTCTCTTCACCGAGGCCACAACCTCTACAACTCCTTACAATACAAGAATGAAATCTTATGATCACTTCTCTTGATCACAAAAACAACTCTCACAACAAAGATCCTAGGAGGATTGATATAGCAATGGAAAGCTCAAGTATGTTTGAGAAAAACAACATAGAGTAGTGGAGGAAAACTCGAGAAATCTCTTTTGAAAATATTCTTGAAAAACTCTCCTTTTGATATGAAAATATTGTTGGCCCAATGGCCTTCCACTCTAGTTTTGATGATGATCAACTCATGTAGTTATGTTTACTAATATTCTTGTGTTTCTAAGTTTCAGATCATTAACAGGATATTAGTTGGTGATTAGCTTCAACAAGGAGTTTAGAAGCTATTCATGGTGATTCCAGGGCCAAAGCTTCAAGTTCACACTTTGCCTAGCCCATGGATGGAGTTTTGGAGCAAGTCTACTTGAAGATGATGATCGACAAGAAGACTTAGGTATCCTAGTTTAGATAGAGTTTTTAGATCCATTTGTAAAGCTTAGTTTAGTTGATATGCTCAAGTGCACAAAACACACACGTTTTATGATTTGATATTTGGTTTTTATGAATAGTTGATCAAAACAAGTTTACATATGTTATATGTATAGTAGATGTTTTCTATTTATACATACATGCTTTAACTTGGTAAACAAACTTATTTTGATATCCCTATTCATGTTCTTGGAAAAATCTAGTTTTGAGAAAAATACAAGTGTTGATTCTTGATTTTTTGAAAAGAAACAAAAGTAAATTTCATATGCTTGATATTTGAGTAGAAATGTTTTATCACATGGTTAATATCAATGCAATATGTAAAACAAGTTTTATGAAAGTGATTGAGATTTTAAAGAATAAAAGAAGTGAAGTTCAGAATTCTTAGTCTCAATGCGAATCCGCTGTAGCAAGGGCTCGAGCGGGTCGTGATCCTCAGGGAAGGATGCGATGCAAGCTTTTGCGGCAGATTCCTCGTATGCTTTGAGTAAACACAGAAGAGATTAGATTTGAAGAGAATATGGATTAAGAAGCATGGTTTTACTGATCTACTACCACAACCCACTATGCAAGTCTTGGATGTTGAATTTCATCTTGAGATAAATGTGATTTACCCTAGGTTATTAAGAGTGATTCAAGTAAGAAAATACGATACTAGATTATAACTAAGTTCCATTATTAAAAACTAAACAAGTTTCATCCTAACATCTAAGTACAGCTTAAGAAAAGATTAATCTTAACTTTAGGCCGTCCTAGTTCTTAAGCATGAAGTCATGATGAGTCCTTTAATTGTGCAACCTAGATTAATAGATCTAGTTATCAGTTTTATCTTCAAGAAAAACAATTATTAAACCTAGGGTTTCTGATGGATGGTCATCAATCGATTCAAATCCTACTTGCCCTAGGGTTGCTTAAGTGATCAGCAAACCATACAAAGAATTAGTTGGACATCATTTTTTTTTCTTTTTCAAATTATTTATTTTTTTATTCCTTTTTTTTATTTTTAATTAGAAGAAAAGAAGAAGAAAGAAAACACGAGATCACAGATGAAAACCGAAGCGAATAAACACAGAGAAAATAAAATAAAATAGCAAGAATTAAATGTGCAAAAGAAAGTAACCTTTATTGCAGATGAGATCTCCAATTACAAAGCTCCTTCTTCTTCCACAACGAGCATGAAAATAAAAATTACAACTTTGAATAAAAGTGGCTAAAGAAAACCCTAATCGTCTCTGCATGCCCCTCCCTGTTGCGACTGCTTGGATATTTATAGTGCAGTAGGTCGAGGAGTCCCTGATAAACCTGCCCACGAAATTTGGGATCTGGATGAGATCAAAGTGCCGCGGATTTGCGGCGGTTCCGCGGCACTTTTGTGGCTTCTGGCCACGCGCTTTGGTGCGTGGCCTCTCCTGGTCCGTCCATGTGGGCTTTTGCTTCTGGAAGTGTGATCCTGGCTCTCCATCTTGGGATTTCGAGATAACTTAGTAATCAAGTTACCTTGATTTCAAATATCCCAAATCTTCTATCCACGAATTTTGGGCTTTTATCCTCATCCTGCAAGTGTTTAGGGTTGGGTAGAAGTCTATCCTTCCCTCATCTTTGATATTTGCAACTTTTAGCCCTTGTATTTGCATTTTGACTCTTTGTATTTGCGCTTTTTCACCTGGGCTTCAAACATGGGCTTGGATCTGGGCTTTTGGGCTCTTTAAGCTTTATTTATTATTAAAATAATAATTCGAGGCCTGCACACATTAAATAACGAAATATTAATAAATGTGCATTATAATATGAATAAATGTGCAAATGTGATGGTATATATGATGACAATTATGCATTTTTCACTACCTATCACACCCCCACACTTATCTTTTTGCTCGTCCTCGAGTAAAAATCAAAAAGAAAGAGAAAAATCTAACTAGCTAACTCACTTTCGTAGGAATCACGGTTGCACTTAGCATGTGCAACAAGCCGTTAAACCCCTAGGTTACCCTAGAGGACGAGTGTTGTCTCGTGAGGGTTTTCAGCGGATTACACCCACAAAATCCATAAAAGGAAAATATTTGAATTATATTTGAAGAGACTAAGTAGTCTATAAGTTTTAGGATTATCATTTTTATTCATTCTTCAAACCTGGTCTTTATAAAGTCAATTGTTATTCATTTTAGGTAAGGATTAAAATTGAATTTCTAATATAGTCTTTTTCGTTACCAAAAGTCATATGCACCCTTGTGAATCTAGGAATTCCTTAACTTGGACTCTCATGCCTCTTTATTATTTTTATAACATCATCTAAGTTTCTTTCGTGTAAGTATCAAGGCTTCTTGAGGCCCTCATACCTAACTAATTGACTATTAGATGTGTTAATATAATTTTTTTTTTTTTCAGCATGTATAACTCATCTAATTTTCTTTCGTATAAGTATCAAGGCTTCTTGAGGCCCTCATACCTAACTAATTGACTAATAGATGTGTTAATACATATATTATATTTCTTAGTCTTCTTTTAGGCTTTCTAATCCACCCATGTAACGAACTTAAAGTCGGTGGCTCCCAAACCGGTTGGCTTTAGGGCACCAGGTGAGAAAACACCCCGCGGACTCAAATTCGAGTGAACTAGGCCCCAAAACTAAGGACTTTATTTTATTTACTCACCTTTAGGCATGAATACTTATGCTTCTTGAGGCACATGTATCAGCTTAATTGGTGATATTATTATTATTATTATTTTTTTTTTTTTTTTATGAGGCACAAGGTCTTTGTCTTAGAATCCTAGATATGCATTTGGTATGCACATTTCATTAAGGTAAAAATTAAGACTAATTATTTATTCAATTTCTCTCCTATACCTAAAAATTAAACAATTTATTTATTTTGACCAAGTTTTTAGAAATCCTAATCATGATTTTCCTAATCCTTAAAACTAACTTAGATTTCTTTCAAAAAATAAGTCAAAATATTTCCTTTTTATAACATTTTTTTTATTAGCAATTTTTTTTAAATGTTAAAAAAAAAAATTTTTTTTTGTTTTTTTTTAAAATGTTAGAACAAATAAAGAAAAAAAATTTTTTTTTTTTAATCTTTTCTATGTTAGTAAACCCTCCCCCACACTTATCTCATGCATTGTCCTCAATGTATGAAATGCATGAATGCATGAAGAAAAATGTAAAGAGAGGCAAAGAATAATAGTATACCATAATATGTACAACACATGTATCACTCTCACCTAGAGCTGCTTAGGATTCATCCCTCTAGCTCGTTTCCCATCATTCCAATGGGTTCTCTTTATAAGGCACAATGGGGAGACCAACATTTTTGTTTTAACTTTCTCTCCCCCCAGTTTCATCTTCTTTAGGCTCTTCCTCATCATATGTCCACCTCCATTATTCAAAAATTCATCACACCTTTCAGTTGGAACTTCCTTGCCGAGAAATTCTAGCTCAGTTCCGTACATCTCCTCAAAACTTAAATCAACACTTTTCCCTGGAAGTGAATAATTAACCAACATCTCCTTAATCGGTGTATCTAAACATAGGAGTTCTTCTTCAAAGAGACTTTCGAAAGTTAAGTCAATCGGAGTTTCTTGAACTATATTCTCATGCGATATTTCAGTGCTTGGCTCTTTGAAGATACTTAGATCAAATCTTCGTTTTTTAAAGGGAACTTTAAAATTATAATCCTCAACATGTGTCATCTTATCACTAAAATCGCACTTATCCTCAAATAACTTGTCAAGAAATAGAGACTCATTTTCACTTTCTTTTTCACAAATGTTCTCGATGAAGTTCACCTCAAATGTTTGGTCTTTAATCTTACGAGATTGGTTTTCCAGGTTGAAGACATTGACCTCTTTAGTCATGTTTCCAAAGGTCAACCTCGTTGATCCATTCCTACAATTTATGATTGCATTTGCAGTTGCAAGGAACGGACGCCCTAGGATAACGGGAGTTTGAGACCGAAGAGTGGATACAGGTTCGGTCTCCAGAACAACAAAATCTACTGGGTAGATAAACTCCCCAACTTGGACGAGCACATCGGTAATTTCTCCTTTGGGAATTTTTATGGATCGGTCAGCCAATTGGATTGTAACCTTAGTCGGACTAAGTTCGCCCAACCCCAGTTGTTGGTAAACTGAGAAGGGGAGTAAGTTGATACTTGCTCCCAAATCAAGAAGTGCATGCTTAATTGCAGTTTGACCTATTGTGCAAGAGATGGTGGGGCAACCAGGGTCCTTATACTTGACAGGGATCTGGTTAGGCAATAGCTCACTAATGTTAGTGGCTAGAAAAACCTTCTTTGGCACATTAGTCTTTCTCTTCTTTGTGCACATGTCCTTAATAAACTTGGCATACTTAGGGACTTGTTGAATTGCATCAAGAAGAGGTATATTGATCTTGACTTGATTAAAAATCTCTCGTACCTTATCCATTTGTGCACATTGCTTATCTTTAAGCCTATTTGGGTAGGGTGCGATGGGCTTGTGCATATCTTCGGCTGACTTGTCTTTTTTCATGTTGTTGGCATTAAGTTGGGATGGAGTGGGATCAGGCAAGCTGAATGCTTGTTTAGAACTTGATGGTGTTGATACTTGGTTATCAACTTGTTTTCCCGACCGCAATGTATGAATCGCATTGCACTGACTCATATGATTCTCTTCAGCCAAGTGAGCTTGACTAGAGTTCCTAGGGTTTGGGAATGGTTGACTAGGTAGAGTACCCTTTTGCCTTTCTTGCTGATTCATTTGCATCTCTATCCTAGTCAAGACTTGAGCCAGCGTGTCATTGCTTTTAACGATGGTGTCCACCTTTCTTTCCAGATTGGAGAGCCTTGTTTCCATTTGTGAATATTGGAAAGAGGGTGGAGGATTTTGATAGGGCGGATTTTGGAAATTGTTGGAGAATTTGGGCCTAGTTTGATCATTGTTACTTTGGCCCCAAGACAAATTGGGATGGTTTCTCCAACCGGGATTGTAGGTGGGCGAATATGGATTGTTGACGGGCGGATTGTTGGTGGGCCTTGTGAAGGCCGCACTCATATGTTCGGGCAAGCTTTGATGCGCGATAAAAACAGGACATTCCTCGAACACATGGTTCATATCTTGACAATAAGTACAACCCGCCGAAGTTGTTGGGCTGACTTGGTTCACAGAGACTGGCTCTTTAGTTTCAAGAGCCTCTAGTCTTCGCATAACAGCAGCTAACTTAGCATCGGTTGCTATGTTGGCCTCAATGGAATGGATACCTCCTTTTGAAGAAGTAGGGTCATTAGTCCTAGATTTTTCAGGAGTAGGTTCCCATTGGATGGTATTTTCAGCTAATTCCTCATACAATTTCCATCCATCAGTTTCGTCCTTTTTCAGAAATCCTCCTTGGCACATGGATTCTAACAACGTTTTAGTTTGATATTCTAATCCATCATATAGAACTTGGCATAATCGCCATTTCTCTATCCCATGGTGAGGGCATTGGGCAAGGAGGTCCTTGAAACGTTCGAAGTATTTCCAAAAGGGCTCATTGGCTGTCTGCTTAAACTGTAGGATATTCTTCCTAATCAATGCAGTCTTGTGAAGAGGATAAAATTTCTTTAAGAATGCCTTAACAAAATTATCCCAAGAAGATATAGAACCGGCCTCTAGACTGTAGAGCCATTTCTTTGCTAAATCCTTCAAAGCAAAGGGGATAAACCTAAGTTTGATAGCATCGTCTCCTAACTTAGGCATATTCATCATTTGACATACTTCTTCAAATTCCCTTATGAAGAAGTATGCATCCTCAGATTCAAGTCCATGAAATTTGGGAAGAGTGTTGATGTATTGTGGCTTGAGTTCATATGGGTCAACACTTTCGATAGTGAGCTGGATGCAAGAAGGAAGAGAGGTTCTAATAGGATAGAACCTATCTTGGAGTGACTGTGGTTGTGCCATGTGTGAGTCGGGCTTGAGCTCGGGTGGTGAACTAGTTCTAGTTAGCCTGGATGTGAGTGGGTCTCTCGACCAAGCGGTCATGCACAATCAGCAAACAAGTTCACCCAATCAATCAAAAAGAAAAAGAAAAACAAACAAAAATCCTATTCTAGGGTTATCCTTGACCTAGACGACTCCTAACTTTAGACTGTCCTTAGGAGGTCTATTGTCGACGTCAACCACGAGCTAATCGGCCAGTTCAGGGCAAGACCGGTGGGAGGTTTTCCGTCAGAGACGTTCCTTAATTAAATAACCACCGTTCTTCGGGCTTTCGGCCCTCAATCCCTTCGCTAGACACCGATTTGGCAAGGGTTAATTTCGAACAACTTTCCTTCTTCGGTCAATCTCCTATTGAGTCCGAGTTACCTTAGGGCCAACGTCTAGTCAAGTTTTAATTAGGGTTAGGGTTGTGAGTGTGACTGGTATGATTTGTGGGCCAAGGAAGGGTGATGAAATCCCCACCTTATCTTTGTTATGGGTTATGCCCTTAAAATGGATTAGTGTACGTGTAAAGCGGTAGAAAAGTAATCACTCAAGAAAGCGGTAAACAACCAAGAGTGCTTCCTAATCTATATGCTATGCAAACGTACCTTGTCGCCAGCACTCTTCAACAGAATTAAAGAATAAAATAGACACGTGCCCTAAAATGCAAGAGTCTAAAAAAATATTTTTTTATTTTTTTCAACAAATAGGTTAATGTTAATTATTAGCAGTTGCAGTGTGATCACAGAGAGATAATAACACAGCAGAAAATATACTTTTGCACTGCAGAGCAACCTGCAGAAAAATCCGTCAGTAGTGCACTACAAGTGCCGCGGATTCGCGGCTTTTGCCGCGTTTCTGCGGCAAACTTGTAGGTCCAAGTGCTCTGCCTTCGAGGGCAGAGGCACTGGATAGCTATATGTGCTTTCTGCTGCTCTGATTTTGTTTCCTGTTCTCTGTACCTGCAACAGAAAAGAAAGAATGATTAGAACGAGGAGATCGTGCCGTTCCTTCCCCGGCAACGGCGCCAAAATTTGATTGAGATTTTAAAGAATAAAAGAAGTGAAGTTCAGAATTCTTAGTCTCAATGTGAATCCGCTGTAGCAAGGGCTCGAGCGGGTCGTGATCCTCAGGGAAGGATGCGATGCAAGCTTTTGCGGCAGATTCCTCGTATGCTTTGAGTAAACACAGAAGAGATTAGATTTGAAGAGAATATGGATTAAGAAGCATGGTTTTACTGATCTACTACCACAACCCACTATGCAAGTCTTGGATGTTGAATTTCATCTTGAGATAAATGTGATTTACCCTAGGTTATTAAGAGTGATTCAAGTAAGAAAATACGATACTAGATTATAACTAAGTTCCATTATTAAAAACTAAACAAGTTTCATCCTAACATCTAAGTACAGCTTAAGAAAAGATTAATCTTAACTTTAGGCCGTCCTAGTTCTTAAGCATGAAGTCATGATGAGTCCTTTAATTGTGCAACCTAGATTAATAGATCTAGTTATCAGTTTTATCTTCAAGAAAAACAATTATTAAACCTAGGGTTTCTGATGGATGGTCATCAATCGATTCAAATCCTACTTGCCCTAGGGTTGCTTAAGTGATCAGCAAACCATACAAAGAATTAGTTGGACATCATTTTTTTTTTCTTTTTCAAATTATTTATTTTTTTATTCTTTTTTTTTATTTTTAATTAGAAGAAAAGAAGAAGAAAGAAAACACGAGATCACAGATGAAAACCGAAGCGAATAAACACAGAGAAAATAAAATAAAATAGCAAGAATTAAATGTGCAAAAGAAAGTAACCTTTATTGCAGATGAGATCTCCAATTACAAAGCTCCTTCTTCTTCCACAACGAGCATGAAAATAAAAATTACAACTTTGAATAAAAGTGGCTAAAGAAAACCCTAATCGTCTCTGCATGCCCCTCCCTGTTGCGACTGCTCGGATATTTATAGTGCAGTAGGTCGAGGAGTCCCTGATAAACCTGCCCACGAAATTTGGGATCTGGATGAGATCAAAGTGCCGCGGATTTGCGGCGGTTCCGCGGCACTTTTGTGGCTTCTGGCCACGCGCTTTGGTGCGTGGCCTCTCCTGGTCCGTCCATGTGGGCTTTTGCTTCTGGAAGTGTGATCCTGGCTCTCCATCTTGGGATTTCGAGATAACTTAGTAATCAAGTTACCTTGATTTCAAATATCCCAAATCTTCTATCCACGAATTTTGGGCTTTTATCCTCATCCTGCAAGTGTTTAGGGTTGGGTAGAAGTCTATCCTTCCCTCATCTTTGATATTTGCAACTTTTAGCCCTTGTATTTGCATTTTGACTCTTTGTATTTGCGCTTTTTCACCTGGGCTTCAAACATGGGCTTGGATCTGGGCTTTTGGGCTCTTTAAGCTTTATTTATTATTAAAATAATAATTCGAGGCCTGCACACATTAAATAACGAAATATTAATAAATGTGCATTATAATATGAATAAATGTGCAAATGTGATGGTATATATGATGACAATTATGCATTTTTCACTACCTATCAGAAAGTTTTGTAAAAGATAAAAATATTTTTAAAACAAGTTTTTATCAGATTTTCTGTTCCAGGCTTCAACCAAGTCGACTTGGTCCCTGACTAGTCGACTAGGTCAGAAGTCGGTCGACCGAGCCGGTCGACCGACCGACGTGCACAAACCTGTGCACGTTTCTGGCACAGGGAACGGTCGACCGGACCGGTCGACCGGAGCAGTATATCTGCTCTCTGGTTTTATGGGTCGACCGGACCGGTCGACCGCAGAAGAGAGCTTTGCTCTCTGTTTTGTTTCGGTCGACCGGGCCGGTCGACCGCTGTTGCCCAACGGTCATATTTCTGACCGTTGGCGGTCGACCGGGACGGTCGACCGGCAGTCTGTCAGACTGCCAACTTAGCCTAACGGCTAGTTTTGTATAGGGGCTATATAAACCCGATCTCTTTGGGGATTTTAGCCAAGTTTTTTAAGAGAAAAATTTTCAGTTTTCTGAAGTGTTTAAAAGAGTTTTCAAAAGAGTTTTAAGTGCAAAAACTTCTCATCTTTATTGTTTTAGGGTTTTTGGAAAATCAAAGAAAAATAGGTTTTTGGGATTTTTGCTTAGATCTTCAATTCTATCATATTGCAAGTATTTTCCCAAAGATTTTTCTTTGTTGCTTGTTTCCAAAAACACTTGTTTTCCACACTTGAGCTATCTTCTATCCTAAACTATTAGGATCTTTGTTTTGTGGAAAGAGAAAGAAAAAGGGAAGTGTTTGAGGTTGTTTGTTGTAAACCTCATTGTTGTAAACACCCTTATATTTGTGAATCCCTCTTCGGTAGAGGTGATCGGGTGATTGTGTTGTGGATCCCTCTTAGGTAGAGGTGATAGTGTTTGGTTGTGAGCCTCTTCGGTAGAGGTGTGTGGATTGGTTGTTGTTGAGAGAGGAGTTTGGTACTCCTAGAGTTGTAAGAAATCCTCTTCGGTAGAGGTTCCCTCGGTGGGAGTTGAGATAGTGGAAATCCTACACGGTGGTGTAGGCGGGGATGTAGAGCAAGGTGCTCGAATCTCGAAACAAATCTTGGTGTTTGCGTTTTGATCCATTGTCTCTCTAACTCTCTCTCTTATAATTATGCAAAGCATCATACTCATCATCATATCATACTTGCTTGTGTTGAGCATTGATTCATTCATATCTTATACATTGCTTGTGTTGCCTTGCATCTTTTATATTGCAATTCATTCTTATATGCTTGGCTTGATTGTGTGTATTTCACATTGCTTGGATTGCTTGTGTGTGTGTGCCTAACTTATACTCATCCAACAAGAGCTTCACATAGCACCTCAACCCATTTCAAGGGGAATCAAGGGGAGTTAGTCCAGAGCCTCGCAAGGGGAATTCGGCTACACTTGTTGTATTGTATTAGTTTGTGCATAATTTGCATTAGCTTCCGCATTTAGCGCACTTAGTTTGCATTTGTATTCTATATTAGCACTTACACCTATTCACCCCCCCCCCCCCCTCTAGGTGTTTTTCAAATATTAGCACTAAAACAAGTGGAGAAAAACCCTAAGAGATGTAGGAAAAACTGGCTTTAAAACTCTCTTGAAATCTTATGGAAAACAGCCTTAAACAGCCCCCTTATATAGGCTCCCAAAAAACTAGCCTTTGGGGTCAAACTAAAGGTCAAAATGACTTGTCGGTCGACCGGCCGGTCGATCGGCCAACGCTCATATTTTTTACCGTTGGGGCCTACCGGTCGACCGCCCGGTCTACCGTGCACTGGACATTACCTGCCGGTTGACCGGCCGGTCGACTAGGGCCAGATCCAGAGAGCAAAGCTCTCTGGATGGTCGACAGGCCCTCAAGCCAAAGGGTTGTGCACGTTCTGTGCACATCGATCGACCGCCCGGTCGACCGACTTCTGTCTCGGTCGACCGGTCGACCGGCAGAAGGCCAGGTCTGACATTTTGGAGATTAAAACTTAGTTTTTAAAACTCTTACAAAATCTCATAAAATCACTAAAAATTTACAAAAATAAGTTCATTGAAATACTTTGAAGTACAAATATGTATGATCTAAAATCCACACATATTATAACATTTTTGAACCATTTTTGTGATATAGAAATTTTGCCTTAACCAAAAATTCGTATTTTTCAAAATCAATCTTTAATTTGAAAAATAATTTTTCATAACTTCTCCAAATACAAAAATAAGATATTTTAAACAATTTTGAAGTTTGGTGTGTATGGATATGATCCAATACACATATGAGATGAAATATCTATGTTTTTGACTATAAGCTCTAAAATAAGTTTTGATAAATACAAAACTTAAACATATGATATAGAATCACCAAATAAGTTTTTCTAAACTTATGAACTAACAATATGTATAGATGAAATTCAAAACACATATAAACCATATAAATTTGTTTTGATGAACTCTAATCATGAAACACAAGGATATATACTTTGAAGCTCAAAATCAAAAGGGTATTTTCTTAAATTAAAACTATTTATGAAAACACATATAAATTTTGCGTGTGGTGTGTATATGAGCTTGAGCAATCCACAACTAATCTATCTTTTACATTTTATCTAAAAATAAATCTTAACACTTACAAACATGACACAAGTCTTCTTGAAAATCTTCTCTTGAAAATCTTTTTCTCCTTCTTGACTTGGTCCAAACCTTGATCCATGAGCTAGACTCCTCTTGAGTATTTGATGTGATCTTGATGTGTAAGCTCTTGAATCAACATGTACTAGCTTCAAAACTTGGCTTTGAATCTTTTGTTGAAGATAAACACCGACTAAGATCTTGATCAAATATCTGAAACTATATAAATACAAGATCATTAATACTATAACTACATGAGTTAATCATCATCAAGCTAGAGTGATGGGCCTTTGGGCCAACAAGGTCACCGTGGAGTAGTCGTCGGGCTCTAGCGAGGTCGCGGAGTGCCCGGGGTGATCGCGGCATGTGGTCGACACTGGCGGAGGTGAGTTGCCTGGTGAGTGCGGCAAGGAGGTGGAGATGGCTTGAAGGGTATTGGGTTACATGCGAGGCAGTCGAGATGGTGGAGGCATGGCGGCGTTCGCCACCAATGGAGTGGGGTTGGGGTGCGCACAGAGGAGGGCGCGGACATGGGTGACACATGGAGGGGCTCAACAGGAGGCGGCCAAGAGGGAAGCTGTCGTTGTTGGTTGGCATGAGCATGCATCATATAGAGATAGGGGAAAGAGAGAGTGTACATGTGTGAGAGAGAGTGCGGGTTAGAGGACATAGGTGAGATAAGAGAGATGAGAGGGAAGGTGGAGAGAATGTGGGAAGAAGTTGGGTACAGTGGTGGAGAACGTGGGTTTGTAGGTGAAGGAGAAGATGAAGTAACCAATTCTTAAATAAATTATGTGTGGATTAAAAGCGCAGGCCTACGTGGTGTAAGGCACGGAATCGGGAGGGGAAGTCATGGTTCAAAACCTGGAAGAATTATAGGGATTTTCTTTTGTATTGAAAGAATAAAGGATGAAGAACAACGGTAAAATATGTTATGTGGCCTTTCTCCGCCACTTGTCAATGTGGAAAAGGGGTGGAGTTTTGATGATTTGCGAGAGAAGGTCACGGGCTCAAAACTTGTGACAGGATACTTGCAGTTTTTCTAGTTTTATTTTTATTTTATTTTTATTTTAATTACATTTTTATTTAAATCAATATTTAATCATTAGTTTATTGGATTAAAACTCCTATTAATTCAGAAAATCCTCAAAAATTCTCAAAAATAGGAAATATCATCCTGAACCTTATTATGAAGTCAAATCTCTGAAATTCATTCCATTGTTAATTAAAAATCTCAAAATCAGTCTGCGATACCGATCGATTTCGAATTGAGATTCTTCTCCAATAATTCTCAAAAAATTCCAAAAAATATAGAAAAAATCAAAATATTAGGAAATAATCTCTTGAGCTGAAATGGTCTTAATTCGGCTACCAAGATGATTAAATTAGGTATCAGATACTAGTATTGACATACGTACATTGGGAACTAAGGGTTACAAGAAAACTTTCCATAGATTGTCACACTCTATTACAAATAACTCTCTTTCTCCTATAAATCACTCTCAGATCTAACTCTAGATCTAAAATAAAGAAGAAAATATAAAAAAAGAAGAAAAAAATCCTAAACTAATCCTAAGGAGAAGAAACTCTAGCTATTGGTCTCCTCCCTTGAATTCTGGCTTATATATGTAGTATTTATAGGCATTGGAGACTAGGGCTCAGCTGGGCTATGCCACGCGTTGAAGATCAGGGTCATGTTCGCACGGCTTGATCAAGGTTAATGGCCCTGATCTTTTGGCCAGTGTTGCGTCTTGCTTCAAGATGCTTTTGTATATATATAACTTTGTGTATTTGAATCTGTATTTTCTTCAGATATTGTCTTCAATTTAGGATCCAATGCATCTTCTAGAAGCTCTTTGCCTTAACCTCCAAGAAATATGGATTAATTACCTGAAAATGTGTTAATTAAGCTCTTATTTCAACTTTGCCCCTATCCTTTGTAATATGCATATAAGAGACTAACACATGGGTAAATAGCAGTGTTTTATTCATAGACCAGCAGGAAAATGCGATTAAAAATAAAAAACTGTCGACTAATCATTAAGTCCTTTTGAGGTAGTCACAGATTTCATACCTATGTCCATAGGTGACCGCCCTAGTGCATTAGCTGAGTCAGTTCCCTAATTGACTTCATTCACACCATCGCCATTCACCGGTGGTGAATTTTTCACTGCGGGGAGAATTGATGGGAATCACTGGTCTTTACCTTTGTTGAGGCTCTTTTACTCTTTATATTAGGATCAGCTTATTTTCCTCTTCGTTATTTTAGGCTAAGCTTATTTTTCTCTTTTATTTTAGTCCCATATCGGCTATGATGAGAGACTTCTATTGTTGTGGGCCTATAAAAAACCAAGTGTTATAGTTACTTTTCAGTTTAGTGAAGTTCATCTTTCTACTTTGCATGTTGATTTGCATTACTCTTTAAATCTCTTGTATGCTGATATTTATGAGAGTAGCTGAGAGATCCCCTAGGTGTCGTTTTTTGAATTAATCAAAATCTATTTTTATCTTCATTCTAAAATTAGTTCTGCATCAAATTGGTATCAGAGCTAAAATACTGCTCTTTTTTCCCTTCTTGTTCTTTTTTTTCCTCCACAAAATTGCCCTTCCACAAAACCCTAGCCTCCTCCTCTACAAAACTCTATATCCCCCTGCATTTCTCTTCTATAGTTTTAAAAAAATAAAAAGAGAGAAATAAAATTGAATTAAAAAGAATTAAAAAAATCCCTAAAAATTTCAAGATGGTATTGTTAATCGTCTTCTCCCCAAACTCGTCTCACGAAAACCCTGACCCTACTCGTCTTCAGCCTCTACCTCCCGCCGCACTCCCACCTTCTCTCCATCATCACAACCGCTGAAACCACCGCCCAGTTCCCGCCGATCACTGCCACGATAGCAACCTCAGCCGCAGTAACCACAACAACCTCTCATCTTCGGCCATGACAGCAACCTCAGCCCGCTGCCGCCTTCCCACCCTACCTTCCTCCTCTGCACCTAGAAATCCTCGCTGCCGCTCCCCCATCCTCATCGACTTTAACAGTCCAGATCATGTCGCAGTCATCGCAACTGTCGCAATCTCAATCACCGCCGATCACGTCATCGCAATCACCGTCCGCCCTCGTTAGTGCCTCCGTCCACAAGGTCGACTTTGATTTCTTCATTTCTGAATTATTTGGGTCTAATTGAGCGGGTTGACCTATTAACAGAGATTCGACCCAACCCACCGTCAAACCTAGGATACGACTTGCTTGCAACCAGAAACGTTTCACTGTAAGCCGAAGCTAACATCAGTGGCTCAGACGCTGATGTCATAAGCTCGAGCTGAACTGCCTAGCCGACGCTGATGTCAGTCGAACCGATGCCATCAGCTTTGACCCGAGCCAACTCTGCCATGTTTCAGTAGCAATACAGCGAAGTTCGTCTCTGGCCCATTAGGCATCCGATTTGAGTTCATCTGAAGTATTGGATTCGTTACTGAGTCTTGAAGCCACTGGGAAAATTTCGAAGCTTTTAGTTAACAGATTCGACCTCTACATAATTTTGTTCGGAGCAACTACTCAATATCGGTCTTTATCAAGCACATTTGGGTACTTTCTAATCTCACTTTATATTATTGGGATATCTTTTGTGCCTATTCTTGATTTGTTATGATTGTTAGTGTAGTTGTCGTTGTTAATTGCCTAATTTGCCACCTTTCTACATCTTCACTTTTAGGATTCATTTTGCATATTCATTTTAGTTGCTATTAGAAAAATAATTTTCATTTGATCATATAGTACACCCATTTAATGACATGAAGGAAACTGTTTGCATTTGTGTGATTGTGTGCACTACATTTGCATTTTTAGATAGTATATGCTCTTGCGTAGTCGTAAGAGGTGTAACCCCAACCAACCAGACAAGGAAGAAAAATTCAATCAATTGACAGAGAAATTCAACCTTTAGTTTAAGGAGGTACAATCCATTAGACTTGAGATGCAAGATAACCAACTTAAGATAGAGAGGCTAGAGAATAAATCTAACGAGGAAACAATAGGTAGTCGAAGAACCAATAAAGAGAACCACAATGATAGGAGGGGGATGAGATCATCCATAGGCCTAGCGATTACAATAATGAAATTGTTCGTAGTATTAAGATAAATCCTCTCACTTATGATGATTATCCATGATCCTAATATTTGTAGTGATTGGTTAGCTGACATGGATTACTATTTTGACCGGTATATGATATCCGAGGAACGTAAAGTCCAAATTGCTAGGATATGACTTAAGGGTCAGCTAGAGTTTATCTGGACCTCAGTAGATAGAGATTGTGCGAGGAATAGGGTTCTTATAGAGACTTGGGATGAAATAAAGGTCAAACTTAAAGAATAATACTTTCCTAAATCTTATAGGTGTCGCCTCCTAGATGAACTGTACCGCCTTCATCAGGGAAGCATATCGGTCCAAGCTTATACAACTCTATTTACATGACCTAACTTTGCACTGTGAGTTACAAGAAGACCCCCACCAAACCATATATTAGGTTTCGTTCTGGGTTGAGGACCGACATTCAGTGGCCCAGGATCATTTATTCCCAAATTATAAAGACCTTTGCACAGGTGAGCCAATTAGCTCGGGATATAGAGGCCTCATTAGATCCTCTTCGAAACGTAGATTCATTCAGAAAGCCAAAAAATAGTATAGGCGCCCACCTGAGACCACTACCAGACACCACATCAATACAACTAAGGAACCTAAGGATAAATTTATTATATGTGAGCCATCTAGACAGAGTACCTCGGGGACGAAGTGCTTTCGGTGTCAATGAGTATTGTCATGTCATTGCTTGGTGTCCAACCTGGAGCCTTCTCATTCAGGTACTTGTTTGAACAAGGGTAATCTAGAGGAGGATGTATATGAGTCAGAAAAGGGCACTAGTGACATACTGATGAGAATGTTAGAGTTTGTAGCGTCCAAGTCAGTGTAGTTAGGTGTTTACACAAAGCTGTTGAGATGAGGAATGGCATAGCTCTAACGTGTTCCACAGTTATAATATACATGAGGGAAAGAATTATAAGTTGATGATAGATGGGGGTAGTTGTACGAACATCATTGCCAATGCAGCTCTTGAGAAGATGGGTTTCAAGGCTAAACCATATCCCCATCACAAAGTGAATTGGGTTGATAAGACTACTCAATTTATTACCCACTGTTGTCAGGTCTCTATTCACATGTCTAAGTCTATTCTCTCTACACCTTGGGAGTATCTCAGCATGGATTCATTTTAGGACTCTCTCGCACACGTAAGAAACATGACTCTATCTTTGTGGTGGTCCATAGGTTCTCAAAGATGGTCCATTTCATCCCTTGTAGCAAGATAGCAGATGTTTCGCACGTGACACACATACTCTTTAGGAGATAATGCACTTAAATGACTCACCTAACTCGATAGTTTCTAAAGGGATGTTTGCTTCACGAGCCATTTTGGCGAACTCTTTGGAAGAAAATGGGGATTGTGCTTAAATTTTCAACGACATACCATCCATAAACTGACGGTCATACTGAGGTATTAAACCATAGTTTGAGTGATTTGCTTCAATATTTAGTAGGAGAGAAGATGACAACGTGGGATGAGATCTTACTTGTAACTGAGTTTGTGTATAACAGTTCAGTCAATAAGTTTATTGGGTTAAGCCCTTTTGAGGTAGTCACAGAGCTCCTACCTACGTTCATAGGTGACTGCCCTAGTGCATCAGCTGAGTCATTACCCGGCTTGACTTCATTCATACCGTCGCCATTCTCTAGTGAGTCAGTACCCGGCTTGACTTCATTCATACCGTCGTCATTCGCTAGTGGTGAATTTTTCAAAACCGAGGAGAATTGATAAGAATCACCGGTCTTTACTTTTGTTGAGACTCTTTTACTCTTTATTTTAGGATAGGCTTATTTTTCCCCTTTATTTTGGCTAGGCTTATATTCTATTTTATTTTAGTCCCATGTCAGGTTCGACGAGAGACTTCTAGTTATATGGGCCTATAAATTGCCAAGTGTTGTAGTTACTTTTCAATTCAGTAAAATTAATTTAAATCTCATTCCGCTTTGCATGTTGATTTACATTGCTCTTTGAATGTCTTGCATGCTGATTTGTGAGAGTGAGTGATCTCTCACCTGAGTGCCGATTCTCAAATTAATCAAAATCTTTTCTTTTCCTTCATTTAAAATTAGATCTGCATCAGTACATGCCAGTAGCAAGCTTGATACAAAAGATGAATAAAAAAAATTATTGAAGTGCTTGGTCAATAATTTATGAGCCAAGTGCTAATAAACAAGTGCTGGCAAGAGAAGCACAAGGTTCAGGAACAGTATCAAATTATGATTTAATATAAGACCATTCTAGGTGATAGGAGATTAAACAAAAATTTGCAGGCTGATATAATATCAGAAATAATTTGGCAGTATAAAACAAAAGGACATGGATGATGAGTACAGAATAATCAAAAGGGCAATGAATAATTGTTTGCAGGACATGCATAAAAATAATCAAAGTGTTGGAACCTAGAAATAATGAAAGAAAGCAAGAGAGTTTAAGCAGAGCTAATAAGAAATGAAACGATCAAAATGCTTGTGATGGCAATAGAGCAATTGCAGAATAAAATAAAACTATAGCAGTAAACACAATACTGAATTCACAACAGCTATATGAATCAAATTAAAAAAAAGTCAAACTTCTTAAATTGTTAGACAAAAAAGTTCAGCAATAAATAAATTATGCAAAAAAAATAATAAATTAAGGGTCTGTTTGGTTGTCGTAATTGGTCGTAATTCGTAAGTCGTAATTGGTAAAGTCTTTTACAGTTGTAAATGAATTACATACATGTAAGTTTTACGGTGTTTGGTTGGTAATATAAAGTTATAAGTGGGAAAGTATATTGTAATTTATGGCGTTTGGTTGTCGTAATGTGTAAGTCGTAAGTGAAAAAGTTGACCACAAAATTAACTATTTGGTGATTTAAAAAGTTTTAATATTGCAAATAAATATTAAAAATGTTAAATATTAAAAAAATTTAATATTAATAGAAAAAATAATACAAATTTGCATGACCACAAAATTAAGTGTAACTGGGTTGCAAGTGAGTGATAATTGAGTTACAAGTGAGTGACAGTTGGGTTGCGTAAGTCTTTTATGAATTACGGTCCAAACAAACGCCATAATTGTAACTAGATTATAAGTCATTTACGAATTACGGCCTTTTTACGCGAGAAGAGAGGAATTTTTCTAGACTTGAGTTAGGTGTGACCCTTGAGAAGTTTGATTTCGCCCGCTCGTGTAAGTACTCAAGAAATCAATATCTCATTGGTACAAATCTCTTGCTGTCAGAAGATCTTGACCAAGCACATTTTCCTGAGGTGAAATTGTTGGGAATTCAAGCAACATAGAAGATGGGCTCCAGAGTACGATCATTAATGGCACGAACAATTAAATAAAAAAAAGAAAGAATGAACAAAAGATTTAACTAGATTCGACAATTTGCCTACGTCCTCAGAGCAAGAGAAGAGAGTTCTTATTGATTCAATCAATTACGGGTTACAAGGTTCTTTCAAGGATACAAGTATTCGGGACACTGCCCCTCCTTATATAGCCAAAGAAATCACGAAGAAAAGGAAACCAAAAACACCTAATTCGGATCAGAAACGAATTCAGAATCAGATTTGAAAACTGGGTCGCTGTGGCTGTATTAGTCGACTAGGCCAACACACTAGTCAACTAGTAACCCCTATTAGTCGACTAGGTATTTAGCCTAGTCAACTAGTCTGTAGTAAATAGATTTTTCAACTCTATGTTTGTATCATTAGTCGACTAGGCCATTACCCTAGTGACTAGCCTTGGTTCCTCCTGTGCAATCCAACTTCGATACGGCCGACACGCTCTCGTACTCGACACCATTGATTGCATCGATCTTTGACTAATCTTTAACAGAGTTTAAAAAACTTTCAACATAATTTTTACCCTCTCTCCCCACAATTCTCCACCTCGGTAAAGATTTCCTAGATCTGAGCCAAACACAACATAACGCCATGTCGACTCCAACTGGCTGCACCATTGTGGTTGCCTACGTACCCATGCCCAACGGGATCAAGCCACACGTAGTTCATCCAATGAGTTCCATCGAGCTCAAGCAACTATGACTAAATCTTCAGCAACGAACTAAATTGACTGAGTCATACAAACCTCCTTGCCAATACCATCATGGAAAACAACGGCCTTCAATTTGAGCTTGTCACGCTCAACAACTTGAAATTCATACTTCTTCACCCACTTTCGTGGATTTATCTTGGTTCCAATAGTTGTAAATAATTTGACATCTTCATCAATGTCTTTAACCTGTTCAGCATCAAAACTGGCTATATCTCCACCCGGTGTCACATCCGATACTGAACCAACTGGAGGTGGTGGAGTAGCATCAACTTTCACCCGCTGCGATACATCCTTGGTCTCGTACTCTCCACCCGCTGAGAGACGTTAGACTTCAACAATGAAGTCTCATTAAATGTGACATGCTTACTCAACACAATTATTTTATTTTCGGGGTCACATAACTTGTAATCTTTCATATTTCTTTTGACACCCAAAACACAAATATTTTTGCTCGCGGATTTATCTTTCCATCTTTGACACTAAAGTAAGCCGGACTTTCAAATACCCGCAGCAAATCATAATTCTGAGCAGCTCAACCTGATTAAATATCCAATGGAGTTTTACCTCCTATCGCAGTAGATGACAGTCCATTTAGGAGATGGCTAGCATATACAATCGTCTCAGCTCAAAACGATTTGTCTAATCGTGCATTAGACAACAAATATCGAACCTTCTCCAGTAAGGAGCGGTTGATTTCTTAGCCAACCCATATAAACCATTTGTGAATTGAGTACCAATACCAGTATTCTGGCCAAATTGTAGGAATTGGTTCTTGTATTTTTTAACATTATCAATTTGGAGCTTCTTAATCTTCCTACCAGTCTGTTTCTCCATCATATACTTTCACTTCACTAGTATACTTAGGGCTTCAAATCTTTGTCTCATGGGATATATCCAACAATGCCTAGATAAATTATCAATAAAAGAGACAAAGTACTGATGACCTCCAAGCGATGCAGTCTTAGTAGGTCCCAAAATAGTAGCGTGAATACAATCAAGAAGATCTTCCGAGCGGTGAGTAGAGGTGCCAAATTTCACCTTCATCTTCTTGTCCAGAATGTCGTGTCCACCCAATTTCATGCTGTAGGTAGATGCACCTTCTAATGATCCCCTTTTTGCTAGAACATGCAAAGATTTTTCTCTTGTATGTTGAGCCTCATATGCTAAACCTGTGTACAAATATCACCTGAAGAAATTAAAGTCACCACTCGCCCTGTAACCGTACTACATATCAAGTAGTATAGGTTACTATATCGAACGCCCTTCAACACCACCATCGAGCCTCTAGTCATCTTGAGAACACCATCTCTCATAGATACTCCATGACCCAATGCTTCCAATGTACCATCAGAGATAAAAAAATTCACTTGAGGTACATACCTCACTTCCTTCAGTTCCTGTACAATCCCATCAAACATCTTAATACGAACTGTACATATCCCTTCCATTTTACACAAATGATCATCACCCATGATAGCGAAATATTCATCTAGTTTTTCAAAGTTAGAAAATCAATTCTTATTCGGGCATACATAATAGGTAGCTGCTAATCTAATACTTGCTCAGAATCACCTGAGTAACCAATAGTAGGAGTAGTAACGGAGAACGAGAATGCCGATGAGTCTGAGTCTGATCTACCTGGCTGTGAAGTACCAGCTTGTGTACTGATCACCAGTGCGAGATTTGCCTCGGTCTTTGACTCCTTCTTCTTATCTTTGATCTTTAGACAATCAACCTTCTAGTGCACTATTTCTTTATAGAAGGCACATTGGTTTTTCTTCAGATCTCTAAAATTTAGTCTGGGCTTGGATCTCTCATGCTTGCCCTTGCCCTTCTGATTGAAACCTCTGCCTCTTATCATCAATGCCTCTGCTGATGCACCATTAGAGGAAAATTGCTTGTCCTTCCTTCTCACTTTATAATTTACAAGAACAGCCGACAGATCATTATAATTAAGTGATTGTCTACTATTAATCAAGGTGAGGACGAAGGTCTCATACTCTTCATCAGGAATAGAACTCAAAAGAATTACCGCCTTATCCTCTTCTTCAATATCCACATCCACTTTAATCAAATCTGTAAGAAGCTTTGTGTAGTCGTTCATGTGCTAAATAATAGAGAGTTCTTTCTTCAACTGGAAGCGATAAAGCCTCCTCTTTAGAAGCAGTCGAGACTCGATACTCTTTGTCAGATATTTCTTCTCGAGAACCTCTCACATCTTCTTTGCAGACGTCTCTTATAGCACATGATATTTGATGTCTTGTGTCAAATAAGATCTTATATGAGCACAAGCCATCCTATTCATCTTGTCCCAATTCTTTTCAGAAGTTCCCTCCGGCTTTTCTTTCAATCGTAGAGTGTCTTTAAGATTTGATGTCGTCAATGTATCCATCACCTCACACCTCCACATCCTAAAATTGTTCGTGCCATCAAAATTTACCATATTGATCTTCATCGGATGCTGGTTCAAAGATTTCACCGTGGATTGACTTTCTCCGGCCATCTTCTCAATAGATTTCTCAAAGTAATGCGAAAATTCAAATGAAAATAGATCAAAAACTAGATAAAAATAGAATCTTTACCTCTAAGTGAAACCCTAGGAGAGTTTCCGAAGTGATATACTCCACCAAATCTGATTTCTAGAGCAATCCAAACGCTGCTCTGAGATCAACACACGGTCCCATGAACAGTCTCAACGCCGCTCCGAGATCGACACACGATCTCCACCAAACAGCTATTAATGTTCTTAGAATCAACACACGATCCCACGTCGAATCTGGGATGCTCTGATACCACTTATTGGGAATCCAAGTAACAGAGAAGATGTGCTCCAGAGAACAGTCACCAATGACATGAACAATTAAACAAAGAAAAGAATGAGAGAACACAAGATTTAACGAGATTCGACAATTTGCTTACGTTCTCAGGGTAAGGGGAGAGAGTTCTTATTGATTCAATCAATTACAGCTTACAAGATTCTTCTAGGAGTACAAATATTGGGGACACTAATCCTCCTTATATAGCCAAAGAAATCACGAAAAAAAGGAAACTAAAAACAACTAATTCGGACCAGAAAAGAATTCAGAATTAGATATGAAAACTGGGCCGCTGCAACTGTATTAGTCGACTAGGCTAACACACTAATCGACTAATAATCCCTATTAGTCGATTAGGTATTTAACCTAGTCGACTAGTCTGTAGTCAAACAGATTTTTCAACTCTCTATTTGTATCATTAATCGGCTAGGTCGTTGCCCTAATCGACTAACCTTGGTTCCTCCTATGCAACTTCGATACGACCTACACGATCTCGTATTCGACACGATTGATTGCATCGATTTTTGATTAATTTTTAACAGAGCTTAAAAAAATTTTACAACAAAACTCCACCCCACCCACAAATGACCTTGACTAGTTGTTTCAGTTGCCAAATGGATTAGAAAAGTTAAACGATTGATAGACAGAAAGAGTGAGAAGAGAAAACAAAGAGAGAGATTTTGTTGCGTAAAAACTCTGAGACTCATCTTTTTTTATAGGATAAAGATTCAACAGAAAAGCAAAAAAAACCGACATATTTTGTTGCAGGAATAGCAAGTATCGTGAAACATCTCACTATGCTAAAAGAAAAATAGATTACCATCATTTTCTCTTGTCCAGTAACTGAGTGGGACCCATAAATAATATCTCTTTTTATTTTTTATTTTTTATTTTTTATTTTAAAAAACAAATATATTCCATCGACAGCTCGATCAACTGTTTGGTTGTTGTAATTGGCCGTAATTCGTAAGTCGTAATTGGTAAACTCTGTTACACTTGTAAATGAGTTACATGCATGCAAGTTTACAGTATTTGGTTGGTAATATAAAGTTGTAAGTGGGAAAGTGTATTGTGTGTAACGGTGTTTGGTTGTCGTAATGTGTAATTCGTAAGTGAAAAAGTTGACCACAAAATTAACTATTTGGTGAATTAAAAAGTTTTAATATTGCAAATAAATACTAAAAAATGTTAAATATTAAAAAAATCAATATTAACATAAAAAATAATACAATTTTGCATGACCACAAAATTAGCTGTAACTGGACTATAAGTAAGTGGTAATTGGGTTGCAAGTGAGTGGTAGTTGAATTGCGTAAGTGTTTTACGAATCACGGTCCAAACAAACACTGTAGTTGTAATTGGATTATAAGTCATTTACGAATTGGACTTAACGACTTTTACGGCGAAGCAAACAGCCCCAAGGGAGAGCCATTTATGGGTTTTTGGACTAGCAAGAGTCCGAAGAATAGCTGAGTTGGATCAAGTGTTTGAGATATTGGATGAATATCTTTTAATTTGACATGAACTCTTTTAATTTCTAGGTCAGCTCTATGAAGCTTGTTTAATTGCAACAATCTAGTCTCTAAATGCATGCCTAACAATGGCTCTGAGCTCAATGTGTGGATCGCACCACTCGAACTCAAGATGCATGCTGTTAGATGTGATGAACTGCCAATAAACTAATTAGAAACAAAATTTTAAAGGTTTTCGTGATGATTTACCTATGCATAAACTGACAAAAAAAATCGATAATTTTGAAAAACCTAAATCTTCTTGATTTTGAGACTCACTTATGAATAAGTAAATCATCTTAAAAATCTTTTGAAATTTTATTTCTAACTAATTTATTGGTACTAGATCACATCTAATGGTTTGGATCTTGAATTCGAGTAGTGCATCAATCAAAACAAAGTGAGATTATTCACATCATTCTTGATACTTTTGAAATAATCTAACTCAACTCCAACGAAAAAAAAAAAATTATTAACAATATTGTGGGGGTGAAAATTGACTGAATAATTATCAAATAGTTTGCTAAATATTCGTCCAACTATTCTATCGGATTCATGATAATTTGATTGTAATGCATGCATTCATGCATCCAAAGAATCAAATATGAGCATTTTATTATTCAATGCCATAGTTCTTTTAATTATTCATTTAGTACATATGCATTTAACTTTCTCATAATTATAATATTACATACATATATAATTACATTCTTGATACTTTTAAAAGACTTTAATGTAAAATATAATTAAGTAAAACAAGATATTTCTTGCAAATGAATCAAATATAAGTAAAAAAATATACGCGAGGAACAAATCAAATATGAATCCAATAACGAATCGAATCCAAATTTTCGCAAATGTCGAAATCGATGACGTCACATTTAATCAGATATTCGTTAATATTTTTCGAATACCGAATATTCAATTGGAATCGATACAAATAATTCGAATATTGTACTATTCGGCTTTAATTCGGTTTGTTTTCACGCTTAATTAACTATGAGGACTAGTTACAGTTGAGTAAAAAATGATGCAAAAAAATATTAATCTTCACAAAAGAAAATTTATTCGAAACGTATTCAAAATGGGCTTAAAAGAATGGGTTGGGCTCTGCAATTGGGCTCAGTCTATGCTAAATTCTTGGCTTCATGGGTCAGACCCAGAAAACAAAGAACATGTATCAGGCCCAATCCAGCACTTTTGATGGCCCAAAATTTGACTTATACAGGCCTTAGGCCCATTTCACAAGTTCTTTCCAAAAAGGGATCACGTGCTCCACGTGGTCTCGGGAATATCCTCAAATTCATTTTGACTAATTACCTTCCTCAAATAAAATTTATTTCTTAATTAATTTTTTTTCAAGGTAATCCCTAAATAAAGGTGACAAAATTATGGCGGTGGAAGAGGTGGTGACTGTGGTGGAGCACGTGCCAGACGTAATAAAAAAAAGTGAACGATATAGTGGTGATCGTTACAGAGATGAAGTTGAAATACAGATCAGGGTTAGAAATTGAGCTAAACATTGTGATATGATTTTTTTTCATGTCGATGGCGCAGAGCAGAAAGCAATCTAAGGTTATTTTGTTTTCCGTTCAAGAAAAAGAAGTGATCTTTCGTCGTTGCGTATCTATCTGACTTTTACAAAAAAATTGTCTGATTGCCAACTCGAAATTATTTAGTTAACTTAGAAATGACTTTTCTCAACTCTGAATTTAAAAAATTCATTTTAAACTTGATGACTCCAAAAACTAAAAAGAAATGATGATAAAATGCTGAAGGGTGACCTCCATCCTGGTTCTCAAAATGAAAGGAAAAAAGGGGGTTAGAGTAAAATTATGCGTTTTTCTTAGCTTACAATAAGAAATAATGATAAAATACTTGATGGATAAGGATACGTTTTTCTTAGCTTACAATAATTATGCATCTGTTCGATCACCCAAGATCTTTCCACCTTTTACTTTATTAAAAAAAAAATTAAATACTCTAGTTTTAGAGTAAAATTTTTAACATAACCTACAGTTCATTGACTTGCTAGTCTGTTAGAAATTGGGGTTACGCAGACGGCGACAATTGGTAGGAAAGAGAAATGCTAACACCTGAATCAAAGAATTCGGATTTTCTCTTAAGACAATATTTACTCCTAATAGTACGAAATGTATTAGCAATCCACCTCCCAAGATAATTCGATTAGGTCTGTGGGTAGAGAGTGTAAAATCTTGTTGGTAGAGTTTCTTAACTCGTTAGAAAAGATAGCCCAGAGTTTGGAGTTCAACGGCCTGCTAAAAAGTCAGCATACGGCTGATGACAGTGGCCCGGTCGACCGACCGTGCACAGACGTACACAATGGGAGAAGGCGTTGTAGTGGTCGACCGCCCAGTCGATCGCCTAGAGGAAGCAACAGTAGCAGAAGACCGTCGGTTGATTGCCCGACACGTAGTGTTGAGCCTGCACAGCCACCGCATCTCGATTCTGAGTTGTTTCTTATTTGGATTCTGGATTAGTTTTTTATCTGAATTCAGATCTGTTGGTTTTTTCTTTTTGGATTCTCCGACTATATAAAGAGGGGAATTGTCCCCAGTATTTATAACCTGAAATTGATTGATTAATAAGATCTCTCTCCCCTTCTGCCTCGAGGACGTAGGAAATTATCGAATCTTGTTAAATCTGTGTTTTCTTGCTTTTTTCTCTCTATTTAGCTCTTGCCCATTGTGACTATTCTGCGGCAATACTCAAGTGTTTGCGCGTAGACCCCCGGTAGATCTCCCAACAAGTGATATCAAAGCTTTTCGAGTTTTCGACGGGGAGTTTTCGTTCAGATGGAGCAAATCGCTTTGGAAACTGTTCGACAGTTTCATTTGGAAACTATTGGATTTGTTTTTCACTAATTGTTTTCGCATTACTTTGTTGGATCTACTGGAGGAGATGGTCGAGAAGAGTCAACCTGCGGTGCATACCATAAATAGTCATCCGTCAAAGATTGACATGGTGAAATTTGATGGCACGAATAATTTTGACATGTGGAGATGTGAGGTGATAGACGCACTGACGATGTCAAATCTCGAAGATTCTCTATGTATGAAGGAAAAGCCAAAGGAGACTTCTGAAAAAGACTGTGACAAGATGAATAGGACGGCGTGTGACGTCATAAGATCTTATTTAATACAAGATATTAAGTATCATGTGATGATTGAGATTTCAGCGAAGAGGATATGGGAGATCCTAGAAAGTAAGTACTTCACCAAGAGCAAAGAGAATTGCTTGCACCTGAAGAGGAGGTTTATCGCTTCCATTTGAAGAAAGGTATCTCGATCGGTGAACACATGAATAATTACACGAAGCTTCTTATAAATTTAGCCAGCATGGATGTGGTAATCGAGGAGGAGGACAAGGCATTAATTATTTTGAGTTCTCTTCCTGACGAGGACTACCAGACCTTCGTTCTCACCTTTAATCAACGGTAAACAATCCCTTGGCTATAATGAAGTTTCTTGTGTCCTTGTAAATCACGAATTGAGAAGGAAGAAAAAAGAGTCCTCAATAATACATCGGCGAAAGCGTTAGCAGTAAAAGGCAGAAGTTTTAGTTAAAAGGCAAAGGTGACGTGATACATGTACTTGAAATATTAGTGTCTGGTGTAATAGTTTATCCGTGTAACAGTGATAAAAGAATATGAAAGAACATTGCCCACAATCATAACACATATTAATGTGCATTTAATAATGAAATATAAACATGAAATAACAGTGTCCTGTATAACAATATTTATTGTCATTAGGGAGGTATCAATGACCATGTCCAAGTGGTTTCATTAACATGATCATGTGTCAATATATCAACATTTAATATAACTATTTCAATATTATTAAAATGATCAATATCATAAAGTAATTTTTTACTATTATTTATTTAAACTCTTCACAACCATGTTGGAAGTTATCTATTTCTTTATTAATTTATTTATTAAAATTATTAACTCTTTAATTCGAATTGTCTTTAGTCCACCGTTTAATATCTACATTTAGATAATTCACCCATTTATATATTAAATCAAGAAATAAAATAAATTATTATATTATCAATTATGTTTAAAGAGAAATCATGCATATTCAAACTACAGTGATTTACCAATAATTATAATTTAATATTAACAGTGGTTTACCGATAATCACGTTTTAAATAAAGCAATTATTTTATTCAATATGATAAAATATAATTTATAAAAAACACTTACTTAGATATCGCAGGGATGTAACTGTCTTTCCTACTGTCGCAACGACTCAAGAATCATCCAAAACAAACCTCGGATGGTCAAGATATCGCCCAAATACTAAAATTATTAAAAATGGGTTAGATATGTAATTAATAAGTTAAAAAATAAAATTTATATAACAGGTGGTTTTTATGAAAAATTATCTTTCTTAAGTTTAGAAGTGGGTTTGGGTTGCTAATGGGTTGGGTTTAGATCCAATAACCCGAACCCATAATATAAGTGGATGGGTTAAAAGGTTAACAAGTTTTCAGTTTGAATTAATGGGTTTTTGTAACACCCCGCTCCCAGAATACGTACTTAGTTGCGTATTCAGATTTTTCGATCGTATTTTTTGATTTACTTCCTGTATTTATTTTGTATTATGAATTATTTATATGATCGTTTTGTCTTGGATCCGGATTCACGGACTCGGAGTCAGCCCTAGTCTGAACCGAGAATTCGATCCTAGTGAATTGCTCGATTTGGTCTTTCTAGTATTTAGATTTGACCGATTTTAGTTTTAAACATCATTTTCCAATATTTTAGATTTTCTGTGATTTTCTGGAATTTTCCTGAATTAAAATGAAAATCTTCAAAACCGGTGTCGACCAGTGCCACTGACCGATTCCTGGATTTTTAATTTACAAATGGAGTCAAATTTTGAGAAACCTCTTTCACATATTGCTTAGAATAATATTTACTATCTTAATTCATTTTTGGGAATTTTCAGAATTTATCAGATTTCTGCCAGATTTGGTGTCGACCGATATTGGCGGCCGATTCCAGGATTTTTAATTTAAAAACTATAAAGAATTTCTTGAAACGGATTTCACCTTGATTCTTAGAATAATATTCTTCCTTTTTTCTTCCACCAAATTCTACCAAATTCTCCATTCTTCCATTATCTTCTCCAACCTTCCACCAAAAATATCTCCTCCTCCAAAAATATCTTCTCCAAAATATCCAACTCCTCTCCCATCACCATGGCCGGCCAAAGAGAGCCACCTCACCCCGCCATTTTACAAATAACACCCTCTCTTTTACATTTTTACATCACCTTCACAATTCCCAAATCCTATATATACTTTTCCTTCTTCATTCCACTTCATTTTCTCTTCACCACAACTCTAACCACCACCAACTCCTCCTTCATCTCCTCCATAACAACAACCACTACAACTTCTCCAACTCCTTACCTTCATCTTCTTCCTCCTCCATCTCCATGTAAACCTCCAACAAACTCCACCAAGCTTTCACCTTCTCCTTTACCTTCTCCAAAACTACCACCATCAAAACCTCTCCACAAAACCACCACCCCATCATCTTCTCAAGGGCCGGCCACCTCCTTTGGATTGGGGCTGAGCTCTTTTCCGTCGGCAATATCTCCAATGATTATTCCGGTAATCGTTCACGATTATTCCGGTAATCATTCCGGTGACAATTGCAACCGATGATTATTCCGATAATCGTTCACGATTATTCCGGTAATCATTCCGGTGACAATTGTAACGACAACACTAAACATCACCACCACCTTCTATCTTAACACCACCACCCCGAAATCACCTTTCCCTTCCTCTCTTCCTCTCTGTTGATTGCTGACGCGGATCTTCACCCTGCGTCTAGGCAATTCCTTAATGCGGCCTTCGCGTTCCTGTATCAACACGACGCGGAGCTTATGCCCGCGTCTGTGTTCTTCTCGTGTTAACGCAACACGGAACCCACGACCGCGTCTGCGTTCTCCTCGTGCCCTGACTTGAACGCGGGTCTTGAACCCCGCGTTTGTGGCACCTTTGCGACGCGATTCCCGTGTCTGTGATTCCCGCGTCTGCTATTCCCGCGACGCGACTCCCGCGTCTGCGACCCCCGCGTCTATTATCTTTTATGGCGCGTGCGCGAGTTCCCTGGATTTCGGACTTTCGGCATTCCAGTGATTTAGGCGAGTGTCCTCGCCTCCATTTGGGTTTCCCCGCTTCGTCGGGTCGACATGTATTTTATTCCATGTTTTCATGTATTATGTATTGGGCTGAGTCCCTGTATTTGTGTATGGCCGAGTGCCAATGACTGGACATGTATTGCTCTGTGGCGAATGCTTGTAATAGGATAGAACAACTCGTGCGGGCCATTCAGCCCGGTCTCTCACTATCTCGAAAGGGAAGTGATTGGGACCGTCAGGTCTCTCCGTCCTTCAGCCTCCGGTCTCTCACTATCTCGAAAGGGAAGTGATTGGGACCGTCAGGTCTCTCAGCTCCGCCTGGTTATCATGATCAGCGCTCAGCACTTTACCACTAGATTCGTCTAGGTGGGATGCTGCCGGATTTCTTACTCGCACTTTAAGCCGAGTTGTCCCGGTAACCTTGCCAGACGCTCCAGTGTTAAATACTGTTTGCTGTTTGTACTTCCAGCTCGCTTAGCTCCGCTTGGTTATGCTCAGCTACTACTCTATCATCATGCCATGTATTTCCTGATATGTTAATACTTGCCATACCATTGCTTCATGCTTGTCATTTACATGCTACTAATTAACACCTGTTTGTATCACCTGACAATGATGTGTTAACATATGATACCCGTCATGCTACTACTTGACACTGACTCATGTTATACCACCAGTTCCCGGCGGATCCTGAATGGAACTAAGTGCCACACGGAGCAAAGTGCCACACCACACAAGTGGTGGGGGCCACCTCTTGAATCTGTGGGGGCCACCTCTAGAATCCATTCCCCTCAGAGCAAAGTGCCACATGGAACAAAGTGCCACACCACACGTGGTGGGGGCCACCTCTTGAATCTGTGGGGGCCACCTCTTGAATCTGTAGGGCCATCTCCTGCCTGTACCTGATCTCTGTTATGACCAGTTTAATAAGCCATAAAAAGGATAACTTGCACGGGGAATGGGAGGAAGTGATGGATGCCGGTATGATGCCTAGCTTATAGTAGTGGAATACCAAAACTGACGATTCGTGTTAGGGGGATTTTCAGGCCCCCAGAAGATGCGTGTTAGGGGGATTTCAGGCCCCCAAATGGCTGTGTCCCGGGCGGACGGGAACTACTATAAGTATGAGCTATCAGTTCTTCATCAGCTTCCAGTAACAAACCTCGGCTTGCTTATATATGGATGTATGTGTGTTGGGATGTACACCAGGACACATACCTAGATATATGGGTCAGACGAGTAATAATAATAAAAGATGCCAACTATGACTCCAGTTATGCTTGTTATGACTCCTGTTATGCCTGTTATGTGCTCCTGTTATGACCGTTATGTGATTTGCCACTAATGCTTTTATCGGATTTTATATCGGATTTCTGGTTTTATGAGTATTATCATATTAGCTACTCATACCCTGTTTTGTTACCTATGTTCCATTCCATCAGTCTACTGCTCCTATCTTATTATTCCATGAGCAGTTCCTGCTTGATATCACTTGTTATATATCTACCTGCTTACACATGCTTATGCTCACGACACGGTTTTCAATGCATGCTTATGATTCGGTTTTATCGATACACATGTGCTTATCGTTGCACGCCATCTGGCTTTTGCCTCACCACTCGCCTGGGGAGTTCTATCTGACTCCCCTGGATCCTCATGTCCAGGTCATGGAGCTTGGAGCATATGGATTCTCCCAGTTGCTGATCAGAGTGGCGCAGCAGAAGCGTGGATCTCCAGTAGACCATCTGAAGCTCTATCCTTCCAGGCCCCCTGTGTGCCTCTCGAGTTTTCCTTTTGTAAACTCGTGAGTGCCTTTTATACTGTTCACTCTTGTACATCTCTTTGTATTCTCGCAATTGCGCCTATCAGTGATGTAATATTCTTGCAATATTTATCACCTCTGGTGATAACTTTGTAATTGTACTCATGTGTTGGAATGTATAATACACCACTTGCTTCCATACTCTGATTCTTGCCTGTACTGATGCTTAGCGTATATACGTGAGGGTATTTCTGACCTGCGTATATACGTCGCAGTGACGTCTCCGTACCCGCCAGGATCGGGGCGTTACAGGATGGTATCAGAGCCTAGGTTCTACATCCTCAGTACGTCCAGATGGCAAATTAATGGTAAAGAAATTTGCAACTGGAATGCATGAGTCCTGGTTATACACTTCAACTACAAGTACAGAGTTATCTATTCTTTCTTGATCATCCTTCCTTTGATTCCTTACTTCCATCTTTCCCCTGTTTTGATTTTTCGAAGCCTTTATACCACTTAAGATATGGATATACTAGAGAGGTAGTGCTAGTTCTGAATAAAGCGATTATATGATCTCTTTGGCCAACTCTATGAAGCTCGGGTATTCTCAGGATTGATCCTGATCGGATTATCTTTCAGAAGTCAATAGTCAGAATTCTCTACGGATATTCTACATTCTCGGCTATATCTTTCAGAGTGATTAATGCCTGGTATTCAGAAATTCTCAATCATCAGTCTTCTTTATTATGCTCAGGACTATCGGGGTTTCCTTTATCTTCAGTATTCTGGCTTATTCTCGGAGGGCTATCAAGTATGCAATACAACAGGAATTCTATTACAAAGCAACGACATCAGATCAGTATTATGTGGTACCATTCAAAACTTATACAGCCAGAGGTGTAGAAGAGATCTATATTCTGATTACTGTTTAGTCAACTTGAGAACCCTACCTATAGTGCTTCATATCTTAATTGGTATAATTCCCCCTTGTCCTCCTTGTGTTCAATTTACCCCTTATCGAAATTGCGAGGACGCAATTTTTTGTAAGGTGGATGGATTGTAACACCCCGCTCCCAGAATACGTACTTAGTTGCGTATTCAGATTTTTTCGATCGTATTTTTGATTTACTTCCTATATTTATTTGTATTATGAATTATTTATATGATCGTTTTGTCTTGGATCCGGATTCACGGACTCGGAGTCAGCCTAGTCTGAACCGAGAACTCGATCCTAGTGAATTGCTCGATTTGGTCTTTCTAGTATTTAGATTTGACCGATTTTAGTTTTAAATATCATTTTTCAATATTTTAGATTTTTTGTGATTTTCTGGAATTTTCCTGAATTAAATGAAAATCTTCAAAACCGGTGTCGACCAGTGCCACTGACCGATTCCTGGATTTTTAATTTACAAATGGAGTCAATTTTGAGAAACCTCTTTCACATATTTGCTTAGAATAATATTTACTATCTTAATTCATTTTTTGGAAATTTTCAGAATTTATCAGATTTCTGCCAGATTTGGTGTCGACCGATATTGGCGGCCGATTCCAGAATTTTTAATTTAAAAACTATAAAGAATTTCTTAAAACGGATTTCACCGTGATTCTTAGAATAATATTCTTGATTTTTGAGAATTTTTGCGGGTCGTTCCGAGATACTTGATTTTCAGACGATTTCGGTATTTTCCGAAAGTTTTCCGCATCCGCAACTGAATCCCGGGAATCCGCCACTCTAATTATTTTTCCTTTTTCTTTCAAGAAAATATCTTTCTTTTCCATTTTCTTTTCTTTTTCCTATTTTCTTTCCTTCCTTTTTCCTTCCACCAATTCTACCAAATTCTCCATTCTTCCATTATCTTCTCCAACCTTCCACCAAAAATATCTCCTCCTCCAAAAATATCTTCTCCAAAATATCCAACTCCTCTCCCATCACCATGGCCGGCCAAATAGAGCCACCTCACCCCGCCATTTTACAAATAACCCCCTCTCTTTTACATTTTTACATCACCTTCATAATTCCCAAATCCTATATATACTTTTCCTTCTTCATTCCACTTCATTTTCTCTTCACCACAACTCTAACCACCACCAACTCCTCCTTCATCTCCACCATAACAACAACCACTACAACTTCTCCAACTCCTTACCTTCATCTTCTTCCTCCTCCATCTCCATGTAAACCTCCAACAAACTCCACCAAAGCTTTCACCTTCTCCTTTACCTTCTCCAAAACTACCACCATCAAAACCTCTCCACAAAACCACCACCCCATCATCTTCTCAAGGGCCGGCCACCTCCTTTGGATTGGGGCCGAGCTCTTTTTCATCGGCAATATCTCCGATGATTATTCCGGTAATCGTTCACGATTATTCCGGTAATCATTCCGGTGACAATTGCAACCGATGATTATTCCGGTAATCGTTCACGATTATTCCGGTAATCATTCCGGTGACAATTGTAACGACAACACTAAACATCACCACCACCTTCTATCTTAACACCACCAACCCGAAATCACCTTTCCCTTCCTCTCTTCCTCTCTGTTGATTGCTGACGCGGATCTTCACCCCGCGTCTAGGCAATTCCTTAACGCGGTCTTCGCGTTCCTGTATCAACACGACGCGGAGCTTATGCCCGCGTCTGTGTTCTTCTCGTGTTAACGCAACACGGAACCCACGACCGCGTCTGCGTTCTCCTCGTGCCCTGACTTGAACGCGGGTCTTGAACCCCGCGTTTGTGGCACCTTTGCGACGCGATTCCCGCGTCTGTGATTCCCGCGTCTGCTATTCCCGCGACGCGACTCCCCGCATCTGTGACCCCCGCGTCTATTATCTTTTATGGCGCGTGCGCGAGTTCCCTGGATTTCGGACTTTCGGCATTCCAGTGATTTAGGCGAGTGTCCTCGCCTCCATTTGGGTTTCCCCGCTTCGTCGGGTCGACATGTATTTTATTCCATGTTTTCATGTATTATGTATTGGGCTGAGTCCCTGTATTTGTGTATGGCCGAGTGCCAATGAATGGACATGTATTGCTCTGTGGCGAATGCTTGTAATAGGATAGAACAACTCGTGCGGGCCATTCAGCCTCCGGTCTCTCACTATCTCGAAAGGGAAGTGATTGGGACCGTCAGGTCTCTCCGTCCTTCAGCCATCGGTCTCTCACTATCTCGAAAGGGAAGTGATTGGGACCGTCAGGTCTCTCAGCTCTTCCTGGTTATCATGATCAGCGCTCAGCACTTTACCACTAGATTCGTCTAGGCGGGATGCTGCCGGATTTCTTACTCGCACTTTAAGCCGAGTTGTCCCGGTAACCTTGCCAGACGCTCCAGTGTTAAATACTGTTTGCTGTCTGTACTTCCAGCTCGCTTAGCTCCGCTTGGTTATGCTCAGCTACTACTCTATCATCATGCCATGTATTTCCTGATATGTTAATACTTGCCATACCATTGCTTCATGCTTGTCATTTACATGCTACTAATTAACACCTGTTTGTATCACCTGACAATGATGTGTTAACATCTGATACCCGTCATGCTACTACTTGACACTGACTCATGTTATACTACCAGTTCCCGCGGATCCTGAATGGAACTAAGTGCCACACGGAGCAAAGTGCCACACCACACAAGTGGTGGGGGCCACCTCTTGAATCTGTGGGGGCCACCTCTAGAATCCATTCCCCTCAGAGCAAAATGCCACATGGAACAAAGTGCCACACCACACACGTGGTGGGGGCCACCTCTTGAATCTGTGGGGGCCACCTCTTGAATCTGTAGAGCCATCTCTGCTGTACCTGATCTCTGTTATGACCAGTTTAATAAGCCATAAAAAGGATAACTTGCACGGGGAATGGGAAGAAGTGATGGATGCCGGTATGATGCCTAGCTTATAGTAGTGGAATACCAAAACTGACGATTCGTGCTAGGGGATTTCAAGCCCCCAGAAGATGCGTATTAGGGGGATTTCAGGCCCCCAAATGGCTGTGTCCCGGGCGGACGGGAACTACTATAAGTATGAGCTATCAGTTCTTCATCAGCTTCCAGTAACAAATCTCGGCTTGCTTATATATGGATGTATGTGTGTTGGGATGTACACCAGGACACATACCTAGATATATGGGTCAGACGAGTAATAATAATAAAAGATGCCAACTATGACTCCAGTTATGCTTGTTATGACTCCTGTTATGCCTGTTATGTCTCCTGTTATGACCGTTATGTGATTTGCCACTAATGCTTTTATCGGATTTTACATCAGATTTTCGATTTTATGAGTATTATCATATTAGCTACTCATACCCTGTTTTGTTACCTATGTTCCATTCCATCAGTCTACTGCTCCTATCTTATTATTCCATGAGCAGTTCCTGCTTGATATCACTTGTTATATATCTACCTGCTTACACATGCTTATGCTCACGACACGGTTTTCAATGCTGCTTATGATTCGGTTTTATCGATACACATGTGCTTATCGTTGCACGCCATCTGGCTTTTGCCTCACCACTCGCCTGGGGAGTTCTATCTGACTCCCCTGGATCCTCATGTCCAGGTCATGGAGCTTGGAGCATGTGGATTCTCCCAGTTGCTGATCAGAGTGCGCAGCAGAAGCGTGGATCTCCAGTAGACCATCTGAAGCTCTATCCTTCCAGGCCCCTGTGTGCCTCTCGAGTTTTCCTTTTGTAAACTCGTGAGTGCCTTTTATACTGTTCACTCTTGTACATCTCTTTGTATTCTCGCAATTGCGCCTATCAGTGATGTAATATTCTTGTAATATTTATCACCTCTGTGATAACTTTGTAATTGTACTCATGTGTTGGAATGTATAATACACCACTTGCTTCCGTTCTCTGATTCTTGCCTGTACTGATGCTTAGCGTATATACGTGAGGGTATTTCTGACCTGCGTATATACGTCGCAGGGATGTCTCCGTACCCGCCAGGATCGGGGCGTTACAGTTTTTGAACCCAATATGAGAGAGTAAGTGAGAGAACAAAAGAGGAAGAAGGGCAGCAGCCTAGACGGCTGGCCTGGCCGGCCAGCGGTAGTGAGATCGCGGCAGAGGCGGCTGCTCGGCCGGCGGCGGGGAGAGAGAGGTGGAAAGTGAGTAAGAGAGAGAAGGTAGGAAGAAGAAGAAGAAGGAGAATCAGAAGGGGAAGGTGGTGGTGGCTGCCAGCTGGGCCTACCAGAGGTTGCGCGATCGTTCAGCGGCGGCGATGGCTTCGCCAAGCCGGCAGTTGGTTTGGGCGGTCGCAGGGTGAAGGATGAGAAAGGGAGGCAGAAAGAGAGAAAAAAGATAGAGAGAGGTGGAGAGAAGAGAGGGGAATGGGCGTCTTGGCCTGGTGGCGTTGTTTGGTCGGGGCCTTGAGCAGAAAGAGGGGGAGAGAGTGAGAGTGAGAGGTTAGAGAGAGAGATATATAGAGAGAGTGAAAGTGAGGGAGAGAAAGAGAGAGAATATAGGAGAGAAACTGAGAGTGAAAGACGAGAGAGAAAAAGCGATGGAAAAGGTGGTGGCTTAAGGGGAAAGAAAGAGGAGAATTAGAGTAGAAGAAAAGAAAGAAAAGAATAAATTAGTATTATTTAATTAATATTTTAATTGGGTTAAAATTTGACTCTTTTAGAACGATTCCCGAAAATTCTGTAAATAGAAAATATTACTCGGAGGAATAAAGTGAAATCGGATTCAAGAAATTCAGTCTAATTTACAAATTAAAAATTCTGAAATCGATTGGTGATACTGGTCGACACCGGGTTGGCTGGATTTTGACTAATTCAGAAAAAATTCCTAAAATATACTAAAATAAAAATATAATGTTGAAGAATAATTTGAAAGTAAATTATAGAAATTCAACTCCATTTGTAAATTAAAACTATGGAGTCAATTATCAGTTGCGATCGACATCGAATTCAGAGATTTTCCAAAATAATCCAAAAAAATCTAAAATATTCTAAAAATCTAAAATATTAGACAATAATATCTGGAGCTAAAATTGGTTCATTCTAATTACCAGAAAGATCAAATCAAATATGTACACTGTATCAAGTACTGATAGTATGATACATACATCTAGGGTCGAAGATTACGCTTCTACCCACCTTACAAAAAAAAAATTTCATCCTCAAAATTTAAATTCGGGTGGAAAAAAACTATTTTAATGATCCCGAGACCTGTGAGTTATGGACCTACCATACTTCCGCTGCGCCACTCTGATACCCATACTCGAACTTGGGATTGAGTGAACAGTGTCATGAATCAAAGATAGAGATTGAAACCAAAAGAATGAAGAGAAAGCGAAAAGGAATCAAAATATTTCGGATGACAACTGAAATTAGAGAATAGTAAGTGTCAATTAACATATTCTCAAAGAAATTGTATTCTTCTACTCATAACTAGAATTTCAAAATCCAGATTCAGATTAGTTCTAATCTGATAACTGGTTGTACTATTGGCAAGAGCCCGATTTTTGACTTGGTGGTTACCCACATTTGGTGTAATTTGGGCTCTAATACCAATAAAATCCTGTCATGCCCTAATTCCCAAATATATAATAGCGGGGACGCGACGAGAGTCGGCGACGCATTTATGCAAGAAAAATACCCTACGTATACGCGCTAAGCCTCAGTATAGGAAAATAAATACATTATACATAATTATTTCAAAATTAAATAAGTACAAGAATACTTGTAAAAGGGTCAGTGATCATAATATATATGGAGAAAGTGATAAATAAGGAAATAAAGATAGAATAATAAAGATACCTATGAATAACATAGGTAACGAGTCTCCTATTTGTATCCCGTGAAATATCAAGTAGTACGATATCTCGGATCTTCAATCTAGGCATGCAAACTCTGGGTCATCAGAAAGTGACCTAGTGAGTGGTAAGATGAAGGAAGAGTAATAATATACTATAATAATATTATAATCACGATAACATATAATACACGATTAAATGACAGTGATATATTATAGTTATACTAACAATCAGTATATATAGACAATTATTATATCAGCACTATAACATTATCATTATCAAGCATGTTACAATGTTGTTACCTCTACAATAATATACAATATGTGATTAAAGAAATAATGAAGTCAATCAGAAGAATTATATATACATATCGATTAATGTTATATTATTTTATAACAATTAACAGGTTTTTAATATGTAATATGAAATAAGATACAAAACTTTAAATTATACTTAATGAAATCAGTTTGTATCATTAATATGTATCAAGTCTTAATTATTTTATATTTACTATTTACACTAATAGTACTAGTAAACAGGACAGTATAGTGATGATAAATATGAACATCTATACATAAAATAAATAGAACTAACCACGCTATAGTGTTTGTGATTATACAGGAACAGTGTGTTTACAGAGAATACATGAAATGAACATGCATAGTTATATGCTAATAAATAAAAAATCAGGAAGATTAATACAATATACACAGGCAGGATATCATGCAGATGAAAAGCATCATCTTATTATACAATATACACATGCAGGATATCATGTAGGTGAAAAGCAACATATTATTATACAATAATAATAATCAGTATCACTTGCTATTTAATCAATATCTTCCAGTATTCCATACCACTGGCAGTTCATACTGGAGCCCGTACTCCAGCTGAACCCATCCGAATATGGCATACGGTGCCATTATCTGAATGAGAGAGTGACCAAATAATAAGCGTTCCTGGCGCTATTGTTTATGTTGTTTTATTACGTTAATTAGAAACTCAATGGTTGAAGAGCTCTAATCAGGTGAGTGTATCCCGTGCATACCCGGGATCAAGGACTTACACAATCCCTTGGCTGCTGAGACCAGGGAGAGCCCGCTAAGGCTGTAACAAGAAATGGGAGCTATACAGTTGGTAGCCAGCACTACTCCATCCCCTGCAGTGTGATGCATATGGATCCAAGACATTCACCTGACAAGACCTAATCAACCGTTAGGTTTTCCCCATCCCAGGTTACATTTATGAATTATACAATGAATCAGAAATAAGACAACACATGTAGCATGTAAAAATATAACAGGACATGAGAAATTTTTGTATCACTAAATAGGATAACAGGAAATAGGAGATGTAGAATTCTAGAGGTGGCCCACGTGGATACTAGAGGTGGCTTCCACGTGGCACCTAATTTCACAAATCGTATATCAATAGACAGTATGTTCAGGTAACAAAAATTTCATATCAATACAGTGAAACAGGAAATAATCATGTACTGTATTCATGAAGTATGCATGTAACAGTAACACAGTAATATCCAAATAACTACAATTCATGTAATAAGAATACATGAACAACCAGAGGATATATACATGTGAATCCATGTAACAGGAATGTCATATCAGAATTAACGATACAGGAAACATGCATGTCATATACTCAGGTGTGTTTGCACACCAGTGATACAAGAACATAAAACAACAGTATCTAGTGTAAATGAGTATTTGTGTAATGATGATACATGTACTTGAAATAACATGTCCGGTGTAATAGTTTATCTGTGTTACAGTTATACAAGAATATGAAAGAACAGTGCCGCAATCATAATACATAGTAACGTGCATTTAACAGTAAAATATAAATATGAAATAACAGTGTCATATATAACAGTGTTTGTTGTCATGAGTGAGATATCAGTGACAATATCAGAGTAGTATTGTTAACATGATCATATGCCAATATATCAACATTTGTTATAACTATTTCAATATTATTAACATGATCGATGTCATAAAGTAATTATTTTACTATTATTTATTCTTAAACTCTTCACAATCATGTTAGAAATTATCTATTTCTCTGTTAATCTATTTATTAAAATTATTAACTTATTAATCTGAATTGTCTTTCATTCGCCGTTTAATATCTACTCGATATTTAGATAAGTCACCAATATTATATATTAAATCAAGAAATAAAAAAATTATTATATTATCAATTATGTTTAAAGAGAAATCATACTATAGTGATTTACCAATAATTTTAATTTAATATTTACAGTGGTTTACCTATAATCACATTTAAATAAAGTAATCAATTTCATTCAATATGATAAAATACAATTTATAAAAGAAAAACGCTCACTTATATATTCAGAGACGTAGCTCTCTTTTCTACGATCGTAACGGCTCAAGAATCGTCTAGATTGGACCCCGAATGGTCAAGATATCGCCCAAATACTAAATTATTAAAAATGGGTTAGATATGTAATTAATAAGGTCAAAAAGTAATAAAATTTATATAACAAGGGGTTTTATGTAAAATTACTTTTCTTAAGTTTAGAAGCGGGTTTGGATTGCTAACAGGTCGGGTTTAACCCGAACCCATAATATAGGTAGATGGGTTAAAGGTTAACGTGTTTTGGGTTTAGATTAATGGATTTTTGAACCCAATATGAGAGTGAGAGAGTGAAAGAACGAGAGAAGGAGAAGGCAGCAGCTTGGGCGGCTGGCCTGGCCGGTGGCATGGAGAGAGGAAGTGAAAAGTGAGAAAGAAAAAAAAGAAGATGGAAGAAGAAGGAGAAGAAGGGGAGGGTGGTGCAACGGCCAATTGGGCCTGCCGGAGGTCGTATGGCCGCTCAGCGGCGATGGCGGCGACTCTGCCAAGTCGACGGTTCGGTTGGGCGGCCGTAGGGTGAAGGAAAAGAGAGAGAGGCAGAGAGAGAAAGATAGAGATAAAGAGAGATATAGTGGAAAGAGGTGGAGAAGAGAGAGGGAGTGGGCAGCCTGGCTTAGTGGCGCTGGCATGGCCGATGGCCGTGAGCAATAAGAGGAAGAGAGTATATGAGTGAAGGAAGGCTAGACAGAAGAAGATATAGAGAGAGTGAAAGTGAGAGAGAGAAAGAGAGAAATATAAGAGAGAGGCTGATAGTGAAAGACAGAGAGAGAAAAGGTGGTGGAAGAGGCGGTGCTTAAGGGGAAAGAAAGAGGAGAATTAGAAAAGAGAAAAGAAAGAAAAGAATAAATTAGTATTATTTAATTAATATTTTAATTGGGTTAAAATTTGACTATTTCAGAATGGTTCCCAAAAATTATAAAATAGAAAATATCACCCGGAGGAATAATATGAAATTGGATTCAAAAAATTCAATCTGATTTGCAAATTAAAAATTCTGGAATCGATCGGTGATACCGGTCGACACCAAGTTGGTCGGATTTTGACTAATTCAGAAAAATCTCCAAAATATGCTAAAATAAAAAATATAATTTTAAAGAGAAATTTGAAAGCAGATTTTAGAAATTCAACTCTGTTTGTAATTAAAAATCAAAAATCATGAGTCGATTATCACTAGCGATTGACACCGAATTTCAGAGATTTTTAAAATAATGCAGAAAAATTCTAAAATTTTTTAAAAAATGTAAAATGTTAGAAAATAATATCTCGAGCTGAAATCTATTCAGCCTAATTACCAAGAAGATCATATCAAATATGTATGTTGTATCAAGTACTGATACTGCGACAACGTACATCTAGGTCGGGGGTTACATGTAGTAGTACACAGGCTGGTGTACTTCACAGATAGGTGGATTGGACTCAGACTCATCGATATTCTCATTCTGAGTCACTACTCTTATTGTTGGCTACCCAGGTGATTCTGAGTGAATTTTAGATACAGGTCTACCTATCATGTGTGTCCCAATAGGGATTGATTTTCTAGCTTCGAGAAGCATGGTTGTTCCGTCGGCACATGTAACATGGAAGGAATAGGTATAGTCCTTATCAAGATATTTGAAAGGATAGTATAGGAATTGAAAGAAGTAAGGTATGTACCTCAATTGAAGAAAAATCGTATCTCAATTGTGTCTTGAAAGCATTGGGTTTAGAGATATCTAGTAGAGATGGTGTTCTCAAGAAGCTTAGGGGCTCGATGGTGATATTTAAAGCATCCGACGCAATAACCTTTATTACTTGAAGGATAATACAGTTACAAGGCAAGTGACAACTTCTACTGGTTCAGAATATGTGTACCCCCGATTTCATATGTACGTGTGTTAATACTGACATCTGATACTAATTTAACCACCCTGGTAGCCGAATTGAGGCAATTCAGCTCAAGATATTATTTCCCATTATTTTGAAATTTTCTGAAATTTTTTGAGAATTATTGGAGAAGAATCTCCATTCGGGATCGACTGGTATCACGAACTGACTCCGAGATTTTAATTTAACAATCGAAGATGAATTTTAGAGATCCGACTTCCTACAATATTCAGGATGACATTTTCTATTTTTGTGAATTTTTGAGTATTTTCTGAATTAATAGGAGTTTAATCCAATAAACTAATAATTAAGTATTGATTTATATATAAATGCAAATAAATAAAAATGAAAATAAAATATATGAAATTGAATTCAAAAAATAGAAAATATTACCTGGAGAATAATATGAAATTTGATTCAAAATTCAATCTGATTTGCAAACTAAAAATCTGGGGAATCGATCGGTGATACCGGTCGACACCAGGTTGGTCGGATTTTGACTAATTTAGAAAAATATCCAAAAATATGCTAAAATAAAAATATAATCTTAAAAGAAATTTGAAAGTAGATTTTAGAAATTCAACTCTATTTGTAAATTAAAAATCATGGAGTCGATTATCAGTAGCGATTGACACCGAATTCGGAGATTTTTCAAATAATGCAGAAAAATTCTAAAATTTTTTAAAAAATCTAAAATATTAGAAAATAATATCTGGAGCTGAAATCTATTGAGTCTAATTACCAAGAAGATCATATCAAATATGTATGTTGTATCAAGTACTGATACTGCGACACGTACATCTAGGGTCGGGGGTTACATGTAGTCAGCACATAGGCTGGTGTACTTCACAGATAGGTGGATCAGACTCAGACTCATCGATATTCTCATTCTGAGTCACTACTCTTATTGTTGGCTACCCAAGTAATTCTGAGTGAATTTTAGATACAGGTCTACCTATCATGTGTGTCCCAATAGGGATTGATTTTCTAACTTCGAGAAGCATGGTTGTTCCGTCGGCACATGTAACATGGAAGGGATAGGTATAGTCCTTATCAAGATATTTGAAAGGATAGTATAGGAATTGAAGAAGTAAGGTATGTACCTCAATTGAAGAAAAATCGTATCTCAATTGGTGTCTTGAAAGCATTGGTTTAGAGATATCTAGTAGAGATGGTGTTCTCAAGAAGCTTAGGGGCTCGATGGTGATATTTAAAAGCATCCGACGCAATAGCCTTTATTACTTGAAGGATAATACAGTTACAAGGCAAGTGACGACTTCTACTGGTTCAGAATATGTGTAACCCCCGATTTCATATGTACGTGTGTTAATACTGACATCTGATTCCTAATTTAACCACCCTGGTAGCCGAATTGAAGCCATTTCAGCTCAAGATATTATTTCCCATTATTTTGAATTTTCTAAATTTTCTGAATTTTTTGAGAATTATTGAGAAAATCTCAATTCGAGATTGATTGGTGTCACGAACTGACTCCGAGATTTTTAATTAACAATCGAAGATGAATTTTAGAGATCCGATTTCCTACAATATTCAGGATGACATTTTCTATTTTTTTGAATTTTTGAGTATTTTCTGAATTAATAGAAGTTTAATCCAATAACTAATAATTAAGTATTGATTTATATAAAAAATGAAAATAAATGAAAATGAAAATAAAAATAAAAATAAAAATAAAAATAAAAATAAAAATAAAATCAGAACAAAACAATTTTTATTGTGGCTTCTAGGCTTCGAACCCAAGCCCCCAACATATGAACTAAATGCTCTAACCATATGACCACATGGTACGTAGTAAGAGCCCAGGTCCATTTATTTAAGCCTCCATTTAATACACTCCATCTTCTCCCATTTCCCCCACTCTCTCCAACTTCTCCCACACTTTTCCCCCTCATTCCCACTCACCACAACTGAAACCACTATTCCCTCCACGTACCCATAACTCTCAGGGTTGCCTAAGGGGTGTGGTGCCTATATAAAGGGCAATTCACCATCTCTTGCAAAAATGCAAAACTTAAGCTTCTCTCCCTTTCTCAATACTCTCTAACTTTCTCTCCCAAAATTCTGAAAGTGTTGGATGATGAGAAGAAAATTCAGACTGAAGGAAGCATTTTGGGTAAGTTATTTGCATTTTTCATAGATTTTAGTTCTTGTTTGACATTTCATCGAACATGTAGCATACAGTAGTTATAACACTATTTTACCATGATATACATGCTATAAAATCCTAATAAAAATATTCTGGTATATCCCAGATATACATCCTAATGAATAATGATTTTTATTAGATTTTACAAGTTTTTATTATAGCAAAAAAACACAACAAACACTGCTCTCAGCCCAGGCCGAGACTGACCTGGCTGGCCAGGCTAGGCCACCAGACGCTAGTTCGGGTCTGTTTACAGTCCCGACCCATTTTAAAATATCAAAAAAAGAAAAAGGAAAGAAAAGAAAAAAGAAATGAAAAGAAATAAAACGCAATAGCTATTACTGTAGTAATATCACTGTAGCAGACCTAACCCGACCCTACACTATAGCAGACTCAGACCCAACACTATAGCAGACCCATTACTGTAGCAAACAGACCCGTTAAACTTTTTATTGATTTTTAGGCTTATTTTAATTCTGAAAAATTCGAAATAAACTAAAAAATTTTCAGAGAAATTCACAAAAATCAAAAACTAAATTTGGTACTCTGAAAAATTATTTTAAATGTAATATTACTTAGAATAGTATGAAATTAGATATTCTTTGTAATTATTATTTAATGATCATTTATTTAAAAATTACCAATAAATTTCTAAATATAAAAATAAAAGTAAATTCATAATCTAGTAATATGTAAATATTACACATTAATTCATTAGTTTATGCATATATTTTATCATGAAATTATATTTTTTGGTTGCTAAGTTCAGAAAATTGAATTATTAAAAATATAAACCAACCAAAATTATAATAAATAGTAAAAGTTACATTCTCATTCAACTTATCACTGAATAAAAATATGACAAGCCTCTAATTAATTCACACTATATTTAGGTCGCGAATCGTACCCAGAGCCAGTTGCAGTTATGGAAATCAAGTTTCGACGACATCAGGCAAGTGTACACGATTCTCTCCTCGTTGACCTTTATCTTGATCTTAATTTTGCCTTTTAATTATAAATCATGTTATCATATCGCATGTTCGTCAACACTATCCTGTGATCATATTTTCATATCAGCTTTTCTCTTCCAATTATATGACTAATTATGCTATTCTTGATATTATTACTGATACCGTCTCGTGATCATGTTTCATTACCTTACATATCATGTTTGCATCTTGTTCCTGTACATGCATGCATATAACTAAAATTGACATGATTTTCTTGTATCTCATAAATCCTGGCATGTACACCTATATAATTGTGACTAACTGTATGACCTGGATTGTTCGAGGATAAGTGAATAATGATAATTGGAGGTAATGACTATCTTGATCGTTTAAGATTTTCAGAAATTATTGTGATCCTGATACTACTGAAAATTTATCGAGAAATTGACCATTACATTCTGAGAAATTATTCGAGGATACTTATTGAATTATGAAAATATGATCATGACTGATTTATTATGACCTTTGGATTATATGACACTGACATCATCTGCACAACTTTACATATATCTGACATCACTTGTACTACTTTGTATTTTTATTGCCACTGTCTACATTATTCGTGATCTTGATATACATTATATTCACTATCTGTCACTGATATTCGTGATACCGATTCTGGGTCATGTATACTGAGTTACACTATTTTGCACTTGCATTGATTAATAAAATTAATCAAGCCGGGGTTACTGGGAGAGACTGTAGTAGGAGAAATTCATGGAGGTGTGCTTGAAGGGCGACCCCTTGTGGATCTGAATGACACACGTGATCTTATTATTTATGCGTGCTCCTGTTATTACATGTTACATAATACCTGAGTACAGTGAATCGTTTATCCCTGCTATCAGGATCCACTAACGCATCACTTGTTTGCTATGCAGTTGTCCTATGGGATGGGGCACAGGATGGTTGCATTAGTTAGGGTAACAAAACATGCTAGACATATACACTTGCATAATATCTTGCATTATCTTTAGTGATCTAGTACCTGACATATATTTTCATGATACTGATACTTGGACTCATGTGACATGAATTATATTGACTATATGATGTTCCTAACCTACCATGTTATCTTATCTTGTGATTTTGTGCTCTTGTGATCTTGTGATTATACTACACAACAGTTACTCGTGCAGGACATCTCATGTTCATTATATATATGTCACATCATGCACGCACAGTCTCCTTGTACATAATTTGTCGTCTTGATTTTCTTTCATTGTTATTACTTTCAGTTCTCGATACTGCCAATCATATCGTACTTCTTATTTCAATGCCCTACTCGTGCTGTTACTACATTTTTGATATTCTCTCTTTTATTGTTCTTTTTCCTTCGTGTATTCTTGCTGGTCCGCTTCTGACAGACCATTATTATATTTTTCAGTATCTAGATCAACAAGCCGATATAGAAAGTTGATGTTGCTCATATTCTGGTTCTCCTGTGAGTTCAATTCTTTTCTTGACTTATCTTATTCAGATATAGTGGATGATATTGTTCATGTTTCAGTATTTCATATATGTGATTTTATCCCTGCGCTTGATTGTATATGCATATATGTGTGCTATCCTGCTCGTTGTTGACAGCCTAAGATATCATAGAAGAGATTTCACTCTTCGAGAGTATCTGGTGGCCATTATCACGTCCCGTACTCCGTATTTGGGAAGCGGGGCGTGACATGGTTTGTTGGTATCAGAGCCAGGTTAGTTATCTGCCATATATACAATCAGGCCACATATATGATAATCATCCATGAAATTATTTGAATAAACAATTACTTGACTTCGTACTTGTACAATCGATCCTCGAGAACCCTTGAATCGTCGCCCTGATGTGACTTTTCCATCCCTGTAGTTATCGTACCTACTCTGCCCTACTTGGTCATGTCTGGTTAGACTATTCTTAGTTTAGATTGATGATAGATATATTGAGGATTTGACCTGATTTTTTAGACGAGGAAGAATAATTGAGAGGATTATTGTGTAATTATCTTACAGTTAATTTTATGGGAAATTTTGGATCTAAAAATTTTAAGATACATGTCTACAAGAGAATCATAGTGAGATGGTGGACTTAAGATAATAATCATGCCTGAATTAAATAATGATCAAATTACATCATATATATTAGATATGGGGATATGGATCGTGGAGTGATAATCAGATCAATAAATGGAATCATTGCCTTGGACGAAATATGACTATAC